>JACWNB010000017.1:957500-1502883 GCA_016165855.1 Pseudocercospora ulei
CTGCAGTAATAAAACAAAGATAGACGGCGACATCTCTATAGAAACTACGGCTATAGAGGGACATATGCACTGCGCGTACGAGGAGCTGCTAGAACACAAGAGGCAGCTCGAGCAGTAAGTAAACTACTAGGCTGCGATAATTTCCCAACGGGAACAGGAGCTACGACAGCTTAGGGCGTCCGATCGCGATCCGACCCCTACGACGACGACGACGAACACGATAGCCTACACCCCGACCCCTAAAAGCAAACTCCCTGACGTCTCTACATACGATAGTAAGGCTCCGGCCGAGTACCCCTCCTAGGCTGCCCAGATACGCTCTAAGCTTCTAGTCAACTTAGGAGCATACCCGACCGAGCTAGACAAGGTAGTTTACCTCTTTAGGAGGTTAAAGGGCAGGGCAGCAGCACAAATTCTGCCGTACTATAAGACGGCTATTGCTAACCCGGCAATAGCTACGACGACGATGCTCTAGGCAGCTCTAGACAAGAGCTACAAGGACCTAGACCGCGAGAGCTAAGCACTCCTACGAGTTAATACGATAAAGCAAGGACGCAAGACCGTACAAGAATTCCTTACGGAATTTGACTAGACTTTGGCAGAAGAAGGAGGTCTCTAATAGGAAGATAGGATGAAAATTACCTCTTTAGAGGTAGGCCTCTCTAAGGAGATTATAACAGGGCTAGTAGGCGTAATGCGACCAGCTACATACAAGGAATTCTGCGATATTCTTAGGATAGTCGACGACCAGCAGCGCAGGCTCGGACGGATAAGCCGCGCTTAAGAGATAAGACAACCCATCTAACGGCAGACAGACGCTATAGACTGGGAACCAACGGCAGACAGACGCTATAGACTGGGAACCAACGACGACGAGGGTAGCGGCAGCTGTTACTGTACGGCTAAGGGCCGCTATTAAAAGAGCGCAATAGGTAGACATAGCTACCCTTAACAAGAGACGAGCAGAAGGGAGCTGTTACCGGTATAGCAAGATAGGCTACACTGTACGGAATTGCGGGCTTTTGCTAGCAGAGAGACCTGGGGGACGGCCAACCACTGCAAGGGTAGCAACTGCAGCGCCCTAACGAGAAGATTAGGAGTCCTACTTAGACGACAACGAGTCGGGAAAAGAGTAGCCCCTAAGCAAAGGCTCTGCCAGAGGCGTATATAAGATAGATTGCCAAATCAAAGTACTACTTAGCTATCTTTTAAGAGCAACTACATAACGACTACACCGTTTATCGTACGGCCAACGTTAAACGGGTCCGCAACGGCGTAGACATTGATTGACACAGGATGTTTGGTATACGGAGTAAATAGCGAAGACTTCGTACAGGGACACAGGATTAAGATCACCCCCACTGTACCTGTATATATGTTGGGCATTACCGGACGAGGACCAAACATTACCTATATAGTAAAAGTGTCGATAGAGGTACAGGGACATTATAAGCGGGACTTATACCTCTGCGTCGTACGGGACAAGCTGGGGTATAACCTAATACTAGGGAAGCTATAGATAGAGCGCTAAAGGGGCAAGCTAGACGTTGGACGAGGGCGGCTGTACCTGGCAGCGACGAAGCAGAGGCTCCGAGACCAAGGGAAGGCTCCGCAGAGTAACAATGCCAAGGCCGAAATCAACACGACAACGGCGGACATTAAGAAGGCATTAGCACCTAAGAAAGTAACAGACCCCCATATGAAGCTCCTAAAGGAATATGCAGAATACCTAGACCTCTTCGAGCCGAAGTCGGCCTCAAAACTGCCGCTACACCGAGGAGAAGGGATTAACTACGACATCTAGCTAGAGCCCCGTCCGGATAGGAGTCTGCCGGAGGTACTGTACGGACCGTTGTACGGGATGTCCTCTAGGGAACTCCTAGTGCTCTGCAAGACCCTAGACGATCTGCTTACCAAAGGTTTCATTTGGGCAAGTACGTCGTCCGCAGGAACCCTAGTACTTTTTGTCTACAAGGAGGGGAAGGCCGGATTGCGTTTATGCGTAGACTACAGAGGCATCAACGCGATTACTAAGAAGGACTAGTACCCCCTACCCCTTATTAAGGAGACTCTTGGACGGATCAGCAAGGTAAAGTAGTTTACTAAGCTTAACGTAGTCTTAGCCTTCTACAAGATACGGATTAGGGAAGGCTGTAAATGGATAACTGCCTTCTGTATAAGATATAGTCTCTTTAAGTAGCTTGTTACCCCCTTTAGTCTTGCTAACGCACCAGCAACCTTCTAAAGGTATATTAACAAGTCCTTGCAAGGGTTACTAGACGACATCTGCTCGGCATACCTCGATAATACCCTGGTTTTTACGGACAGCACCTACGCAGATTACGTACGGGACGTTAAGAAAGTGCTGGACCGACTGCAGCAGGCTGGCTTGTACCTCGATATCGACAAATGTAAATTCAGTGTCTAGCGTACGAAATACCTAGGTTTTATTATCGAGGCAGGGAAAGGCATTAGTATAGATAGAAAGAAGATTGACGCTATTAAGCAATAGAAGCTGCCAAAGAACGTTAAGGGCGTACAGGAATTTCTTAGGTTTGCCAACTTCTACTGCCAGTTTATACAGAGCTACTTAGAGATCGTACGCCCTCTAGTTAAACTGACACACAAGGACAAGCAGTTTAAATAGACGGACGAGTGCGATAGCAGCTTTAACAAGCTAAAGGAGCTCTTCACTACAGGACCAACGCTTGCCGCCTTTAACCCGGAGCGTACGACGATACTAGAAACCGACTCCTTAGGGTACTGTATTAGAGGTATCCCGTTACAGGTAGGCTCGGACGGACTCCTACACCTATGCGCGTATTTCTCTAGGAAGAACTCCCTAGCTAAGTGCAACTACCCTATCTACGACAAGGAGTTGCTAGCAGTCGTACAGTGTTGCGAAGCATAGGATAGGGAACTCTGCTTAGTGCCCGAGTTCCTCACCCTAACAGACTACAAGAACCTAGAGTACTTTACGCAGCCCCGGAAGCTGTCTAAGAGGCACGTACGATAGGCAATGTACCTAAGCTAGTTTAACATAAGACTCTAGTACTGCAAGGGTAAGGACAACAGCAGGGCTAATGCGCTATCTAGGCAGGACTAGGACATGCTAACAACGTACGAGGACGACCGCTTAAAGTTACGAACATTCTAGATGTTCAAAGAGGAGCTAGGCGAGGAGACTATCCGCCTAGCGGCGACGCACCTATAGGAACCCTAACTGCAAGTATAGGAGAAGGCAGTAGAGAAGGACGAGGTATACCGAGGGGCCTGTACAGCGATCTAGGGAGGACAGCGGAAGCTCCCAGCAGAGCTCTATCTTAAGGTGTCGGCAGCAGAGTGCTTAGTAGACGAGGAGAACAACCTAAGGTTCAGGAATCGGATTTGGGTTCCAGCGGACGAAAAGCTCTATATAAGCTTAATCAAAGGGCGCACGATTCTATAGCTACCGGTTACCTAGGGCGCGAGGAAACGTACAGCATTGTCGCCCAGGACTACTACTGGCCGGCAATAGCGAAGGACATCCGCAGATTTATACAGAACTGCGATGTGTACGGACGGACGAAGCCCTGGCGCAAGCTAAAGCATAGGTTGCTAAGACCCCTACCGATCCCGGACCGGCCCTAGCAAGACCTAACAGTAGACTTTATTACAGACCTCCCTAAGAGCGACGGATAGCAGAACATTATAGTAGTTACAGACAAGTTAAAGAAGGGGGTAATACTAGAGGGAATGGACTCTATTACAGCTAAAGACACTGCCTAGGCATTTATCCAGACGACGTTCAGCAAACACAGGTTCCCTTAGTCGATTGTGTCCGACCGGGGCTCGCAGTTTACAAGCTAGCTATAGGTAAGGGTCTGCCAGTTGCTAAAGGTAGAACGTCGTCTATCGACTGCATAGTACCTGCAGACGGACGGAGCGACGGAGAGGGTCAATTCGATGTTGGAAGCGTACCTCTGTGCGTACGTCGACTATAACTAGACAAACTGGAACCGACTTCTCCCTATAGCGGAACTGGCTATTAACAGCTATACGGCTAATGCTACAGGACTGTCCCCTTTCTTTATAACCTACAGATACGACTATTCCCTGCTCCTACCAACCCTAAGTAGTAACACCCTACGTCCTGCACGATCCCTAATTTAGCAAGGAGAGGCCATCGTACAGACGATTATAAACGCCTATTAATAGGCGAAGGCGAGCCTGGCTATAGCTTAACAGAATGCGGAAGAGCAGGCCAACAAAGGACGACAGGCTGCACTAAGGTACGAGGCAGGGGATACGGTCTAGCTAAACTAGCGACACATCTGTACAGACCGGCTAAGCAAGAAACTAGACTGGAAAAACAGGAAGTTTACAGTAGTTAGACCGGTAGGGACACATGCCGTACGACTAAACACTCCCCTAGGGATCTATCTAGTCTTCTACGTAGACCTCGTACAGTTGGCGAACACGGACTCCCTACTACACTAGACGACAGACGACGCGCGCCTACCCGCAATTATAACCGAGAGCTAGGGAGAGTATAAAGTAGAAGGGATCCTTAAGAGCCGAAGGAAGCGGAGGAAGGTAGAGTACCTAGTAAAATAGAGAGGATTGGCAGAGCCTACGTAGGAACTGTACGAGGCTCTACAGGACACAACTGCGCTAGACAGGTAGGAAGAGAACTATCCCCCTGCCCAGTTACAGTAACACTACGCCGTACGGCGGAAGAAGGTACGATCTACCCTAAGGACAGGGTAGCCGCTAGCAACCTAGGCTGTTAAAGGATCAAGAGTTACGACGTAGGACACTACAGGATCCTACTAATACGACATCGTACGACACTGTACGAGACACAGGCTGGAAGAAAGGAACAGCCAGGGAACAGATAGGAAGGAAAGTAAAAATAAGAGGAGTTAGGAGCAGAACCGTCCGAAATGTCTTACACTACCTAGGGGGAGGGGGGGGGGGGGAGTAGCTTACTAGCTACCACTCTAGGGGACTAGAGCAACTGACTCCTTATCTAAGATCTTAATTACCTCCCGCCCGGCAGGGCCCCTACCCCCACCCCCACCCCTACTAGGGCCAACCCTAGGAAGCAGAGGCACCCCCCTACCCCTACGTACCTCTGCCGGACGGCGGTAGGGGCAGTAGAGAGAGCTATCCTTCTACTTACACAAGGCACACACCCTAGCCTAGAAGCCTAGGAGGCGGTATAGGCTAAGTAAGGGCTAGGGGGAGTTGGGGCAGGGGGCATAGGGCTGGCCCTAGGTAGCGATAAGGAGGGCATTAATGTACGATGCCTAGGCTGTAGCTAGCTGCTAGGGTGTAACCCGGGTAGGGTTATACTAGAAGGCGTAGAAGAGTAGCTCAGCCGCATTCTGCTGCTCGTTAGTATAGCAGCTAAGACGTTGGCTTAGACTGTACAGAAGACAGGAATCTGTACGAACTGGAAGCGTAGCTGCTAGTCAAATTAAGGGCCCTACTGCTAGAGGCGGAAATAAGAGGGGACCCTAGCCGGACGAGCAGAGGCAGAGGGGCCAGCAACTACGAGGGGGCTACTAGACAGGGCAGACGACATAATAGTAGCTAGTAGTAGTAGTAGCTAGTAGTAGTAGTACTAGTAACTATTAGTAGTAGATAGTAGCAAGTAGATAGTAGATAGTAGACGGTGGACGGTAGTAGATAGTAGTAGACAATAGACAGGGTAGGGGGAGAAGGTAGGCAGGGAATAGAAAGGAAAAGGAGGAAGGAAAAAGGAGGGAGAGGCTTAAGGTAACTGCCTGCTATAAGAGGGAATAGCAAGCAGGGCAGCTGCTACAAACGGGTAAAATGGCAAGAGGCAACTGCGACCTAGTAGGCGACGAGCGACGACGATATAGACGACTAGACAAAATAGGGGGTTGCGACCTGCTAAAGGAACAGCAGGAGCTAAGTGTGTTCAGTACGCTGCTGTACGAAAAGGGGCACTACGAGGAGGGAAGGAGGAGGGATATTGTTAGGGGGCGCCGCCCGGCCCAGGTCCTAGACCCGACCTAAGCCAACTGTCGCCCTAAGGACTGCGACTTAGCGGCGCCAGCATAACCCTACCCTCTGTACAGAACCACCGACAGGACCCTACTCCTATACAGAGGAAGAACCCTATAGCCCTACACAAAGGGGAACTACCGCCCCTCTAAAGGGAGGGAAAACTCTATACTACTGTATAGAGGAGGGAACTCCTAATCCTCTGTACAGAGGGTAAACCTTGCATCCCTGCACAGAAGGAAATTGCTAGCTTGGCTTCGTAGGTACAAATTGTACAGCAGCAGACGACGAAGGAACTGCCTATTAGTTCCTTTATATAGATACCCGGCCTTAAGTTTCTAAACCAAGATTCCTAAGCCCCTTACATGTTGCTCTCTCGTTCTATCAGTATAGATAAGGATATCGTCTAGGTAAATAGACACAAACCGCTCTAGCATGTCTATAAAGGTATAATTTATAGAACGCTGCTACACTGCCAGCGCTTTAGTAAGTCCGAAAGGCATAACCAGCTACTTAAAATTGCCTAAACGTATAGCGAACGTCGTAAGGTCTTGCGTCTGCCCTTCCTCGTTCCTTAATCGGTAGAACGCTTAGCAAATGTCCAGCTTGCTAAACTACTTAGCTTTCGCTACTCGTTGTATAGTCTTATCGATTAACGGTAGCAGGTATACATCTCTCTTAGTAACCTTATTAAGGCCTCTGTAGTCTACGTATAGTTAGAGACTACCTCTAGGTTTCTGTACGAAAAGGATTGGCGACGCATACTTAGCGGAGCTTGGCGTAATAAACTTCTTTGCTAGGTTTTCTCGAACAAACACTTCTACTTAGTCTAGCTCAGCTAGCGATAGCCGTCTTAGGGGTTCGGTTCTTAGCAGCACGGCTCCTTCTTTTAGTCAGATCTTGTTATCGTATTCTGGTCGATAGAGCGGCAGGAGTTTAGAGTTAGCTTTTAAGAACACGTTAGCGTAGTCGTGGAGTTCTTTCGGTAACACCTCTAGCGAGTCTACTTCTTCTTCCGCCATTATTTTCTAGTAATCTTCGATGTCTTTTATTAAGATAGCGTAGATCCTATTCTCTAGCGACTTCGCAGGAGTCCTTAGGGCTTCTAAGCTTATTATTCTAACGGTATCCAGGGGATCGGAACGGTTGGTTGGAACCGCGTTAATAGCTGCGGCTTTCGGTTCTGCAGCGACGACAGTAACCGATTCGCCGGCGGCGGCGCCGCTATGCTAGGTTTTGAACTAAAGCGTACCTTTACCTACGTTAATAACGGCTTTCTGGTTCTTTATCTATTTCTGCCCTATAATAATGTCAAACCGCCCGATGTCTATAATTCGGAACGTTGCTTCTATAGTGCGACCAGCTAGGGTGGTCTTTAATAGCACATAATGCGTAACGCTCTCTATGTCTTGTCCGTTGTATGCCGAAATTCGCGTCAGCGACGCTTATTCTACTAGATAACTGTATCCTTTTGTTAGTTTTTAAATCAGTCGATAATATATTGTCGCGCCAATAAGGGCCCCTATATCGATAAATGCTTTTAACTAAATAGGGCGGCGTAAGCCGTTAAGGGGGTAGACGGTAATTAGAAGAATAATAGCGGTCTCTGTGTTTACTTCTACCGCTGCTAAGAGTAGATCGTTACAGCTGTTAATGCTCTCTCCTTCTTCTAGCGACGTAGTTCGTAGCAGTGCCCTATAGTTCGAGCTAGGTAGGGGGCCTATCCGTCTAGCTAGTCTTTTCCCAAAATTCTTAATAGCACTCTACCGTCTACGCTATTAGTGTCGTCCGGCGCCGGCTCGATAGCTTGGATAGTCTTCCTCGGCGGCGGTAGCTTCGTAGCGTAGTATTCCTGCTTTTGCTAATTCGTTGCTTGGCATCTAGTAGCAATGTAACTAGGCTTTCTGTATATGTAGCAAGTAGGGACGAACGACGAGCGCAGTAAATAGGATAGCTACTAGGGGCCTCGTCAGAAAGGAGCGGCGGAAGGCCGCGTCGTCTGCGCTAGCGACGTCTTCTAATTCGGTTCGCGTACTGCCGATTTTCCGTACGTGTTTAAGTTTCTAGCGGTAACTCTTGCCTAGTGCACCAAGCTCTTAAGGTCTTCGTCTTTTACCGAAGCTATAGCTCCGGCCAGTTTGGGGCTTAACTTCTGCCTTAGTAAGTGTAACTGTTTACCTTTAGACACTTTGGCCCTAATAGCATATTTCCTAAACAGTCCGTAAAACTCCTTAAACGTTAGCCTGTTTTAGTTGATCTTATCCAGTTGCTTATAGGCCGTCTTCTTTTAGAAAGGGTCTCTAAAGCGTTGGTCTAGGGCCTTAATCGCTTTGTTAGCAGTTACGTCTTCTTGGTCCGCTACTAACGAGAACGCTTTACCTTCTAGTCGCGATTCTAGATAGGCCAATTTGTCTTCTTTACTGCTTCTGGCATAATCGCGACTTATCTTGTTCCTTGTCTTCTTCTTAAAGGCTTCCTAGTCCTTAGGGTCTCTACCCCTAAAGGCTAGTAGATCAGGTAGTAACGTTATCGAGGTGCTACCTTAACTGTAGGCAGCAGGTAAGGTAGTTTCCGCTTATTCTTCTCGATGTAGCGGCAGTGCCGACGACGTCGCTGCCTCTATGTTAGCTAACTAAGCCTTTAGCGCCTTTAGTTGCACTAGTCGAGTTGCCGCTTAGTTCTCTAATATATCGATAATAGTCTCTGCCGATTCCTTCTCGGCTATTACTGCTTCTATTTCTTCTCTTAGCTGCTTGTTCTCTTCTATTTTCTTATAAAAAGCCTTCTCGATAAAGGTAATAGTGTCGTATACCCTCCCGGACCCGTGTTCTGCTAGGTGTTCCTCTAGTTTATTAGGGATGCAGGCATACAGCTCCTTATATCCGGCTACACCCTTCTTTACTTCGTCTGTCTCTTCTTCTGTAAGACCTTTGGTGGCCGTCCTATCGTTAATAATACTAGCACGCCTATCCCTTACTCTGTTAGTCTTTCTCTTTCTGCTGCAGCTAGTAACGCCGCCTTCTACTGTCGAGAAGCCTTCTATAGCCTTCTTACAGTACTAATATGTTTAGTTTTAGGTTGTGGTGTGCGCGTGCATTATTCGGGTAGCCGGATATAGTTTAACAGGCCCTTTGGCGCAGCGCGGGGTTGGTGTAGTTGATAAGTTCGAGATATAATAATCCGAGCACGCAGATAGGATTTAATACGGCTGTTTTAATAACTATATCTCGAACTAAGGAGGGAAAGGAATCTATATAGTAGTGTATAAGGGCTTTAGGGATAGTTTGCTAAGGCCCGGCTCGGTCTAGGAGGGCTGAGCCGAAATTCTAAGGGGTCTACTCTATTACTTAGTCCTACCTCTTTCTGCTGCTATAACAGGCGACGCTAACTCTACCAGATAACTATATCCTTTCGTTAGTTTCCGAACCAATTGGTAGTAGATCGCTGCGCTAGTAAGAGCTCCTATATCGATAAAAGCTCTTAACTAAAGAGGCTAGTGCAAGCCCTCTAGAGGGTAGATAGTATTTAGGAGGATAATAGCGGTGTCTGTGCTTGCATTAACTGTAGCTAAGAGTAGGTTTTTACAACTGTTAATGCTTTCTTGTTCTTCTAGCAATGTAGTTCGTGTTAGTACCCTACCGTCTATGCTAGGTAGGGGGCCTATCCGTCCAGCTAGTCTTTTCCTATAATCCTTAATAGCACTCCGCCGTCTACGCTGTCGGTGTCGTTCGGCGTTGGTTCTATAGCCTGTATACTCTTCCTCGGCGGCGGCGTAGGTCTCGTAGCTTAATATTCTCGCTTTTGCTATGCGGTTGCTTGGCATCTAGTAGCGATATAGCCAGGCTTTCTATACGTATAGCAGGTGGGGACGAATGTCGAACGCAGTAGATAGGCCGGTTACTAGGGGCCGCACTGCAAAACCGGAGAGGGCCGAGTCGATAGCACAAATAGTAGTCGCTGACCTGGCTCCTAGGTAGCTAGTCTTCTATATTCGTTTATGTTTCTAGCCGTAACTCTCGCTTGGTCTACGAAGGCTTAGAGGTCTCTGGTTCTTACAGAGACTAGTACGTTAGCTAGTTTGGGCCTTAGCTTCTTTCTTAGCAGGTGTAGTTATTTGCTCTCTAACATCTTTGCTCGAATCGCGTGCTTCCGGAATTGTCTATAAAACTCTTTGAATAATAGACGGTTATAACTGACTTTGTCGAGTTGTTCGCGAGCGGTCTGCTTACAGAAGTAGTCCGCGAAGCGCTAGTCTAGGGCTTTGAGAGCCTTAGCAGCAGTAGCTTCTTCTAGGTCTGCTACTAGCGTAAACGCCTTACTGTCTAGTCTTAACTAAAGGTATGCCAACCTGTCCTAGCCTTAGCACACTACTCCTAAAGCCCTTACCTACTCTTACATAGATTCTTTTCCCTCCTTAGTTCGAGATATAGTTATTAAAAAGGCCGTATTGAATCGTATCTGCGTGCCCGGATTATTATATCTCGAACTCTCTCACTATACTAACTCTGCACTGTGCGAAAGGGCCCGTTTGTTGCGGCGGTGGAAAGGGGTGGGACTAAGTAATAGGGTGGACCCTCGGAATTTCGGCTCGGCCCTTCCGGACCGAGCCGGGCCTTGGCACGCCACCCCCCCCCTCCAAAGGTCTCGTCCACTACTACATAGATTCCTTTCCCTCCTTAGTTCGAGCTATAGTTATCAAAAAGGCCGTATTAAATCATATCTGCGTGCCCGGATCATTATAGCTCGAACTCACTCCCTACACCACTACTGCGCTGCGCGAAAGGGACTGTTAAATCATCCGGACCCCCAAATAACGTACGCGCACCAACACACAAACCAACAACCCCAGCACCGTAAGAAAGCTATAAAGAGCTTCTTAGCGGTAGAGAGCGGCGTTACAGGCCGAAGCAGAAGCAGAAGAGAAAAGACTAACAGAGCGAGCAGGCGCTCTAGTGTTATCGATAATAAGTTTATTATCGGAGGTTTTACAGCAGAAGAGACTGCAGAGATTAAGGAACGAATAAGCGAATACAAGAAAATCTACGACTGCACGCTCGAGGAACTTAAGGATTACGTAAACGAGAACGGAGTAGGAAAGGTCTACGACAGCATAGACCTTATTAAGAAGCTGTTTTACAGAGCCCTAGAAGAAAAGAGATAGTTAAGAGAGGAAATAAAAGCGGTAAAAGCCGAGAAGGAATCGGCAGAGACTATTATAGATGTGCTAGAAAACCAAGCGGCGAACCGACTAGCACAACTGAAAGCGATAAAGGCTCAGCTAGCTGAGATAGAGAGAGCGACGTCGCCACTACCGCATCGAGAAGAACCAGTAGAGACCGCCTTACTGGCGGCCTACAGTTAAGGCGGCACGTTGATAACGTTACTACCGGATCTACTAGCGTTTAGAGGCGGAGACCCCGAAGACTGGGAAGCGTTTAAGAAGAAGATAAAGAACAAGATAGACTGCGACTACGCCGGAAACAGTGCCGGAGATAGATTGGCGTACCTAGAGTCGCGATTGGAAGGTAAAGCTTTTTTGCTAGTAGCGGACCTGGAAGAGGTAACCGCCGAAGAAGCGATCAAAGCGCTGGATTAACGCTTCGGAGACCCATTCCAAAAGAAGACAGCCTGTAAGCAGCTGGATAAGATTAACCAGAACCGACAGACGTTTAAGGAATTCTACAGGCTATTTAGAAAATATGCTATTAGGGCCAGAGTAGCGGAAGACGAGCAGCTCTATCTATTAAGACAGAAGCTGAACCCTAAACTGGCAGCAGCTATAGCGTCGGTGGAAGACGAAGACCTTAAGAGCTTCGCGCACCGAGCGAGAGTTACCGCGCGGAACCTAAGCGCTTACGCGAAGTTACGCGAATCGAACCAGAAGCCGTTAACAACGCAGACAACGAGATCCCCTACACCTTTCCGGAGAGCACCTCCGCAGCAATCTTATCAGCCACCGAGTTCGTCGGTCGTCCCCACCTGCTACGCGTATAGAAAGCCTAGCTACATCGCTACGAGATGCTAAGCATCAGATAAGCAGAAGCAGGAATATCGTGTTATAAAGCAGCCGCAGCCACAGCCACTAAGAAAGACTATACAAGCTATAGAGCCGGCTCCGAACGACACCGACAGCGTAGACGGTGGAGTGCCACTAAGAATCCTGGGAAAAGACCAGCTGGACAAATAGGCCCCCTATCTAGCGTAGAAAACAGGGCACTAACAAGAACTACGTTACAGAAAGATAAGAGCATCAACAGCTGCAGCGATCCGCTCTTAGCGGCGGTGGAAGTGAACACGGAAACAGCTATTATCCTTCTAATCGCTGTCCACCCCCTTAATGGATCGAGCAAATCACTTTAGCTAAGAGCTTTTATTAATACAGGGGCCCTTATCGGAGCGACCATCCACTATCGATTAGTTCAAAAGCTGATAAAAGGATAAGACTACCTAGTGGAGCTAGCGTCGCCGATACGGATTTCGGCGTACAACGGACAAGACACAGAGAGTGTTACGCATTATATGCCATTAAGGACCACCTAAGCAGGTCGCACTACGGAAGCGACGTTCCGAATTATAGATATCGGAAGGTTTGACATTATTATAGGGCAGAAATGGATAAAGAACCAGGGAGCAATTATTAATGTAGGTAAAGGCACACTCGGATTCAGAACACTATACAGCGGCTCCGCCGCCGTCAAATCAGTCACCGAGGTCGCAGTGGAACCGAACGTTATAACTATCGAAGAGGTTCCGAAGGATCGGTCCGACCCTTAAGACACGATCGGAATAATAAGTTCAGAAGCTTTGACGACCCTCGCGAGGTCGCCAGACAACGAGATTTACGCTATCTTAATAAAAGACATCGAAGACTACCAGAAGATAATAGCGGAAGAAGAAGTGGATCTACTAGAGGTGTTACCGAAAGAACTCTATAGTTACACTAATGTGTTCTCAAAGGCTAACTCCAACCTCTTGCCGCTCTACTAACCGGAATATAACAACAAGATCCGGCTGAAAGATGGAGCCGCGCTGCCGAGAACCGAGCCCCTAAGATGCTTATCTCCGGCCGAGCTAGACCAGGTAGAAGTGTTTGTTCGAGAGAATCTAGCGAAGAAGTTCATTACGCCAAGCTTAGCAGAATATGCGTTACCGATTCTTTTCGTGCAGAAACCCGGAGGTGGTCTCCGACTTTGTGTAGACTACCGAGGCCTTAATAAGGTCACGAAGAGAGATGTGTATCCGCTGCCTCTAATCGATAAGACTATACAACGAGTGGCTAAGGCTAAGTGGTTTAGCAAGCTGGATATTCGCCAAGCGTTCCATCGATCAAGGAACGAAGAAGGACAAACGGAAGACCTTACGACATTCGCTACGCGCATAGGCAATTTTAAGTAGTTGGTAATGCCTTTCGGGCTTACTAACGCGCCGGCAGTGTAGCAACGCTTTATAAACCACACCTTTATAGATATGCTGGAACGGTTCGTGTTAATCTACTTAGACGACATTCTTATCTACACTAAGGGAACGAGAGAACAACACACGGACTATATTAAGAGGGTGTTAAAGAGACTCCGCGAGGTCGGATTGAACACGGACAAGAAAAAGAGCGAGTTCTACCAGACCGAAGTCAAATATCTCAGTCTTATCGTCAGAAGAGAAGGAATTTGGATAGACCCGTCGAAAGTGGCCGCTATAGCAGAATGGAAGCAACCGACATCCGGAAACACTACGCAAATCAGAGCGTTTCTTGGATTCTGCAGCTACTATCGACAGTTTATTAAGGACTTTAGCAAGATAGCGAGACTACTAAATAAGGCATTAAAGAAGGAAGCCGCCGGCCTATAGAATAAAAAGTGTACGGAAGCTTTCAACCGACTAAAGCAGGCAGTGGCCTCAGCGCTAGTGCTAGCGCACTTTAGACCGGAAAAGACGATCTACGTAGAGACAGACGCTTCCGACACAGTAACAGCAGGGGTTCTTTCTCAGTACGCTAACGACGACGAGACTCTCTATCCAGTAGCTTTCTTCAGCAAGTCTATAAATAATGCTAAGAGAAACTACGCTATCTATAATAAAGAACTGCTAGCTATTATTCAGGCCTTCGAAGAGTGGAAACCAGAGCTTATAGCTAGACAGAGCACGATCCAGGTCCTTACAGACTACCAGTTACTGACCTACTTTATAAAGACGCAGAAGCTGTTACGGCGCCAAGCCCGGTAGGCTGCCTACTTATCCGGGTTCGACGTCAAGATTACTTATCGACCTAGAGCTCAAAATGGAAAGGCAGACGCATTAACGAGAAGAGAAGGAAGGACCAGCCGCGTAAAAGAAGATCCGAACATGTTTTAGAAGGTGCTGACAGAACAAATAGTAGACGCCGAGGTATTAAAAGAGGTAGGGATCTGTGCGATCGAGCCGCCGATTAAAGAAGAGACGCTGCACGAGAAAGTAGAACGGCTTAATCAGCAGCAGAAGCTCGGCAAAACCGGCTTAGGGAAACTGATCGTTCTAGAAGAACTGATCACAGAGGTTATCCAGCTGGTCTATAGCTCTAAGGATGTTGGTTACGCAGGATCGAAGAAGACGATAGAAGCAATAAGGACGACCTACTAGTTTCCGCGAATCTTCGAGCGGATACATCGGTTTATTACTAACTGCTACGTATGCTAAGCAGCAAAGCTACGTTACGGCCTTCCAGCCGGCCTGCTAAAGCCACTTCCGATTCCCGAGAAACTATAGCAGCACATTACGATAGACTTCGTAACCGGTCTGCCGGATTCCGATGGATATAATGCAACGCTTAACGTAGTGGATCGGCTGAGCAAAGAACGCTATTTCATCCCCTGCCGAGCTAAGGATAAAGGAACTACTGCAGAAGAAACGGCGAGAATGTTAATCCAGTATATATAGAAGCACCACGGGCTGCCGGACACTATTACTACGGATAGGGGTCCTCAATCACTGCAGATGTATAGAAAGTCATTAACCAAGCCCTTGAAATTTGTGGAAAGCTTAGCATAGCCGCTTACCCTTAGACCGACGGACAGTCGGAAGTAGCTAACTGTAAGATAGAAAAGTATCTGAGAATCTTCTGCAGCTATTATTAAGGAGAATAGGTTAAGGTGTTGCCGATAGCCGAATTCTGCGCAAATTCTGCACAATCGGAAGCCACCTTACTAGCGCCGTTTGAGATAACTTACAGCTACCTTCCGAGGATAAGCTTTCAACCACCGAACGAACCCAGCTCTTTAGAACCTTCTGCCACTACCTCGTCGAAGAGAATCGCCGCAGCGGCGGCAGAAGCGCTCCGATCTCAGATAGAAGAAGCGATCAAGGTAGCAAAAGAAGCAATGGAATTAGCTTAGAAGAAGATAGTAACTCGAGCTAATAGAAAGAGGTCACTGATAGAATTCAAGGAAGGCCAAAAGGTATAGCTTAACACGCGGAACCTGAGGCTAAAAGGCAACGCGAAGCTTAATCCTCGTTACGTAGGTCCGTTCAAGATAATAGAAAAGAGGTCGCCGGTAACCTACCGGCTCCAGCTGCCGAAATTATTCCGGATCTACGATGGCTTTTATTCGGATCTGCTAAGCCTAGACCCCAAAGATAGTCTTCCGGATCAGGGGTTCAATGAACCCCCGTCGATCGAAATAGACGGTAAAGAAGAAGAATAGGAGGTGGAAGACGTTATAGACATAAGAAGACGAAGGGGATCTATCGAAGCGAGGATCTTATAGAAAGGATAGCCGGAAGACTATAAATAGTATCTGGTCGAGAACCTCCAGAATTCAGCGGAGGTGCTAAGAGAATTTTATGTTCAAAACCTGAGGAAGCCGAGGCCTATGTGGCTCGAAGGTCGATAAAGAAGAAGGATATCCACGTCCGCTCCATCGACGCAGAAGCCGATAGAAACGATCGTAGAATCCGCTAGCCGGTGTCTTGGGCTTCACCACTACTACCACCGCTAGCTAGGACCAGCGGATGGAACGGTAAGGCCAAGAACGGCGCCACCGCGTCGGCCCGCTTAGTAACGGTCTTTGCGCTCTGTTACTATTATCCGCCGGCTCAGTGGAAAGGATAGTAACGACGAAGAACGAAGCGGCCGCCGTTAAAGCAGCCTCGCAGTAGCGCCGAAGGCCTTGGTAGAGAAAGAAGAAGAAAAAGATAAAGAGCTACGGACAGATCTATATAGACCTCTACGGCAGAGCACGGACCGGTTACGCGGCAGGTCTAGTAACCGCTGGCTCCGATCAGATAGCTCAGATCAGATAGCTCTGATTAGATGGAACGGATCAGATAGAAGCCAAGTGAAGACTTTAGATAGTAACAATGTAAATCAAAAAAAAAAGACAGGAAGAACGGATAAGTAAGCGGTCGAGGGCGACCGCTAATAAGGGAGGGGGCCGGTGTTGCGGCGGTGGAAAGGGGTAGGACTAAGTAATAGGGTAGACCCTCGGAATTTCGGCTCGGCCCTTCCGGACCGAGCCAGGCCTTGGTACGCCACCCCCTCCTTCCCCTCCAAAGGTCTCGTCTACTACTTTATAGATTCCTTTCCCTCCTTAGTTCGAGCTATAGTTATCAAAAAGGCCTTATTGAATCATATCTACGTGCCCGGATCATCGTTAAACAATCCGGCTACCTGGATAACGCACGCGCACACTACAAACCAAACCAACAAACACTAGCACTGTAAGACAGCTATAGAGAGCTTCTTAACAGTAGAAGGCGGTGTTACAGGCTGCAGCGGAAAGAGAAAGACTAACAGACTGAGGGATAGGCACACTAGCATCCTCGACGATAGAACGGCTGCTAAGGGCCTTACAGAAGAAGAGATAGACAAAGCGAAGAAGGGTATAGAGGGCTATACCGAACTGTATACGCGTACGCTGGATAAGATAGGGGAATATCTTACAGAACATAGAGCTAAGAAGGTGTTCGACATTATTACCTTCGTCGAAAAGAAGTTCTACAGGAACATAAAAGAGAACAGGCGACTAAGAGAAGAAATAGAAGCGGTAATAGCTAAGAAGGAATCGGCAGAGACTATTATCAATATACTAGAAAACTAAGCAGCGAACTAAATAGCACAACTAAAGGCGATAAAGACTTAGTTAGCTAAGATGGAAGCAGCGATGTCGTTAGCACTGCCACTACATCGAGAAGAACAAGCGGAGACCGCCTTACCGGCAGCCTACAGTTAAGGCAGCACCTCTATAACGTTACTACCTAACCTACTAGCGTTTAGGGGCAGAGACTATAAAGACTGGGAGGCATTAAAGAAGAAGATAAAGAATAAGATAGACCGCGATTATGCCAGAAACAGTAAAGAAGACAGGCTGGCCTACCTAGAATCGCGATTACAAGGTAAAACTTTTTCGCTAGTAGCGGACCTAGAAGATGTAACTGCTAAAGAAGCGATTAAAGCGCTGGATCAACGCTTCGGAGACCCCTTCCGAAAGAAGACAGTACGTAAACAGCTAGACAAGATTAATCAGAACTGGCTAACGTTTAAGGAGTTCTACGGACTGTTCTGAAAATATGCTATTAGAGCTAGAGTGTTAGAAGATAAGCAGCTCTACCTACTAAGGCAGAAGCTAAACCCTAAACTAGCTGTAGCTATAGCGTCGGTAGAAGACAAAGACCTTAAAGCTTCGTACACTAAGCGAGAGTTACCGCCAGAAACTTAAGCGCTTACACGAAATCGCGCGAACCAAACTAGAAGCTGTCGACGACGCCAACAACACGACTCCCTGCACCTTTTCGAAGAGCCCCCCTGCAGCTATCTTATTCGCCGCGTTCGTCGTTCGTCCCTACTTGCTACTCGTACGGAAAGCCTAGCTATATCGCTACTAGATGTCCAGCGACGGCCTAGCAGAAGCAGGAATATCGTGCTTTAAAGCTGCAGCTACTAAGAAAGACTGTCCAAGCTATCGAGCCGGCTCCGAACAACACTGACAGTATAGATAGTAGAGTGCTACTAAGGATCTTAGGAAAAGACTAGCTGGACAGATAGGTCCCCTATCTAGCATAGACAATAGGGCACTGGCGCGATCTGCGCTACTAGAAGAAGGAAGCATTAACAGTTGTAGCGATCTACTCTTAGCGGCGGTAGAAGTAAATACAGAGACCGCTATTAACCTTCCTATTACGATCCACCCTATTAAGAAGTTACGTCCACCGCTCTAGCTAAAAGCTTTTATTAATACTAGAGCTCTTATCGGAGCAGCGATCTACTATCAGTTGGTTTAGAAACTAATAAAGGGATACAGCTATCTAGTTGTTAGGGGGCGCCGCCCAGCTCAGGTCCTGGACCCGACCTAAGCCAGCCGTCGCCCTAAGGACTGCGACTTAGCAGCGCCAGTACGACCCTACCCTCTGTATAGGATCACTAACAGAACCCTACTCCTATATAGAGGGAGAACCCTACGGCCCTGCACAGAGGGGAAGTGCCGCCCCTCTAAACAGAGGGAAAACTCTATACTACTGTATAGAGGGAGAACTCCGGATCCTCTATACAGAGTGTAAACCTTGCATCCCTATACAGAGGGAAATTGCTAGCTTGGCTTTATAGGTAAAAATTGTACAGCAGCAGACGACGAAGGAACTGCCTATTAGTTCCTTTATATAGATACCTAGCCTTAAGTTTCTGAACTAAGATTCTTAAGCCCTTACATTAGGAACTGATCTTACTGTCGGTAACTGCAGTAATACAACAAAGATAGACGGCGACATCTCTATAGAACCTACAGCTATGCAGGGACAGATGCACCGCGCATACGAGGAGCTGTTAGCATATAAGGCCCAGCTCGAACAACAAGTAAGCCACTAGGCTGCGATGATTTCCTTATAGGAATAGGAGCTACGACAGCTTAGGGCGTCCGATCGCGATCCGACCCCTACGACAACAACGACGAACACGATAGCCTACACCCTGACTCCTAAGAGCAAACTCCCTGACGTTACTACGTACGATAGCGAGGCTCCGGCCGAGTACCCCTCCTAGGCTGCCTGGATACGCTCCAAGCTTCTAGATAACTTAGGAGCATACCTAACTGAGCTAGACAAGGTAGTTTACCTCTTTAGGAGGTTAGAGGGCAGGGCAGCAGCACGAATTCTGCCGTACTACGAGACGGCTATTGCTACCCGGCAATAGCTACGACGACGATGCTCTAGGCAGCTCTTAACAAGAGCTATAAGGACCTAGACTGCGAGAGCTAAGCACTCCTACAGGTCAATACGATAAAACAAGGACGCAAGACTGTACGAGAATTCCTTGCAGAATACGACTAGACACTGGCAGAGGCAGGAGGTCTCTAATAGGAGGACAGGATAAAAATAACCTCTTTAGAGGTAGGCCTCTCTAAGGAAATTATAACAGGACTAGTAGGCGTAATACGACTAGCTACGTACGAGGAATTCTGTAATCTCCTTAGGATAGTTAACGACTAGCAGCGCAGGCTCGGACAGATAAGCTGCGCTTATAAGATACGACAACCCCTATAGCGGCAGATAGACGCTATAGACTAGGAACCAACGACGACGAGGGTAGCGGCAGCCGTTACTGTACGGCTAAGGGCCGCTACCAAAAGGGCACAATAGGTAGACGTAGCTACCCTTAATAAGAGGCCAGCAGAAGGGAGCTGCTACAGGTGTAGCAAGATAGGCTATAATCCGGGCACGCAGATATGATTTAATACGGCCTTTTTGAAGACTATATCTCGAACTAAGGAGGGAAAGAAATCTATGTAGTGGTGGTAGTGGTGGGCTTTCGTGGTGGTAGTGCCAAGGCCCGGCTCGGCCCTTCCAGGCCGAGCCGAAATTCTAAGGGTCTACCCTATTACTTAGTCCTACCCCTTTCTGCCGCCGTAACACCACCCCCCTTCCTTACTAGCGGTCGCTCTCGACCGCTTAGTCACCCTATCCATCCGAAAATCTCTACTTTTTTTTTTTTTTTTTTTTTTTTAAGTTTCCTTCTCGAAAATCCCCTCTAACGCCAATGTTACCTCTTCCGTCTTCTATTAAAAGCAACGTTCTCTTTATCGCTTTTTCAATTTCTTACGTCGTCGACGTCTGAAGTCCTTTACTTGGCGTCTATTTGATCCGTACGCCTGATCCGTGCTATCTAATCTAAGCCGTAGGTTATCTGAGCTGCGGCGTGGCTGGTCTGTGCGCCGGCGCGGAGGTCTATATAGATCTTTTCCGCGGCTCTATCTCTTCTTCTTCTTTCTTCTCTACCAAAGCCTTTACCTACTATAGGGTCGGCAGCGCTGGCACGCTACAGCGTTAGCGAGCTGGCGGCCGAACTGGCAGTAGGTAGTGGCTGCGTTAAAGACCTCCCTGAAGGCGACTGTTACGATCGTCTTTATCGGCTTCCGCGCCGGTGGAGCGGACGCGGCTTTCTTCTTTTTCTTCCGTCTCTTTCGGAGGTCGTCAGTTTCGGAGCTAACCGGGTTTCGGCTTTTCCGGGTTCTGCGCGTAGAACTCTCTTAGCAGCTGCGCCGAATTCCGGAGGTTTTCGACTGGATACCATTTATAGTCTTCCGGCTACCCCTTCTACGAGATCCTCGCTTTGATGGACCCTCGCGTCTTCTTTACGTCTATTACGTCTTCTACCTCCTATTCTTCCTTATCGTCCATCTCGATAGGCAGGGGTTCGGCGAACCCCTGTTCCGGCAGGCCGTCTTTAGGGTCTAGGCTTAACAGGTCCAAATGGAAGACATCGTAGATCCGGAACGATTTTGGTAGCTGGAGCCGATAGGTCACCGGCAATTTCTTTTCTATTATCTTGAACGGACCTACGTAGCGTGGATTGAGCTTGGCGTTGCCTTTTAGCCTTAGGTTTCGCGTGTTAAGCTATACCTTTTGGCCTTCCTTAAATTCCAGTAGCGACCTTTTTCTATTAGCTCGAGTTACTATCTTCTTCTAAGCCGATTCTATTGCGTCTTTCGCCACCTTAATCGCTTCTTCTATCTGAGATCGTAGCGCTTCTGCCACCGCGGCGGCGACTCTCTTTAACGACGTAGCGGTGGATAGTTCCGTAGAGCTGGATTCGTTTAGCGGCTAAAAGCTTATTCTCGGAAGACAGCTATGCGTTATCTCAAACGGCGCCAGCGACGTTGCTTCTAACTGTGCTAAGTTCGCGCAGAATTCAGCTATCGCCAACACCTCGACCCACTTTTCTTAATAATAGCCGCAGAAGGTTCGCAGATATCGCTCTATCTCGCGATTAGCTACTTTAGACTGGCCGTCGGTCTAAGGATAAGCTGCCGTGCTGAGCTTTCTACGAATTCCGAGGGTTTGATTCATAGCTTTCTACACGTCGGCATTGAATTAAGGACCCCTATCCGTAGTAATAGTGTCTAGCAGCCTATAGTGCTTCCATACGTATTGGATCAACATTCTCGCCGTTTCTTCTGCAGTAGTTCCTTTATCCTTAGCTCAACAGGGGATGAAATAGCGCTCTTTGCTTAGCCGATCCACTACATTGAGCGTAGCGTTGTAGCCGTCTGAATTCGGCAGGCCGGTTACGAAATCCATCGTAATATGCTGCTACGGCTTCTCGGGGATCGGAAGTGGCTTCAGTAGACCTGCCGGAAGACCGTAACGTAGCTTCGCGGCTCGGCACACATAGCAATTGGCGATAAATCGGTGGATCCGTTCGTAGATCCGCGGAAACCAGTAGATCGTCCTTACGGCTTCCATCGTCTTTTTCGAGCCGGCGTAACCAACGTCCTTCAAGCTATAGACCAGTTGGACGACCTTAGGGATTAGTTCTTCCGGAACTATTATCTTCCCTAAACTGGTCTTGCCGAGCTTCTGTTGCTGATTAAGCTGCTTTACCTTTTCGTAGAGAGTCTCTTCCTTAGGGGCCGGTTCCACTGCGCAGACCCCTACCTCTTTCAGCACCTCTGTGTCTACTATCCGCTCGGTTAGCAACTTCTGGAACATGTTCGGATCTTCTTTCGCGCAGCTGGTCTTTCCTTCCCTTCTCGTCAGCGCGTTAGCCTTTCTATTCTAAGCTCCTAGTCGATAGGTAATCTTAAAATCGAATCCGGATAAGTAGGCTGCCTACCGAGCTTAGCGACGTAAGAGCTTCTGCGTCTTTATAAAGTAGATTAGCGATTGGTGGTCCGTAAGGACCTGAACCGTGCTCTTTCCAGCTATAAGCTCCGGTTTCCACTCCTCGAAAGCCTGAATAATCGCTAGCAGCTCCTTATCGTAGATAGCGTAGTTCCGCTTAGCTTCGTTTATTGACTTGCTAAAGAAAGCTACTAGATAGAGGGTTTCGTCGTTACTATATTGAGAAAGGACCCCTGCTGTTACAGTATCGGAAGCGTCCGTTTCTACGTAGATCGTCTTTTCCGGTCGGAAGTGCGCTAGAACCGGCGCCGAGGCCACTGCTTCTTTTAGCTATACGAAAGCTTCCGTGCACTTCTCGTTCTATAGGCCGGCAACCTCTTTCTTTAGTGCTTCGTTTAGGGGTCTCGCTATCTTGCTAAAGTCCTTAATAAACTGTCGATAGTAGCTGCAGAATCCGAGAAACGCCCTGATCTGCGTAGTGTTTCCGGATTTCGGTTGCTTCCACTCCGCTACAGCGGCGACCTTTAAGGACTCTATCCGGATCCCCTCTCTTCCGACTATAAGACCGAGGTATTTGACCTTAGTCTGATAAAACTCGCTCTTTTTCGTGTCTGCGTTTAATCCGACCTCTCTAAGTCTTTTCAGCACCCTTTCGATGTGGCCCGTATGCTGATCTCTCGTTCCATCTATATAGATAAGAATGTCGTCCAAATAGATAGACACGAACCGTTCCAGCATGTCTATAAAGGTGTGGTTTATAAAACGTTGCTACACTGCCGGCGCGTTAGTGAGTCCAAAAGGCATTACCAACCACTTAAAGTTGCCTATACGCGTCGCGAACGTCGTAAGATCTTCTGTCTGCCCTTCTTCGTTCCTTAGTCGATAGAACGCCTGGCGGATGTCCAGCTTGCTGAACTACTTAGCCTTTGCTACGTGCTGTATAGTCTTATCTATTAGCGGCAGTAGATATACGTCTCTCTTGGTGACCTCGTTAAGGCCTCGATAGTCTACGCAGAGTCGCAGACTACCCCCTGGTTTCCTTACAAAAAGAATCGGTAATGCATATTCGGCAGAACTCGGCGTAATAAACTTCTTCGCCAGGTTTTCGCGAACGAACACCTCTACCTAGTCCAGTTCCGCCGGCGACAGTCGTCTTAGGGGCTCGGTTCTTGGCAGCGTAGCCCCCTCTTTTAGTCGGATCTTGTTGTTATATTCCGGTCGATAGAGCGGCAGGAGGTTGGAGTCGGCTTTTAAGAACACGTTAGCGTAACCGTAGAGCTCGTTTGGCAACACCTCTAGTGGGTCTACCTCTTCTTCCGCCATTATCTTCCTGTAGTCTTCGATGTCCTTTATAGAGATAGCGTAAATCTTATTGTCTAGCGACTTCGCGAGGGTCGTTATAGCTTCTAAACTTATTATTCCGACAGTGACCAGGGGTTCGGAACGATCGGACGGATCCTCTTTCGCGGACTTCGTAGCTTTCGGCTCGGCGGCAGCGGTGGCGACCTTTCCGATGGTCTCTGCTCTGCTACCCGGGGTTTTGAATCTGATTGTTCTTTTATCTACGTCGATAATGGCTTTCTGGTTCTTTATCCATTTCTGCCCTATAATAATGTCAAACCTTCCGATATCTGGAATTCGGAACGTCGCTTCCGTAGTGCGACCGGCCAAGGTAGTCTTTAGCGGCACGTAGTGCGTGACGCTTTCCGTGTCTTGTCCGTTGTATGCCGAAATCTTCGTCGGCGACGCTAATTCCACTAGATAGCCGTATCCATTTATTAGCTTCTAGACCAGCCGGTAGTGGATCGCTGCACCTATAAGAGCTCCAGTATCAATAAAAGCTTTTAGCTAGAGCGGTAGGCGTTGCTTCTTAACAGGATAGATCGTAATAGGAAGGATGGTCGCTGTTTCCGTATTCACTTCTACGGCTGCCGAGAGCGGATCGCTGCAGCTGTTAATGCTTTCTTCTCGTAGCGATTCGCTTTAATTCGGTGCCCTATTGTCAATGCTGGGTAGGGGGCCTATCCGTCCAGCTGGTCTTTTCCTATTATTCTTAACTGCACCCCCCTGTCCATACTGTCAGTATCGTTCGGCGCCGGTTCGATGGCTTGAATAGTCTTTCTCGGCTGCTGCGGCTGCTTTATAACACGATACTCCTGCTTCTGCTTATCTGATGCTTGGCATCTCGTAGCGATGTGGCCAGGCTTGCTACAAGCATAGCAGGTAGGGACGAACGGCAAGCGCTGCGAATTAAATGGCTGCTAGGGGCGTTGTCGGAAGGGCGCAGTGGCTCTTGTCGGCTGCGCCGACGGCGACGGCTTCTGAATCAGTTTACGTGTCGTCGGTTTTCCGTACGCGTTTAAGTTTCTAGCGGTGACTCTCGCCTAGTGTACGAAGCTTTGAAGGTTTTCGTCTTCCACTAAGGCTATAGCTGTCGTTAGTTCAGGGCTTAGTTTCTGTCTTAGTAAGTGCAGCTACTTATCTTCTGCCACTCTGGCTCTAATAGCATATTTTCTAAACAGTCCGTAGAACTCCTTAAACGTCTGTCGGTTCTGGTTGATCTTGTCTAGCTGCTTACGGGCCGTCTTCTTCCGGAATGGGTCTCCGAAGCGTTGATCCAGCGCTTTAATCGCTTCTTTAGCGGTTACCTCTTCTAGGTCCGCCACTAGCGAAAAGGCTTTACCTTCCAATCGCGATTCCAGGTACGCCAATCTATCTCCGGCGCTGCTTAATGCGTAATCGCGGCTTATCTTATTCTTAATCTTCTTCTTAAACGCCTCCTACGCTTTAGGGTCTCCGCTACCGAAGGCAGGTAGGTCCGGTAGTGGCGTTATTGTAGTGCTACTTTGACTATAGGCCGCCAGTAAGGCGGTCTCTACGTGGGTTTCTCGATGCGGTAGCAGCGACGACTTCGCTGCTTCTATATCAGCTAGTTAATCCTTTAGCACCTTTAGTTGCGTTAGTCGATTCGCTGCCTGGTTTTCTAACACGTCGATAATAGTCTCTGCTGATTTCTTTTCGGTCCTTACTGCTTTAGTTTCTTCTCTTAGTTGTCTGTTCTCTTCTAGCGTTCTGTAGAACAGCGTCTCAATAAGGTCTATACTATCGTAGACCTTTCCTATCCTATTCTCGTTTACATAGTCTTCGAGTTCCTCGAGCGTGCAGTCGTGGATTTTCTTGTACTCGTTTATTCGTTCCTTAATCTCTGCGGTCTCTTCCGCTGTAAAACCGCTTATAATGATCTTATTATTTATAACACTGGAGCGCCTACTCGCTCTATCAGTCTTTCTCTTTCCGCGGCGGCCTGTTACGCCGCTCTCTACCGCTAAGAAGCCTTCCATCTTCTTACGGTGCCTTTGGGGGTTGTTGTTTTAGTGTGTGTGTGGGTGCGCGTGCATTATTCGGGTTTCCGGATAGTTTGACGGGCCCTTTTGCGCAGCGCGGTGTTGGTGTAGAGAGTGAGTTCGAGATATAATAATCCAAGCGCGCAGATAAGGTTCAATACGGCTGTTTTGATAACTATATCTCGAACTAAGGAGGGAAAGGAATCTATGTAGTAGTGGTAGCGGGCTCTTGTAGTGGTGCTGCCAAGGCTCGGCTCGGTCCGTTCCGGAACCTAAATCCCGGAAGGGGCCGAGCCGAAATTCAGGGTCCACCCTATCAATCTGTCCCACCTCTTTCCACTGCTGCAACAAGGAAGAGCGAGAGCGAGAGAGCGACAAGAGCAAGAGAGCGACGAGAGCGACGAGAGCAAGAGAGCGACAAGAGCGACGAGAGCGAGAGAGCGACGAGAGCGAGAGAGCGACAAGAGCGAGAGAGCGACGACAACAGGAGCGACGACGACAGGAGCGACGACGACGAGAGCGCACCTAGCAGGACCTAGGGCGACGACATTCGTTTTTTTTAGGTCTTTAACAGACCATTCTATTCAGACAAGGCCTATCGAGACGTACGGCAGAGCCCCTAGGCAGAGCACCTGCAGACAACAGGCAGCTGCAGACAACACACTGTTTAGGAGCACGTTTACAGGCACAGCTGCTATAGACAAGCACAGCTGCAGACAACATAGCTGCAGACAAGACAGAGCTGCTGCAGACAGGTACAGCTACAGCAGATAACAGAGGCACAGCTGCAGACAATACAGCTACAGACAGGCACAGCTGCTGCAGACAACATAGGCACAGCTGCTGCAGACAACAGAGGTACAGCTGCAGGCACAAGCACAAGGCACGAGTACCTAGGCACAGAGCACAAGGCAGAGCTGCAGACAACACAGAGCTGCTACAGACAACAGGCAGCTACAGAGGCACAGCTACTGCAGGCAATACAGACAAAGCACAGGCAAAGCGACGGTCTAAGAAGCAAGCGACCGTCTAAGAAGCGACCGTCGAGAATAAGAAGCGACAGCTTGGAAAGCGACAGTTCAGAAGCAGCACATGCTTGCAAAGTAACCCCGAGAACCTCTACGACCCTAACGACCTCTGCAACCCCGACGACCTCTAAGACCTCTGCGACCGTTTAAGAAGCGACGGTCGAGAAGCGAGGCGAGCGTCTGAGAAGCGAGCGACTGTCGAGAAGCGACCGTCTAAGAAGCGACCCTTAAGAAGCGACCGTCGAGAAGCGACCGTCGAGAAGCGACCGTCTAAGAAGCGACTGTCGAGAAGCGACCGTTAAGAAGCGACCGTCGAGAAGCGACCGTCGAGAAGCGACCGTCGAGAAGCGACCGTCGAGAAGCGACCGTCGAGAAGCGACCGTCGAGAAGCGACCGTCGAGAAGCGACTGTCGAGAAGCGACTGTCTAAGAAGCAAGCGACCGTCGAGAAGCGACCGTCTAAGAAGCAAGCGACCGTCGAGAAGCGACCGTCTGAGAAGCGACTGTCGAAAAGCGACATATGTACGTAGGCTGCGACTTCTGCGACCTCTGCGAGCTCCGCGACCTCCGCGACCTCTGCGACCTCTGCAACCTCTGAGAACTCTGCGACCTCTGCAGCTTCTACGACAGACGACCTCTGCGAGCTCTGCGACAAACGACATCTGCAGCCGCGACCTCCGCAACCTCTGTAGCAAACAAGGCAGCAAACAAGGCACCAAAGCGACGTTAAAAGGCACAAGATTGAGACTCAAAAAGGCACGAGATTGAGGCTTAAAAAGGCACGAGATTAAGGCTTAAAAAGGCACGAGATTAAGGCTCAAAAAGGCACGAGATTGAGGCTCAAAAAGGCACGAGATTGAGACTCAAAACGCACGGAAATTGAAGCTCAAAAGCGACCTCAAAAGCGACCTCAAAAGCGACCTGTTTTGGAGCGACCTGATTGGCCGATAGCGAAGCTGAATTTGCGACCCCTACGACCTGGTTTGGAGCAGCCTGGTTTGGAGCAGCCTGGTTTGAAGCAACCTGGTTTGGAGCGACCTTAGCGATCTCTGCGACTAAATTGCGACCTGGATTGGTGCGACCTAATTGGCTGATTGCGATTGATAGATTGATTGCGATTGAGGGCAATCGCTGGTTGGGGAGGGCGGTAGTAATATAGATGTAGATGTGGACAGCTGGCAGCTAGGCTTAGCAGAGCTAGGCTTAGTGCACACTCAAATACCTCTACCTCTGCTTGTACGTAGATTCTTCCCTCTCCAGCCTTGGATATAGTTATCAAAGATGGGTATTGACCTAGAGTCTACCTTAGTCGGATCACTAACCTGTCTTCTTTATTGCTTCCAGCGTAATCGCGATCTATCTTGTTCTTTATCTTTTTCTTAAACGCTTCCCAGTCTTTAGGGTCTCTGCCCCTAAACGCTAGTAGGACAGGTAGTAACGTTATCTTTGTGCTGCCTTAACTGTAGGCCGCTAGTAAGGCGGTTTCTGCTTGTTCTTCTCAATGTAGTAGCGGCGCCGACGACATCGCTGCATCTATCTTAGCTAACTGAGGCTTTATTGCCTTTAGCTGTGCTAGTCAGTTTGCCGCTTGGTCTTCCAGCACGTCTATAATAGTCTCTGCCGACTCCTTTTCGGCTTTAGGGGTGGTATGTTAAGGCTCGGCTCGGTTCGGGAGGGCCGAGCCAAAATTCCAAGGGTCTACCCTATTACTTAGTCCTACCCCTTTCTGCCGCTATAATAGCGAGGATCTGCTAATTGCTAAACGTAGAACGCTGCCTCTCGACTGCTTAGTACCTATAGACAGACGGAGCGACAGAGAGAGTCAATTCGCCACTAGAGGCGTACCTCTAGGCATACATTAACTACGACTAGTCCAGTTAGAACCGCCTCGTTCCTATAGTAGAACTAGCTATTAACAGGTATACGACTAATGCTATAGGACTATCCCTCTTCTTTATAGCTTATAGGTACGACTAGTCCCTGCTCCCTACGACCCTAAGCAGCACTACCCTATATCCTATACGTTCCCTAATTTAGCAGAGGGAAGCTATCGTACGTACGATTACGAACGCCTACTAATAGGCGAAAGCGAGCCTTGCGATAGCTTAGCAAAATACAGAAGAACAGGCTAATAAAGGACGACAGGCTGCACCGAGGTATAAGGCAGGTAATAGGGTGTAGTTAAACTAGCGCAATATCTTTACGGACTGGCAGAGTAAGAAACTAGACTAGAAGAACCGGAAATTTACAGTAATCTAGCTAGTAGGGACATATGCAGTACGACTTAACACTCCCCTAGGGATCTATCTAGTCTTCTATATAGACTTCGTCTAGCCGATATATACAGACCCTCTACCTTATTAAACGACCGACAACGTACGCCCCCTAGCGATTATTGCTAAGGACTAGGAAGAGTACGAGGTAAAAGGAATTCTTAAGGCTTGAAGGAGGCAGAAGCGAATAGAATATCTAGTTAAATAGACAGGATAGGCGGGACCTATATAAGAACTGTACGAGGCTCTTTAAGATACAGTAGCACTAGACTAGTAGGAGGAGAGACATCTATCTACACTGACATTGCAGTAGAACTATGCCGTCTGAGATAGCATAGACGACGCACTTAGTAACAACCCTGCCCTGCTACTACTGCCGACTGCAGCGCAGCTACGTTATTGTTGTCCGAGATCCTAATAACCTCTACCCCTGCTTAGCTATCCTTAACTGAGGCCTCGACAACCTCCTAGCCTGCCTTATTGTCTAACTCGTCGTCTGACTTACGGCGTATAGAGGAGCGAGTTAAGGTGTCCTTCTATTTGCAGGAGGTACACACCCTGTGCTACCAACTAGGAAAACGGTATAGTACAAACGAGCTCTAGGGGGAACTAGAGCAGCTGTCGAAAAGCCAGCTACAACTAGCAATTGGGATCGCGTTAACGTACGACGGACGGCCAGTACAGAGTCGTCTAGGGTTAACCCTAGCCGGATTAGCCTAGAAAGAGTAGTACGGGTGCCGAACAAGAGCTCGCTACTCCTTAGTAAAGCACCTACAGCAGGTTAGCTAGATAACAGCGCATTGGACGAGGCTGCACAAACTGTTTACAGAGCTCTCGGTTAGTCTCTACATCCTAGTATACGAGCTAAAAGCGGTCCGGCAGACCTGCCGGACGGAGAATAGGGCAGGATTAGCGGCCTGCACGGCGCTGTCGCCAGACTGGACGAGCTAGTTGGAAGACAAAACAGACAATAAATAGCTAGATAGATAGACGAATAGCTAGGTAGATAGATAGGTAATAGTAACAGTAGTAGTAATAGTAGTAGTAATAGATAGATAGATAATAGATAGATAGATAAAGAATAGAGGAACAGTTGTAAATGCCAGACGAGCGACAAACACATATACTGTATAGCTTAACGTCCTGTAAGCGATAGCAAGTAAGGCTATTGTTACTAGACGGCTCAATTACATACGAGCAGGTAAGGACGCCTAACGATTGCTAGCAATAACGAGTAACTAGACGACAATAGGAAACCGCTTAATGCGATACAGGAACGCGGAATTCGAGGGCAAACCCGGTCCTACAGCGTACAGAGACACTACTACGAGGGAGGAGGGGGGTATTATTAGGAGACGCTGTCCTGTTAGGCCCGGAGCCTAAGCCGACCGGCCGTCGTCCTAAAGATTACGACTTAGCAGCGCTAGCATAACTCGGCCCTGTACGAGATACAATCCAGCCTAGCTCTATACAAGATACGACCTAGCCTAGTCCCGTACGAGATACAACCTAGCCCGGTCTAAGGCATTGGTGTAAAGCAGTACACTTAAGCCAAAAGGGACTAATTAAGTAACTCGGAAGTGACTTGACCAATGTGTACTAGATATATAAACTTTGGCAAGGCATAGTAATAACCTGGCCCAACTACCCTGTATTACTACCCCCTGCGCTATAGGCTTACGACCTCGTAAGCTGCGCTTACTTACAGGCTACGTATGCTATTGCACAGCCCCCCTATACAGCATACGCAATCAACCCCCCCCGGCAGGTCTGCACACAGCTAGCTGGACCTTTACTAGGTCTGCCTTATTCTGTACAGAGTGGTGGACAAACGTAATCTGAGCACGTAGATGTAGTTTAATACGGCTACACTGATAACTATATTCAAGGCTAGAGAGGGAAGAATCTACGTACAAGCGGAGGTAGAGGTATTTGAGTATGTGCCAAGCCTGGTCCTGCTAAGCCTGCCACCTTCCAGCACCTTCTAGCCCTCCACATCTATATTACTACCGCCCTCCCTAACTAGCGATTGCCTACAATCGCAATCAGCCTATCAATCGCAATCAGCCTATTAATTGCATTGTGCTAAACCAAGTTACAGAGGTTGCATTAAACTAGGTCGCAGAGGTTATATTAAACTAGGTCGCAGAGGTCGCAAATTCAGCTTCGCTATCGGCCAATTAGGTCGCTCCAAAACAGGTCGCTTTTAATGTCGCTTTTGAGGTCGCTTTTAAGGTCGCTTTTAAGCTTCAATTTCCGTGCGTTTTAAGTCTTAATCTCGTGCCTTTTTAAGCCTTGCTCTCGTGCCTTTTTGCCGTCACTTTGGTGCCTTAATCTCGTGCCTTTTTGAGCTTCAATCTCGTGCCTTTTGCCGTCGCTTTGGTGCCTTAATTGGTGCCTTGTTTAGTGCCTTGCCAAGGCTGCAGAATTCTTAGAGGTTGCGGCTGCAGAGGTCGTTGGGGCCGCGGAGGTCGCGGAGGTCGTCGAGGCCGCAGAGGTCGCGGAGCTCGCAGAGGTCGCGGAGCTCGCAGAGGTAGCGGAGTCGCAGAGATTGTAGTCTATAGATGTCGCTTCTCGACAGTCGCTTCTCGACGGTCGCTTCTCGACGGTCGCTTCTCGACGGTCGCTTCTCGACGGTCGCTTCTCGACGGTCGCTTCTCGACGGTCGCTTCTCGACAGTCGCTTCTTAAGCCGTTACTTCTTAAACAGTTGCAGAGGTCTCGGAGGTTGTCGGGGTTGCAGAGGTTGTTAGAGCTGCAGAGGTCGTACCAAACTAGATCGCACCAAACAGGTCGCTTTTGGCTGCTCTTGTCGCTTGTACTGCTGCAGAGGTCGCGGAGGTCGCAGAGGTCGTTAGGGTCGCTGAGGTTGTTGGGGTCGCTTTGCAAGCATATATTGCTTCTGAACTGTGTCGCTTCTTGAGCCGTTGCTTCTTAAGCTGTCGCTTTGCCTGTGTTTTGCCTGTGCTTTGCCTGTGTTGTCTGTAGCAGATCTGTGTTGTCTGCAGCTGTGCCTGTCCACAGCTATGCTTCTAAACGTGCTCTTCTGAACCTAAACATTGTGTGTTGTCTGCAGCTGCCTATTGTCTGTAGCTGTATTGTCTGCAGCAGTCTGTGTTGTCTGCACTGTCTGCACCTGTATTGCCTGCAGCTATGCCTCTGTTGTCTGCAGCAGCTGTTTTAACTGCAGCAGCTGTGTTAACTGCAGCAGCTGTGTTAACTGCAGCAGCTGTGTTAACTGCAGCAGCTCTGTCTTGTCTGTAGCTGTGCCTTGCTCGTACTGCTGTACTGATTGCTGGACTTCTCGATTGCTAAACTGCTGGTTGCACTGCTTGTATCGCTCGTACCTCGATTGCTGTACTAAACGTATCGCTTTGCCTATTGCCTCGAGATAGGCCAAATGTCTCGATTGTACTGCTAGTTGTGCTACTCGTATCGCTTGTACCTCGATTGCTGAACTGTACCTATTGCCGGTCGCGCTGCTTGTGTTATATATCTTGTCCTCGATTGCTGAATGTCCCGATTGCTAAATGTACACCTCGATTGCTGGCTGGCTGTACAGCTTGTCTCGATTGCTAAACATGCTGCCGCCGGTTGCGCTGCTTGTGTTGCCGATTGCTGAACTGTCTCGATAGGCCTTGTCTAAATAGAATGGTCTGTTAAAGACCCGAAAAAAACAAATGTCGTCGCCCTTGGTCCTGCTAGGTGCGCTCTCGTTGTCGTCGCTCTGTCGTCGTCGCTCTCGCTCCTCGTCCTCGTCGCTCCTACATTGTCCTTCTCGTCCTTCTCGTCGCTCTCGTCCTTCTTGTTGCTCTCGTCGCTCTCTCGCTCTTCTTTAAAACTCTCTCTTCTTCTCAATAGGGGCACTTCTCTTCCCTAAAACTCTTCTTCTTCTTCTTCTCGATAGGGGCACTTCTCTTCCCTAAAAACTCTCTCTTCTTAATAGGAGTACTTCTCTTCCCTAAAAACTCTCTCTTCTTAATAGGGGTACTTCTCTTCCCTAAAACTCTTCTTCTCGATCGGGGGAGGGGGGGGGGTAGAGTAGTATATACATGCACAAATAAGTAATCGGATGTAATTTGACGGCCTCCTTTGTACATATACAGTATATACTCTAGGTTGGTTGTACGTACGTTAATCGAGTACCTGGATATAATTTAACGGGCTCTTTCGCGTAGTGCGGGTGTTGTTAAAGTAAGCTTTGGATATAATAATCTAAGCACGTAGATATAGTTCAATACGGCTACTTTAATAACTATATCCAAGGCTAGAGGGGGAAGAATCTACGTACAAGCGGAGGTGAAGGTATTTAAGTATATGCCAAGCCTGGTCCTGCTAAGCCTGCCACCTTCTAGCACCTTCCAGCCCTCTATATCTATATCAAAACGGACATGCGTTAACGCTGCTTCCACTCTCCTGTTAAAAGATGCGCCCCCTAGGAATTGAATCCGGGCCTTTTATTAGTCCGAGCGCGCAGATGTGATTCAATACGGCTGTTTTGATAACTATATCTCGAACTAAAGAAGGAAAGGAATCTATGCGGTAGTGTGTAAGGGCTTTAGGGGTAGTGTGCCAAGGCCCAGCTCGGTCCGGAAGGGCCGAGCCGAAATTCTAAGGGTCCACCCTATTACTCCTTCCTACCCCTTTCTGCTGCTGCAACACTACCTACCTCCCTTACTAGCAGTCGACCTCGACCGCTTACTTATCCTGTCTCTCTTTTTTTTTATATCGACGCTATCCAACGTCTTTTACTTCGGCTTCTATCTGATTGGAGCTATCTGATCTAAGCTAGCAGCTGTCTGAGCTGCGGCGTAGTTGGCCTGTGCGCTGCTGCGGAGGTCTATATAGATCTATCCGGCGCGCTATCTCTTCTTCTTTTTCGTCTCTACTAAGGCCCTAGGCGCTACTGCAGAGCTGCTTTAGTAGCATTAGCTTCGTTCTTCGCTGCTATTATCCTTCCGGCTAAGCCGGCGGATAGTAGTAACAGAGAGCAAAGACTGTTACAAAGTGCGCCAACGCAGTGGTGCCGTATTCAGCCTTATAGCTATTATCCGACCGGTTTTGCCAGTCGGCAGTAGTAATAGTAGAGCCGAAGACTCTAGCTAAGCGATCTCTACGATCGTTTCTGTCGGCTTTCGCACTAATAGAGCAGACGCAGCTCTTCTTCTTCTTCTAGAACTATTAACTTTAGAGCTACTTAGGCTTTGGCTTCCTCGGGTTCCGGATATAAAACTCCTTTAGCAACTCTACCAAATTCTGGAGATTCTCGACTAGATACTATTTGTAGTCTTCTAGCTATGCCTTCTATAAGATCCTTGCTTCGATAGACCCCCTTGTCTTTCTTATGTCCCTTATATCTTCTACCTCCTACTCTTCTTCTTTACTGTCTATCTTGATTGCTGGGAGTTTAGTAAACCCCTGTTCCGGGAGGCTATCTTCTAGGTCTAGGCTTAGCAGATCCGAATAAAAGACGTCGTAGATCCTGAACGATTTCAGTAGCTAGAGCCGAAAAGTTACCGGCGACCTCTTTTCCACTATCTCAAACGGACCTACGTAGCGGGGGTTAAGCTTGGCGTTGCCTTTTAGCCTTAGGTTCTACGTATTAAGCTATACCTTTTAACCTTCTTCAAATTCTATCGGCGAACGCTTCCTATTAGCTCGAGTTACTATCTTCTTCTAAGCCGATTCTATCGCCTCCTTCGCTACTTTAACTACTTCTTCTATCTAAGATCTAAGCGCTTCTGCCGCGGCGGCAGCAACTCTCTTTAACGAAGTAGCAGTAGGGGTTTCCGCAGAGCTAGATTCGTTTAGCAGTTGGAAGCTGTTAGGGGGCGCTGCCCAGCCCAGGTCCTGGACCTAAGCCAGCTATTGCCCTAAGGACTGCGACTTAGCGGCGCCAGCACAACCCTACCCTCTATACAGAGTTATCGACACGATCCTACTTCTATACAGAGGGAGAACCCTATAGCCCTACATAAAGGAGAAATGCTGCCCCTCTAAAGAAATGGAGAACTCTGCACTACTGTATAGAGGGAGAACTCCTGATACTCTGTATAGAGTGTAAACCTTGCACCCCTACACAGAGGGAAATTGCTGGCTTGGCTTCGTAGGTACAAATTGTACAGCAGCAGACGACGAAGGAACTGCCTATTAGTTCCTTTATATAGATACCTAGCCTTAAGTTTCTAAACCAAGATTCTTAAGCCCTTATATTAGGAACTGATCTTACTGTCGGTAACTGCAGTAATATAACGAAGATAGACAGCGACATCTCTATAGAACCTACAGCTATGCAGGGACAGATGCACTGTATATACGAGGAGCTGCTGGAACACAAGAGGCAGCTTAAGCAGCAAGTAAACTACTAGGCTGCGATAATTTCCTAACAGGAACAGGAGCTACAACAGCTTAGGGCGTCCGATCGCGATCCGACCCCTACGACGACGAACACGATAGCCTACACCCCGACCCCTAAGAGCAAACTCCCCGACGTTACTACGTACGATAGTAAGGCTCCAGCCGAGTACCCCTCCTAGGCTGCCCAGATATGCTCTAAGCTTCTAGTCGACTTAAAAGTATACCCGACCGAGCTAGACAAGGTAGTGTACCTCTTTAGGAGGTTAAAGGGCAGGGCAGCAGCATAGATTCTGCTGTACTACGAGACGGCCATTGCTAACCTGGCAATAGCTACGACGACGATGCTCTAGGCAGCTCTTAACAAGAGCTATAAGAACCCAGACTGCGAGAGCCGAGCATACCTACAGGTTAACACGATAAAGCAAGGTCGCAAGACCGTACGAGAATTCCTTACAGAATACGACTAGACTCTGGCAGAGGCAGGAGGTCTCTAATAGGAGGACAGGATAAAAATTACCTTCTTAGAGGTAGGCTTCTCTAAGGAGATTATAACAGGACTAGTAGGCGTAATGCGACTAGCTATGTACGAGGAATTCTGCGATCTCCTTAGGATAGTCGACGACCAGCAGCGCAGGCTCGGACCGATAAGCCGCGCTTACAAGTTGCGACAACTCCTCTAGCAGCAGACAGACGCTATAGACTAGGAACCAACGACGGCGAGGGTAGCGGCAGCCGTTACCGCACAGCTAAGGGCCGCTACTAAAAGGGCGCAATAGGTAGACATAGCTACTATTAACAAGAGGAGAGCAGAAGGGAGCTGCTACAGGTGTAGCAAGATAGGCTACACTGTACGGAATTGCAGTCTTTTGCCAGCAGAGAGACCTAGGGGACGGCCGACCCCTGCAAGGGTAGCAACTGCGGCGCCCTAACAAGAGGATTAGGAGTCCTACTTGGACGACAACGAGTTAGGAAAAGAGTAGCCTCTAAGCGAAGGCTCTGCTAGAGGCGTATACAAGATAGATTGCCAAATCAAAGCACTACTTAGCTATCTTTTAAGAGCAACTACACAACGACTACGCTGTTTATTGTACAGCCTACGCTAAACGCGTCCGCAACGGCGCGGACATTAATTAATACAGGATGTTTAGTATACGGAGTAATAAGCGAAGACTTTGTATAGAGACACCGTATTAAGACGACCCCTACTGTACCTGTATGCATGTTGGGTATTACCGGGCGAGGACTGGACATTACCTATATAGTAAAGGTAACAATAGAGATATAGGGACACTATAAGCAGGACTTATACCTCTATGTCGTATAGGACAAGTCGGGGTATAACCTAATACTAGGGAAGCTATAGATAGAGCGCTAGAGGGGCAAGCTAGACGTTGGACGAGGACGGCTGTACATAGCAGCGACGAAGCAGAGGCTCCGAGACCAAGGGAGCGCTCCGTAGGGTAGCAATGTTAAGGCCGAAATCAACACGGCAACGAAGCAGAGGCTCTGAGACTAAGGGAGGGCTCCGCAGGGTAGCGATGCTAAGGCTGAAATCAACACTGCGACTGCGGACATTAAGAAGGCATTGGCGCCTAAGAAAGCGACGGACCCCTGTACGAAGCTCCTAAGGGAGTATGTAGGATACCTGGACCTCTTCGAGCCAAAGTCGGCCTTAAAACTGCTACTACACTAAGGAGAAGAGATTAACTACGACATCTAGCTAGAGCCCCGTCCAGATAGGAGTCTGCCTAACATACTGTACGGTCTACTGTACGGAATGTCCTTGGGAGAACTCCTAGTACTGCGCAAGACACTAGACGACCTACTTGCTAAAGGTTTTATTTAGGCAAGTACCTCGTCCGCAGGAGCCCTAGTGCTGTTTGTCTATAAGCAGGGGAAGGCCGGCTTGCGCTTCTGCGTAGACTACAGAGGCATTAACGCGATCACCAAGAAGAACTGGTACCCCCTACCCCTCATTAAGGAGACTCTCGGACGGATCAGTAAGGCAAAGTAGTTTACCAAGCTTAACATAGTCTTAGCTTTCTATAAGATACGGATTATGGAGGGCTGTAAATAGATAACTGCCTTCTGTACGAGATATAGTCTTTTTAAGTAGCTTGTTACCCCCTTTAGCCTTGCCAACGCACTGGCAACCTTCTAAAGGTACATTAACAAGTCCTTGTAAGGGTTACTAGACGACATCTGCTTAGCGTACCTCGACGACACCCTGGTTTTTACAGACAGCACCTACACAGATTACGTACAGGACGTTAAGAAGGTACTAGACCGACTGCAACAGGCTGGGTTGTACCTTAACATCGACAAATGTAAATTCGGTGTACAGCGTACGAAATACCTAGGGTTTATTATCGAGGCAGGGTAAGGCATTAGTATAGATAGGAAGAAAATTAATGCTATTAAGCAATAGAAGCCGCCTACAAATGTTAAGGGCGTACAGGAATTTCTTGGGTTTGCCAACTTCTACCGCTAGTTTATACAGAACTACTCGGAGATCGTACGCCCCCTAGTCGAGCTAACATACAAGGACAAGCTGTTTAAGTAGACGGACGAGTGCGATAGGAGCTTTAACAAGCTAAAGGAGCTCTTTACTACAGGACTAACGCTTGCTGCCTTCGACCTAAAATGTACGACAATACTGGAAACCGACTCCTTAGGGTATTGCATTAGAGGTATCCTATTACAGGTAGGCTCGGACGGACTTCTGCACCTATACGCGTATTTCTCTAAGAAGAACTCCCTAGCTAAGTGCAACTACCCTATCTACGACAAGGAATTGCTAGCGGTTGTACGGTGTTGCAAAGTGTAGGATAGTAAACTCTGCTTAGTCCCCGAGTTCCTTAATACGGATGTGGATATAGAGGGTTGGAAGGTGCTGGAAGGTGGCAGGCTTGGCAAGACCAGGCTTGGCATACACTCAAATACCTCCACCTCTGCTTGTATATAGATTCTTCCCTCTCTAGCCTTGGATATAGTTATTAAAGACGGGTATTGACCTAGAGTCTACCTTAGTCGGATCATTCCTCGCCCTAACTAACTACAAGAACCTAGAGTACTTTACGCAGCCCCGGAAACTGTCTAAGAGGCACGTACAATAGGCAATGTACCTAAGCCGGTTTAATATAAGACTCTAGTATTGCAAGGGTAAGAACAATAGTAGGGCCGATGCACTATCCAGACAGGACCAGGACATGCTAACGACGTACGAGGACGATCGGCTAAAGTTACGAACATTCTAGATGTTTAAGGAGGAGCCAGGCGAGGAGACTATCTGCCTGGCAGTAGCACATATATAGGAACCCCAACTGCAAGCATAGGAAGAGGCAGTAGAGAAGGACGATGTGTACCGAGGGGCCCGTACGGCGATCTAAGGAGGACAGCGGAAGCTCCTAGCTAAGCTCCACCTTAAGGTGTCGGTAGCAGAGTGCTTAGTAGACGAGGAGAACAACCTAAAGTTCAGGAATCGGATTTGGGTCCCGGCAGACAAGAAGCTCTGTACGAGCTTAATACAACGGGCGTATAATTCTATAGCTACCAGGCACCTAGGGCGCAAGGAGACGTACAGCATCGTCGCCTAGGACTACTACTAGCCGGCGATAGCGAAGGACATCTGCAGGTTCGTACAGAACTGCGATGTATACAGACGGACAAAGCCCTAGCGTAAACTAAAGCATAGGCTGCTAAAACCCCTACCGATCCTGGACCGGCCCTAGCAAGACCTAACAGTGGACTTTATTACAGACCTCCCTAAGAGCGACAGACAGAGGAACATTATAGTAGTAACGGACAAGCTAACGAAGGGGGTAATACTAGAGGGAATGGATTCTATTACTGCTAAGGACACTACCTAGGCCTTTATACGGACAAAGTTTAGCAAGTACAGGTTCCCTTAGTCAATTGTGTTAGACTAGGGTACGCAGTTTACGAGCTAGCTCTAGGCAAGGGTCTGCCAGTTGCTAAATGTAGAACGTCGCCTATTAACCGTATAGCACCTGCAGACGGACAGTGCGACGGAGAGGGTCAATTCGACGTTGGAAGCGTACCTCTAAGTATACATCGACTATAACTAGACGAACTAGCTCCGCCTTCTCCCTATAGCAGAGCTGGCTATTAACAGCTATATAGCTAATGCTATAGGATTGTCCCCCTTCTTTATAGCCTACAGATACGACTATTCTCTACTCCCGCCGACCCTAAGTAGTAATACTCCGGGCCCTGTACGATCCCCAATTCAGCAGGGAGAGGCCATCGTACAGACGATTACGAACGCTTATTAATAGGCGAAGGCGAGTCTAGCTATAGCTTAACAGAATGCAGAAGAGCAGACTAACAAGGGACAGCAGGCTGCACCAAGATACGAGGTAGGAGATAAGGTCTGGCTAGACTAGCGCAACATCTGCACGGACCGGCTAAGCAAAAAGCTGGATTAGAAGAACAGGAAGTTTATAGTAGTCTAACCAGTAGGGACATACGCTATACGACTTAACACCCCCCTAGGGATCTACCTAGTCTTCTACGTAGATCTCGTACAGCTAGCAAACACGGACCCCCTGCCGCACTAGACGACAGATAACGCGCGCCTACTAGCGATTATAACCAAGGGCTAGAAAGAGTACGAGGTAGAAGGGACCCTTAAGAGCTAAAGGAAGAAAAAGAGGCTAGAGTACCTAGTTAAGTAGAGAGGGTAGGCAGAACCTATGTAGGAACCTTACGAGGCCCTACAGGACACAACTGCGCTGGACAGGTAGGAGGAGAACTATCCACCTGCCCAGTTACAGTAACACTGCGCTGTATAGCAAAAAGGGGCACGATCTACCCTAAGTACAGGACAGCCGCTAGCGACTTAGGTTGTTAAGGATTGAGAATTACGACGTAGGACACTATAGGATCCTACTAACACTACACTGTACGCTACTGTATAGAAGAAGGGCAGAAGAAAGGGGACAGCTAGGAGATAGGTAAGATAGGTAGAAATAAGAGGGGAACGAGAGCAACACTGTCCGAAAGCTTTTATATACTACCTTAAGGTAGCCTACTAGCTACTACCTCAGGGACCAAGGCAGCCAACTCCACACCCGAAATCTCAATTACCCCCCCAGCCGGCAGGGGCCTTAGCACTAGAGGAAGCAAAAGGGTGGCCTAACAACACCCTGCTACTAGTTGGTATAGCACCTAAGACGTTAGCTTAGACTGTACAGAAGGCAGGGACCTGTACGAACCAGAAGCGAAGCTGCTAGTTAGGCTGGGCACTCTATTGTTGGAGGTAAAATAGGAGGGAACACTAGCCGGACGAGCGGAAGAAGAGCCAGCAGCTACGAGAGAACTACAGCGGGAACGGCCGGACAGGTAGTAGATAGGGAGTAGAGGAGAAAGAGAAAAAGAGAGAGAGAGAGGGGGAAAGGGTTTATATACCGGGTAGTAGCTGCTTGCCTTGTAGGGCAATAACAACTAGGGCAACTGCTGCCACTGTATAAGAGAGGACAAACAAGGCAACTACGACCTAGGACCCGTACGAGCAGCGGCCTACTAGACGACCGGACGGAGGCGGGAACATCTACCTAAGAGAAAACTCTGGATAACGACTAAGGGACAGGGACAGAGCCAAATGGCCCAGTAGCGCCAGACTGTACGGTTAGGACGCAGGGTGTATAGCTAAGGGACAGAGGGTAGGAGGGGAACGAACAGACAGGACCGAGCACCTCCTGCACATTTATAACTACTCTTAGGCCTCCTCTACCTTAGCCTTAGCATCGTTAAATTAGCAAACGGAATCGGTTAAGTTTAGGTAGAAGCGATTCAGCACTGCCTGCCTCCCCTACCTACAGATCCAGGAGGACAAGTCCAAGGTTGGACTAGCGAAGAGGGAGGTCGACAGTAAAGTGCCTAGGCGAAGACGGAAAAGCGCTACCTACTAAAGGGACAGCTAAGGGCATACAATACGCCGCTGTACGAAAGAGGCACTACGAGAAGGGAGGGGGGTATTGTTAGGGGGCGCCGCCTAGCCTAGGTCCTAGACCTAAGCCAGCCGTCGCCCTAAGGACTGCGACTTAGCAGCGCCAGTACGACCCTACCCTCTGTACAGAGTTATCGATACGATCCTACTCTTGTACAGAGGGAGAACCCTATAGCCCTATACAAAGGGGAATTGCCGCCCCTCTAAACGGAGGGAAAACTCTGTACTACTATATAGAGGGAGAACTCCCGATCCTCTGTACAGAGTGTAAACCTTACACCCCTGTATAAAGGGAAATTGCTAGCTTGGCTTTGTAGGTACAAATTGTGCAGCAGCAGACGACGAAGGAACTGCCTATCAGTTCCTTTATATAGATACCCATCCTTACGTTTCTAAACCAAGATTCTTAAGCCCCTACAGAAGCTTATTCTTAGAAGATAACTATAGGTTATTTCGAAAGGCGCCAGCGAGGTAGCTTCCGATCGTGCTAAATTGGCGCAGAATTCGGCTATCGGCAGCACCTTGACCCACTCTCCTTAATAGTAACTACAGAAGATTCGTAGATATTTTTCTATCTTACAGTTAGCTACTTTAGACTAACTGTTGGTTTAAGCGTAAGCGGCTATGCTAAGCTTTCTACGAATTCCGAGAGCTTAGTTAATAGCCTTCTATACATTAGCAGTAAACTAAGGACCCCTATCTGTAGTAACAGTGTCTGGTAGGCTATAGTGCTTCTATACGTGCTGGATTAGCATTCTCGCTGTTTCTTCTGTAGTAGTTCCTTTATCCTTCGATTAGTAGGGAATAAAGTAGCGTTCTTTGCTTAGTCGATCTACTATATTAAGCGTAGCATTATATCTATCGGAATCCGGCAGGCCGGTTACGAAATTAATTGTAATGTACTGCTATAGTTTCTTAGGGATCGGAAGTAGCTTTAACAGACCGGCTGGAAGACCGTAACGTAGCTTCGCAACTCGGCATACGTAACAATTAGCGATAAACCAGTAGCTCCGCTCGAAGATTCGCGGAAACTAGTAGATCGTCCTTACGGCTTCTATCGTCTTCTTCGAGCCGGCGTAACCGACATCCTTAGAACTATAGACGAACTGGATAACCCCTATAATTAGTTCTTCTGGAACTATTAGCTTTCCTAAGCCGGTTCTGCCGAGTTTCTGCTGCTAATTAAGCTGCTCTACTTTCTTAAAGAGCGTCTCTTCCTTAGTCGGCGGTTCTATTGCGTAGATCCCTACTTCTTTTAACATCTTAGCGTCTACTATCCGTTTGGTTAACACCTTCTGGAACATGTTCGGATCTTCTTTCGCGCGGCTGGTCTTCCCTTCTCTTCTTATTAGCGCGTTAGCTTTTCCGTTTTAAGCTCTAGGTTGATAGGTAATCTTAAAGTCGAATCCGGATAGGTAGGCGGCCTACTAGGCTTGGCAGCGCGATAGCTTCTGTGTTTTTATAAAATAGGTTAGTAACTAGTAGTCTGTAAGGACCTAGACCGTGCTCTTTCTAGCTATAAGCTCCGGCTTCCACTCCTCGAAAGCCTGGATAATAGCTAACAGTTCTTTGTCGTAGATAGCGTAGTTCTGCTTAGCCTCGTTTATAGACTTGCTAAAGAAAGCTACTAGATAGAGGGTCTCGTCGGCGTTATTATACTAAGAAAGGACCCCTGCGGTTACTGTATCAGAAGCATCCGTCTCTAGGTAGATCGCCTTTTCCGGTCGGAAGTGCGCTGAAACCGGCGCCGAGGCTACTGCTTCTTTTAGCCGGTTAAAAGCCTCTGTGCACCTCTCGTTCTACAGGCTAGCGGCCTCTTTCTTTAACGCTTCGTTTAGGGGCCTCGCTATCTTACTAAAGTCCTTAACAAACTGTCGATAGTAGCTGCAGAGTCCGAGAAACGCTCTGATTTAGGTAGTGTTTCCGGATTTCGGCTGCTTCTACTCCGCGACGGCGGCGACCTTTAAAGGGTCTATCCGAATTCCTTCTCTTCCGACGATAAGACTGAGATATTTAACCTTGGTCTAATAGAACTTACTCTTCTTCGTGTCTGCGTTGAATCCGACCTCGCGGAGTCTCTTTAGCACTCTCTCGAGGCTATCCGTATGCTGCTCCCTTGTTCTATTAGTAGAGATAAGGATGTCGTCTAAGTAGATAGACACGAATCGTTCTAGCATGTCTATAAAGGTGTGATTTACAAAACACTGCTATACCGCCAGCGCGTTAGTAAGTCCGAAAGGCATTACCAACTACTTAAAATTGCCTATACGCGTAGCGAATGTCGTAAGATCTTCTGTTTGTCCTTCCTCGTTCCTTAATCGGTAGAACACTTAGCAAATATCTAGCTTGCTAAACTACTTAGCCTTAGCCACTTGTTTTATAGTCTTATCTATTAGCAGCAGCGGATACACATCTCTCTTAGTAACCTTATTAAGGCCTCGGTAATCTACGTACAGTCAGAGGCCACCTCCGGGTTTCTGTACAAAAAGAATCGGTAACGTATACTCGGCAGAGCTTAGCGTAATAAACTTCTTCGCTAGGTTTTCTCGGACAAACACTTCTATCTGGTCCAGCTCGGCCAGAGATAATCGTCTTAAGGGCTTGGTCCTCGGCAACGTAGCTCCTTCTTTCAGCCGGATCTTATTGTCGTATTCCGGTTGGTAGAGCGGTAAGAGGTTAGAGTCAGCTTTTAAGAACACATCCGCGTAGCTATAGAGCTCTTTTAGTAGTACCTCTAACGGATTTACTTCTTCTTCCGCTATTATCTTCTAGTAATCTTTAATGTCTTTTATCGAGATAGCGTAGATCTCGCTGTCTGGCAACTTCGCAAGGGTCGTTAAAGCTTCCGAGCTTATTATTTCAATCGTGTCTGGAGGGTCGGATCGATTGATCGGAGTCTCTCCCGTAGTCGTAGCGTTTGGTTCCGCGACGACGACGGTAACCAATTCGGCGGCAGCGACTCTGCTCTGCTAGGTTTTGAATCCGCGCGTGCCTTTACCTATGTTAATAACAGCTTTCTGGTTCTTTATCCATTTCTGCCCTATAATAATATTAAACCTTCTAATGTCTATAATTCGGAACGTTGCTTCCGTAGTGCGACTAGCTAGGGTAGTCCTTAGTAGCACATAATACGTAACACTCTTAGTGTCTTGCCTGTTGTAAGCCGAAATTCGCGTCGGTAACGCTAGCTCTACAGGATAACTATATCCTTTTATTAGTTTCTGAACCAGTCGATAGTAGACCGCCGCGCCGATAAGAGCTCCTGTGTCGATAAAAGCTCTTAACTAAAGGAGGCTATATAAGCAACCAAGGGGGTAGACAGTAATTAGAAGGATAATAGCTGTTTCCGTGTTCACTTCCACTGCTGCCGAGAGCGGATCGCTATAGCTGTTAATACTTCCTTCTTCTAGCGACGTAGTTCGTAGCAGTGCCCTATTGTCCCTGCTAGATAGGGGGCCTATCCGTCCAGCTAGTCTTTTTCCAAGATTCGCACTAGCACTCTACTATCTACGCTGTCGGTGTCGTTCGGAACCGGCTTAATAGCTTAGATAGTCTTTCTTGGCGGCTGCAGCTTCGTAGTACGATACTCCTGCTTCTGTTAAGCCGTCGCTTAGCATCTCGTAGCGATGTAGCTAGGCTTTCTATACGCGTAGCAGGTAGGGACAAACAACGAGCGCGGCGAATAAGATAGCTGCTAGAGGGCTCTTCGGAAAGTTGCAGGGGGTCGTATTGTTAGCGTCGTCGATAGCTTCTAGTTCGATTTGCGCAATGCCGATTCCGCGTATACGCTTAGGTTTCTAGCAGTAACTCTCGCTTAGTGTAAGAAGCTCTTAAGGTCTTCGTCTTCTACCGAAGCTATAGCTACGGCCAGTTTAGGGTTTAGCTTCTGCCTTAGTAAGTGTAGCTGCTCGTCTTCTAACACTCTAGCTCTAATAGCATATTTTCTAAACAGTCTGTAGAACTCCTTAAACGTTAGCCAGTTCTGGTTAATCTTATCCAGTTGCTTACAGGCCGTCTTCTTCCGGAAGGGGTCTCCGAAGCGTTAGTCCAGTGCTTTAATTGCTTCTTCGGCAGTTACCTCTTCTAGGTCTGCTACTAGCGAAAAAGCTTTACCTTCTAATCGCGATTCCAGGTAGGCTAGTCTGTCTTCTTTACTGTTTCCGGCATAGTCGTAGTCTATCTTGTTCTTTATCTTTTTCTTAAAGGCCTTCTAGTCTTTAGGGTCTCCGCCTCTAAACGCTAGTAGGTTAGGTAGTAACGTTATCGAGGGGCTACCTTAACTGTAGGCTACTAGTAAGGCGGTCTCTGCTTGTTCTTCTTAATATAGCGGCGGCGCCGACGACATCGCTGCTTCTATGTTAGCTAACTAAGCCTTTATCGCCTTTAGTTATACTAGTCGATTTGCTGCTTAGTTTTCTAGTATATCGATAATAGTCTCTACCGATTCCTTCTCGGCTATTACCGCTTCCATTTCTTCTCTTAGTCGCCTGTTCTCTTCCACGTTCCTATAAAACTTCTTTTCGACGAAGGTAATAATGTCAAACACCTTCTTAGCTCTATGTTCTGTTAGATATTCTCCTATTTCGTCCAGCGTACGTACGTACAGCTCCGTATAGCCTACTATTCCCTTCTTTGCTTTATCTGTCTCTTCTTCTGTAAGGCCCTTAGTAGCCGCTCTATCGTCGAGTGTTAGGAGGCGCCGTCCAGCACAGGTCCTGGACCTAAGCTAGCTATCGCCCTAAGGACTGCGACTTAGTGGCGCTAGCACGACCCTACTCTCTGTACGGAGTTACCGACACGACCCTACTCCTGTACAGAGGGAGAACCCTATAGCCCTGTATAGAGGGGAATTGTCGCCTCTCTAAACAGAGGGAGAACTCTGCACTACTGTATAGAGGGTAAGTCCCGATCCTCTGTACAGAGTGTAAACCTTATACCCCTATATAGAGGGAATTTGCTAGCTTAGCTTTGTAGGTACAAATTGTACGGCAGGTGACGACGAAGGAACTGCCTATTAGTTCCTTTATATAGATACCTAACCTTAAGTTTCTGGACCAAGATTCTTCAGCCCTTACATTAGGAACTGATCTTACTATTAGTAACTGCAGTAATATAACGAAGATAGACAGCGAAATCTCTATAGAACCTACAGCTATGTAGGGACAGATGCACTGCGTATACGAGGAGCTGCTAGAACACAAGAGGCAGCTCGAACAGCAAGTGAACTACTAGGCTGCGATAATTTCCTAACAGGAACAGGAGCTACGACAGCTTAGGGCGTCCGACTGCGATCCGACCCCTACAACGACGAACACGATAGCCTACACCCCGGCCTCTAAGAGCAAACTCCCCGACGTTACCACTTACAATAGCAAGGCTCCGGCCGAGTACCCCTCCTAGACTGCCTAGATACGCTCTAAGCTTCTAGTCGACTTAGGAGCATACTAGACCGAGCTAGACAAGGTAGTATACCTCTATAGGAGGTTAAAGGGCAGAGTAGCAGCACAGATTCTGCTGTACTACGAGACGGCTATTGCTAACCTGGCAATAGCAACTACGACAATGCTCTAGACAGCTCTTAATAGGAGCTACAAGGACCTAGACCGCGAAAGCCAAGCACTCCTACAGGTTAATACGATAAAGCAAGGACGCAAGACCGTACGAGAGTTCCTTACAGAATACGACTAGACCCTAGCAGAGGCAGGAGGACTCTAATAGGAGGAGAGGGTAAAAATCACTACCTTAGAGATAGGCCTCTCTAAGGAGATTATAACAGGACTAGTAGGCGTAATGCAACTAGCTACGTACAAGGAATCCTGCAATCTCCTTAGGATAGTCGACGACTAGCAGCGCAGGCTCGGACGGATAAGCTGCGCCTATAAGATACGACTGATCCGAGCGCGCAGATAAGGTTCAATACGGCTGTTTTAATAACTATATCTCGAACTGAGGAGGGAAAGGAATCTATGTAGTAGTAGTAGTGGACTTCCGTAGAGGTAGTAGTGCCAAGGCTCGGCTCGGTCCGTTCCGGAACCTAAATCCTAGAAGGGGCCGAGCCGAAATTTAGGGTCCACCCTATTAATCTGTCCCACCTCTTTCCACCGCCGCAACACTACCCCCCTCCCTTACTAGCGGTCGTCCTCGACCGCTTAGTTACCCCGTCCATTCTAAAATCCCCACTTTTTTTTTTTTTTAATTCGTTGTCTCTTTCTCGAAAATCCCCTCTGACAGTAATGTTACCTCTTCTGTCTTCTATCGCTGAACTCCTTACGTTATCGGCATCTAAGGTCCTTTACTTGGCGTTTATGTGATCGGTGCGCCTGATCCGTACTATCTGATCTGAGCTGTGGCTGGTCTGTGCGCCGGCGCGGAAGGTCTATATAGATCTTTCTGCGGCTCTATCTTTTCTTCTTTTTCTTTCTCTACTAAAGCCTTCGCCTACTACCGGGTCGGCGGCGCTGGCACGCTACGGCGTTAGCAAGCTGGCGGCCAAACCGGCAGTAGGTAGTAGCCGCGTGGAAGGCCTTACCGAAGGCGACCGATACGATCGTTTTCTTCGGCCTCTGCGCTAATAGAGCGGACGTAGCTATCGTTGTTTTTCTTCTATCTCTTTCACAGGTCGTTAGTTTCGGAGCTATCCGGGTTTCGGCTTCTTTAGGTTCTGCACGTAGAAGTCTCTAAGCAGCTCCGCCGAATTCCGCAGGTTCTCGATCGGATACTATTCGTAGTCTTCCGGCCACCCTTTCTACGAGATCCTCGCTTTGATGGACCCCCTCGTCTTCTTTACGTCTATTACGTCTTCTACTTTATATTCTTCCTTATCGTTTATCTTAATTAGCAGGGGTTCGGCGAACCCCTGTTCCGGCAGGCTGTCTTTAGGGTCTAAGCTTAACAGATCCGAATGAAAGACATTGTAGATCTGGAACAATCTTGGTAGCTGGAGCCGATAAGTTACCAGCGACCTCTTTTCCACTATCCCAAACGGACCTACGTAGCGCGGATTAAGCTTGGCGTTCCCTTTTAGCCTCAGGTTCCTTGTGTTAAGCTAGACCTTTTGGCCTTCCTCAAATTCTGTCGGCGACCGCTTCCTATTAGCTCGAGTTACTATCTTCTTTTAAGCCGATTCCATCGCTTCTTTCGCCACTTTGATCGCTTCTTCTATCTGAGATCGGAGCGCTTCCGCCGCCGCGGCGGCGACTCTCTTTGACGACGTAGTAGTAGTGGAAGGTTCCGGCGAGCCGGCGTCGCTCGGTGGCTAGAAGCTTATTCTCGGAAGATAGCTATGCGTTATTTCGAACAGCGCCAGCGAGGTGGCCTCTAACCGTGCTAAGTTCGCGCAGAATTCAGCTATAGGCAGCATCTTAACCCACTTTTCTTAATAATAGCTGCAGAAGGTTCGCAGATATCGTTCCATTTCCCAGTTAGCTACTTCAGACTAACTGTCAGTTTGAGGGTAAGCGGCAGTGCTGAGCTTTCCACGAATTCCGAGAGCTTGGTTAATAGCTTTTTATATGTCGGCGGTGAATTAAGGACCCCTATCTGTAGTAATAGTGTCCGGCAGGCTATAGTGCTTCTACACGTGTTAAATCAACATCCGCGCTGTCTCTTCTGTAGTGGATCCTTCGTCTCTCGCTTGGCAGGGGATAAAGTGGCGCTCTTTGCTTAGCCTATCCACTACGTTAAGGGTGGCATTATATCTATCGGAATCCGGCAGGCCGGTTACGAAGTCTATCGTAATGTGCTGCTATAGTTTCTCGGGGATCGGCAGTAGCTTCAATAAGCCTGCCGGAAGGCCGTAACGCGGCTTCGCGGCTCTGCATACGTAGCAATTGGCGATAAATCGGTGGATCCGTTCGTAGATCCGCGGAAACCAGTAGATCGTCCTTATAGCTTCTATCGTCTTCTTTGAGCTGGCGTAACCAACGTCCTTAGAGCTATGGACTAGCTAGATAACCTCTGTGACCAGTTCTTCCGGAACTATTAGCTTCCCTGAGCCTGTTCTGCCGAGCTTCTGCCGCTAATTAAGCCGTTCCACCTTCTCGTAGAGCGTCTCTTCTTCGATCGGCGGCTCCAGTTCTGTCGGTTCCGGTTCGGTCTGCAGTTCTGCTGCGCAGATCCCCGCTTCCTTCAACACCTTAGCGTCTACTATCCGCTCGGTCAACACCTTCTGGTACATGTTAGGATCTTCTTTCGCGCGGCTGGTTTTTCCTTCCCTTTGCGTCAGCGCGTTAGCCTTTCCGTTTTAAGCCCCTAGTCGATAGGTAATCTTAAAGTTGAACCCGGAGAAGTAGGCAGCCTACTGTGCTTAACGTCGCGAAAGCTTCTGCGTCTTTATAAAGTAGGTTAGCGACTGGTAGTCTGTAAGGACCTAGACCGTGCTCTTTCTAGCTATAAGCTCTAGCTTCCACTCCTCGAAGGCCTGAATGATCGCTAGCAGCTCCTTGTTATAGATAGCGTAGTTCCTTTTAGCATTATTTATAGACTTGCTAAAGAAGGCCACTGGATAGAGGGTTTCGTCGTCGCTATATTAAGAAAGGACCTCTGCCGTTACTGTGTCGAAAGCGTCCGTTTCTACATAGATCGTCTTTTCCGGTCGGAAGTGCGCTAGAACCGGCGCCGAGGCCACTGCTTCTTTTAGCTATACGAAAGCTTCTGTGCACTTCTCGTTCTATAGGCCGGCAACCTCTTTCTTTAGTGCTTCGTTCAGGGGTCTCGCTATCTTGCTAAAGTCTTTAATAAACCGTCGATAGTAGCTGTAGAACCCGAGAAACGCCCTGATCTGTGTAGTGTTTCCGAATTTCGGCTGCTTCCATTCCGCGACGGCGGCGACCTTCGAGGGGTCATCCGAATTCTATCTCTTCCGACGATTAGACCGAGATATTTAACCTCAGTTTGGTAGAATTCGCTCTTCTTCGTGTCCGCGTTCAATCCCACTTCGCGGAGCCTAGTTAGCACCTTCTCGATGTAGTCCGTGTGTTGCTCTCTCGTTCTATCTGTGTAGATAAGGATGTCGTCCAAGTAGATAGACACGAACCGCTCTAGCATGTCTATAAAGAAGTGGTTTATAAAGCGTTGCTATACCGCCGGCGCGTTAGTAAGTCCGAACGGCATTACTAGCTACTTAAAGTTGCCTATACGCGTGGCGAACGTCGTAAGATCTTCTGTTTGCCCTTCTTTATTCCTTAGTCGGTAGAACGCCTGTCGAATGTCCAGTTTGCTGAACTATTTAGCCTTAGCCACTCGTTGTATAGTCTTATCGATCAACGGCAGCGGGTATACGTCTCTCTTAGTGACCTCGTCGAGGCCTCGATAGTCTACGCAGAGTCGCAGACCCCCTCTGGGCTTCCTTACGAAAAGAATCGGTAACGCGTATTCGGCAGAACTCGGCGCGATAAACTTCTTCGCTAAGTTTTCGCGAACAAACACCTCTACCTAGTCTAATTCCGCTGGCGACAGTCGTCTTAGGGGCTCGGTTCTTAGCAGCGTAGCCCCCTCTTTCAGTTGGATCTTGTTGTTATATTCCGGTCGATAAAGCGGCAGGAGGTTGGAGTCGGCTTTTAAGAATACGTTAGTGTAACCGTAGAGCTCGTTTGGCAACACCTCTAGTAGGTCCACCTCTTTTTCCGCCATTATCTTCCTGTTGTTGCGGCGGTGGAAAGAGGTGGGACAGATTGATAGGGTGGACCCTGGATTTCGGCTCGGCCCGTCCGGGCCGAGCCGGGCCTTGGTACACTACCCTCTATCAAAGCCCACCACTACCACCACATAGGTTCCTTTCCCTCCTTAGTTCGAGATATAGTTATTAAAAAGGCTGTATTGAATCTTATCTGCGTGCCCGGATTATTATATCTCGAACTCACTCTCCACACCACACCCCGCGCTGCGCGAAAGGGCCCGTTAAACCATCTGGAAACCCGAATAACGCACGCGCACCTACCAACACACTAACAACAACCCCCCCCAAGGCACTGTAAGAAGATGGAAGGCTTCTCGACGGTAGAGAGCGGCGTAACAGGCCGCTGCGGAAAGAGAAAGACTAACAGAGCGAGCAGACGCTCCAGTGTAGTTAACGATAAGGTCGTTATTAGAGGTTTTACGGCGGAAGAGACTGCAGAGATTAAGGAAAGAATAAGGGAATACAAGAAGATCTACGACTGCACGATCGAGGAACTGGAGAACTACGTAAACGAGAACGGAATAGGGAAGGTCTACGACGGTATAGACCTTATTAAGACGCTGTTCTACAGAACACTGGAAGAAAACAGAGAGCTAAGAGAGGAAGTAGAGACGGTAAGGGCCGAGAAGGAATCGGCAGAGACTATCGTCGACGTGTTGGAACACTAAGCAGCGAATCAAATAGCGCAGCTAAAGGCGCTAAAGGATCAACTGACCGACATAGAAGCAGCGAAGTCGCCGCTACAGCGGCGAGAAACCCACGTAGAAACCACCTCGCCGGCGACCTACAGTTAAGGTGGCACTACGATAACGCTACTGCCGGACCTACCTGCTTTCGGTGGCGGAGACCCTAAAGCGTAGGAGGCATTTAAGAAGAAGATCAAGAATAAGATGAGCCGCGATTACGCATTAAGCAGCGAAGAAGACAGATTGGCCTATTTAGAGGCGCGACTAGAAGGCGAAGCGTTCTCGTTAGTGGCGGACCTAGAAGAGGTAACCGCCGAAGAAGCGATCAAAGCGTTAGATCAACGCTTCGGAGACCTATTCCGAAAGAAGACAGCCCGTAAGCAGCTGGATAAGATCAACCAGAACCGGCAGAGGTTCGAGTAATTCTACAGTTTGTTCAGAAAATATGCGATCAGGGCCCGAGTAGCGGAGGATAAGCAGCTCCACCTATTGAGGCAGAAGCTGAACCCTGAACTGGCCGCCGCTATGGCGTCTGTAGAAGACGAAGACCTTAAGGGCTTCGTGCATCAGACGAGGGTCACCGCGAGAAACTTGAGCGCTTACGCGAAATCACGAGAATCGGTTCAGAAGCAGTCGCCGTCGCCGTCGCCGTTGCTGATGCGGACAACCAGAGCCCCCGCGCCCTTCCGACGCGGCCCCCAGCCGCCTTACGTGCCGCGACCGTCGTTCGTCCCCACCTGTTTCGCGTGCGGAAAGCCTGGCCACATCGCTACAAGCTGCCAAGCATCGGATAAGCAGAAGCAGGAGTATCGTGTTATAAAGCAGCCTTAGCTGCAGCCGCCGAGAAAGACAATTCAAGCCATCGAGCCGGCTCCGAACGATGCTAACAGCGTAGACGGCGGCGTGCAGCTAAGAATTATAGGAAAAGACTAGCTGGACGGATAGGCCCCCTATCCAGCATAGACAACAGGGCATTAACGCGAACTACGTCGACGAAAGAGAGCATTAATAGCTGCAGCGATCCACTCTCGGCAGCGGTAGAAGTGAACACGGAAACAGCTATTATCCTTCCAATCACTGTCCACCCCCTCGACGGATCGAGCAAACCACTTTAGCTAAAAGCTTTTATCGACACCAGAGCTCTTATCGGCGCGGCGATCCACCACCGACTAGTCCGGAAGCTAACGAATGGATACGGCTATCCAGTGGAACTGGCATCGCCGACGAAGATTTCGGCGTATAACGGACAAGACACGGAAAGCGTTATGCACTACGTGCCGCTAAAGACTACGCTAGCTGGTCGAACTACGGAAGCGACGTTCCGGATTATAGATATCGGAAGGTTTGACATCATTATAGGGCAGAAATGGATAAAGAACCAGAAAGCTATCGTTAACGTAGATAAAGGAACGATTAGGTTTAAAACCCCGGGTGGCAGAGCAGGGACCATCGGAAAGGTCGCCACCGTCGCCGCCAAGCCGAGAGCCGCGGAGTCCGCGAGAGAGGCTCCGTCCGATCGTTCCGAGCCCCTGGTTACCGTCAGAATAATGAGTTTAGAAGCTATAACGACCCTCGCGAAGTCGCCGGATAATAAGATCTACGCTATCTCGATAAAAGACATCGAAGACCACCGGAAGATAATGGCGGAAGAAGAAGTGGATCCACTAGAGGTGCTGCCAAACGAGCTCTACGGCTACACTAACGTGTTCTCAAAAGCCGACTCCAACCTCCTGCCGCTCTATCGACCGGAATATAACAACAAGATCAGGCTGAAAGACGGAGCTGCGCTGCCGAGAACCGAGCCCCTAAGACGCTTGTCTCCGGCCGAACTGGACCAGGTAGAGGTGTTCGTTCGCGAAAACCTGGCGAAGAAGTTTATTACACCGAGTTCTGCCGAATATGCGTTACCGATTCTTTTCGTAAGGAAACTAGGGGGTAGTCTACGACTCTGCGTAGACTATCGCGGCCTTAACGAGGTCACCAAGAGAGACGTGTACCCGCTGCCGCTGATCGACGAGACTATCCAGCGCGTAGCAAAGGCTAAGTGGTTCAGCAAGCTAGACATCCGCCAAGCGTTCTATCGATTAAGAAACGAAGAAGGGCAGACGGAAGACCTTACGACGTTCGCGACGCGTATAGGCAATTTCAAGTGGTTAGTAATGCCTTTCGGACTCACCAAAGCGCCGGCAGTGTGGCAACGCTTTATAAACTACACCTTTATAGACATGTTGGAACGGTTCGTGTCTATCTATTTGGACGACATTCTTATCTACACGGATAGAACGAGAGATCAGCACACGGACTACATCAAGAAGGTGCTAACCAGGCTCCGCGAGGTCGGATTGAACGCGGACACGAAGAAGAGCGAGTTCTATTAAACGGAGGTCAAGTATCTCGGTCTTATCGTCAGAAGAAACGGAATTCGTATGGACCCCTCGAAGGTCGCCGCCGTCGCAGAATAGAAGCAGCCGAAATCCGGAAACACTACGCAGATCAGAGCGTTTCTCGGATTCTGCAGCTACTACCGACGGTTTATTAAGGACTTTAGCAAGATAGCTAGACCCCTGAACGAGGCGCTAAAGAAAGAGGCCGCGGGCCTATAGAATAAGAAGTACACGGAAGCTTTCGTACAGCTAAAAGAGGCAGTGGCCTCGGCGCCGGTTCTGGCGCACTTCCGACCGGAAAAGACGATCTACGTGGAAACGGACGCTTCCGACACAGTGACGGCAGGGGTCCTTTCTTAATACGGAGACGATGAGACCCTCCACCCGGTAGCCTTCTTTAGCAAATCTATAACGGAAGCCGAGCGGAACTACGCTATCTACGATAAAGAACTACTGGCCATTATACAGGCGTTCGAGGAGTGGAAACCGGAGCTTATAGCTGGAAAGAGCACGGTCTAGGTCCTTACGGACCACCAATCGCTAACCTACTTTATAAAGACGCAGAAGCTCTTACGACGTTAAGCACAGTGGGCCGCCTACCTATCAGGGTTCGATTTTAAGATTACCTATCGACTAGGGGCTCAAAACGGAAAGGCCGACGCGCTAACGAGAAAAGTTGGAAAGACTAGCCGCGCGAAAGAAGATCCGAACATGTTTCAGAAGGTGTTGACCAAGCGGATAGTAGACGCAGAAGTGCTGAAAGAGGTAGGGGTCTGCGCAGTAGAACCGGCCCCTAAGGAAGAGACTCTCTACGAGAAGGTGGAGCAGCTCAATCAGCAGCAGAAGCTAGGCAAAACCGGCTCAGGGAAGCTAATAGTTCCGGAAGAACTAATTACGGAGGTCATCCAACTGGTCCATAGCTCTATAGACGTTGGTTACGCCGGCTTAAAGAAGACGATGGAAGCCATAAGGACGGTCTACTGGTTTCCGCGGATCTACGAACGGATCCATCGATTTATCGCCAATTGCTACATATGCAGGGCCGCGAAGCCACGTTACGGCCTTCCGGCAGGCTTATTAAAGCCACTTCCGATCCCCGAGAAACTATGGCAGCATATTACGATGGACTTCGTAACCGGCCTACCGGACTCTGATAGATACGACGCTACGCTAAACGTAGTAGACCGGTTAAGCAAAGAACGCTACTTTATCCCCTGTCGAGCGAGAGACGACGGAACCACTGCAGAAGAAACAGCGAGAATGCTGATTAAGCACGTATAGAAGAACCACAGGCTGCCGGACACTATCACTACAGATAGGGGTCCTCAATTTACCACCGACGTATAGAAAGCTATTAACCAAGCTCTCGGAGTTTATAGAAAGCTCAGCACTGCCGCTCACCCGCAGACCGACAGTCAGTCTGAAGTGGCTAATCGCGAGATAGAGCGATATCTGAGGACCTTCTGCGGACACCATCAAGAAAAGTGGGTTGAGATGCTGCTAATAGCCGAATTCTGCGCGAACTCAGCACGGTTAGAAGCAACGTCGCTAGCGCCGTTCGAGATAACGCACAGCTATCTTCTAAGGATAAGCTTTCAGCTACTAAGCCACGCCGGCTCGCCGGAGCTTTCCACTACCACTACGTCGTTAAAGAGAGTCGCCGCCGCAGCGGCGGAAGCGCTCCAATCTCAGATGGAAGAAGCGATCAAAGTGGCGAAAGACGCGATGGAATCAGCTTAGAAGAAGATAGTGACTCGGGCTAATAAGAAGCGGTCACCGATGGAATTCGAAGAAGGCCAAAAGGTATGGCTCAACACGAAGAACCTAAGGCTGAAAGGCAACGCCAAGCTCAATCCGCGCTACGTAGGCCCGTTCAAGATAATAGAAAAGAGGTCGCCGGTGACTTATCGGCTCGAGCTGCCGAAGGCGTTCCGGATCTACGACGTTTTCCATTCCGATCTACTGAGCTTAGACCCTGAAGACGGCCTGCCGGAACAGGGGTTCGCTGAACCCCCGCCAATCGAGATAGATAATAAGAAAGAATGGGAGGTAGAAGACGTAATGGACGTGAAAAAGATAAGGGGGTCCATCAAAGCGAGGATCTCGTAGAAGGGGTAGCCGGAAGACTATAATTGGTATCCGATCGAGAATCTCCGGAATTCGGCGGAGCTGCTAAGAGACTTTTACGCGCAGAACCCGGAAAAGCCGAAACCAGCGTGGCTCTGATGCCGACAATAGAGACACGTCCGCTCCACCGGCGCGGAAGCCGATGAAAACGATCGTGCTTCGGGAAGTAATTGCTTCAGGCACCACTACGCGGCCGGCGGCGCTGCCGACCGCGTAGTGGGTAAAGGCTTTGGTAGAAGAGAAAAAGAAGAAGAAGAAACGACGCCGCAGACGGACCTATATAGACCTCTAAGACGACGTACAGACCAGCCAAGCCGCAGCTCAGATAACCCACGGCTCAGATCAGATGGCGCCGGTTACATAAACGCCAAGTGAAGGACTTCAGACGCCGACGACGCGAGAAATTGAAGAAACGATAAAGAGAACGTTGTTTTCGATAGAAGACGGAAGAAGTAACGTCAGCGTTGGAGGGGATTTTTGCGAAGAAGATAATAAATCAAAAAAAAAAAAAAAAGCGGAGATTTTCGGATGGATGGAATGACTAAGCAGTCGAGGGCGACCGCTGGTAAGGGAGGGGGATAGTGTTGCAGCGGTGGAAAGAGGTGGGACAGATTGATGGGGTGGACCCTGGATTTCGGCTCGGCCCGTCCGGGCCGAGCCGGGCCTTGGCACACCACCCTCTATCAAAGCCTACCACCACCACTACATAGGTTCCTTTCCCTCCTTAGTTCGAGATATAGTTATCAAAAAGGCCGTATTGAATCTTATCTGCGTGCCCGGATCACCTGTGATCTTCGATGTCCTTTATAGAGATAGCGTAAATTTCATTGTCTAGCGACTTCGCGAGGGTCGTTATAGCTTCTGAACTTATTATTCCGACAGTGACCAGGGGTTCGAAACGATCAGACGGAGCCTCTTTTACAGACTCTGTAGCTTTCAGCTCGGCGGCGGCGGTGGCGGCCGTTCCGATAGTCCCTGCTCTACTATCCAGAGTTTTGAATCTGATCGTTCCTTTATCTACGTCAATAACCGTCTTCTGGTTCTTTATCTATTTCTATCCTATAATAATGTCAAACCGTCCGAGATCTATAATCCAGAACGTTGCTTTCGTGGTTCGACTAGCTAGCGTAGTCCTTAATAGCACGTAGTGCGTAACGTTTTCCGTGTCTTGTCCGTTGTATGCCGAAATCTTTGTCGGCGACGCCAGTTCCACCGGATAGCCGTATCTATTCGTCAGCTTCCGGACCAGCCGATAGTGTATCGCTGCACCAATAAGAGCTCTGGTGTCGATAAAGGCCTTTAGCTAAAGTGGTTTGCTCGATCCGTTCAGGGGGTGGACAGTAATTAGAAGGATAATAGCTGTTTCTGTATTCACTTCCACCGCTGCCGAAAGCGGGTCGCTGCAGCTGTTAATGCTTTCTTCTCGTGTCGATTCACTTCGACTTTGCGCCCTATTGTCAGTGCTGGGTAGGGGGCCTATCCGTCCAGCTGGTCTTTTCCTATAATTCTTAACTGCACCCTGCTGTCTACGCTGTCAGTGTCGTTCGGAGCCGGTTCGATAGCTTAAATAGTCTTTCTCGACGGTGGCGGCTGCTTTGTTGCTCGATACTCCTGCTTCTGCTGTGCCGTTGCTTGGCATCTCGTAGCGATATAGCCGGGCTTTCCGCACGCGTAGCAGGTAGGAACGAACGACGAACGCTGCGAATTAAATAGCTGCTGGGGGCGTTGTCGGTATAAGACGGGGGCTCTAGTTCCATTCGGCGACGGCGACGGCTTCTGAGCCAGTTTACGTATCGTCGATTTTCTGTATGCGTTCAGGTTTCTCGCGGTAACTCTCGCTCGGTGCACAAAGCTCTTAAGGTCTTCGTCTTCTACCGATGCTATAGCGGCGGCCAGTTTAGGGTTTAGCTTCTGCCTTAGTAGGTGGAGCTGCTCACCTTCCGCTACTCGGGCCCTAATCGCATATTTTCTAAGTAGTCCGTAGAATTCTTTAAACGTCTGCCGGTTCTGATTGATCTTGTCCAGCTGCTTACGGGCTGTCTTCTTTCTGAATGGGTCTCCGAAGCGCTGGTCCAGTGCTTTAATCGCTTCCTCGGCGGTTACCTCTTCTAGGTCCGCTACTAGCGAAAAAGCTTCACCTTCTAATCGCGATTCCAGGTACGCCAATCTGTCTCTGGCACTGTTTCCGGCGTAGTCGCAGTCTATCTTATTCTTTATCTTCTTCTTAAACGCTTCCCAGTCTTTAGGGACTCCGCCTCTAAACGCCGGCGGGTCCGGCAATAATGTTATTAAGGTGCTACCTTGACTATAGGCCGCTAGTAAGGCGGTCTCTGCGTAGGTTTCTCGCCGCGGTGGCGGCGACTTTGCTGCTTCCGTATTAGCTAGTTGATCCTTCAGCGCCTTTAGTTGCGTTAGTCGATTCGCTGCCTGGTTTTCTAACACGTCGATAATAGCCTCTACCGATTCCTTTTCGGCCCTTACCGCTTTATTTTCTTCTCTTAGTTGCCTGTTCTCTTCCAGCGTTCTGTAGAACAGCGTCTTAATAAGGTCTATACCATCGTAGACCTTTCCTACCCTATTCTCGTTTACATAGTCTTCGAGTTCCTCGATCGTGCAGTCGTAGATCTTCTTGTATTCGCTTATTCGCTCCTTAATCTCTGCGGTCTCTTCCGCCGTAAAACCGCTAATAATAATCTTATTATTAATAACACTGGAGCGCCTACTCGCTCTGTCAGTCTTTCTCTTTCCGCGGCAGCCTGTTACGCCGCTCTCCACTGCTAAGAAGCCTTCTATCTTTTTACGGTGCCTTTAGGGGTTGTTGTTTTGGTGTGTATATGTGTGGGTGCGCGTGCGTTATTCGGGTTTCCGGATGGTTCGACGGGCCCTTTCGCGCAGCGCGGGGTTGGTGTAGAGAGTAAGTTCGAGATATAATAATCCGAGCGCGCAGATAAGGTTCAATACGGCTGTTTTAATAACTATATCTCGAACTAAGGAGGGAAAGGAATCTATGTAGTGGTAGTGGTGGACTTCCGTAGAGGTAGTAGTGCCAAGGCTCGGCTCGGTCCGTTCCGGAACCTAAATCCCGGAAGGGGCCGAGCCGAAATTCAGGGTCCACCCTATTAATCTGTCCCACCTCTTTCCACTGCCGCAACAACGACAACCCCTCTAGCAGCAGACAGACGCTATAGACTAAGAACCAACAACGACGAGAGTAGCGGCAGCCGTCACTGTACGGCCAAGGGCCGCTGCCAAAATGGTATAGTAGGTAGACATAGCTACCCTTAATAAGAGGCGAGCAGAAGGGAGCTGCTACAGGTATAGCAAGATAGGCTATACTGTACGGAATTGCAGGCTTTTGCTAGCAGAGAGACCTAGGGGGCGGCCGACCACTGCAAGGGTAGCAACTGCGGCGCCCCAACAAGAGAACCAAGAGTCCCCCTCGGACGACGAGTCAGGAAAAGAGTAGCCTCTAAGCGAAGGCTCTGCTAGAGGCGTATACAAGATAGATTGCTATATCAAAGCACTACTTAGCTATCTTTTAAGAGCAATTACATAACGACTACGCTATTTATCGTACGAACTACGCTAAACAGGACCGCTACAGCGCGGACATTAATCGACACAGGATGTTTAGTGTACAGAGTAATTAGCGAAGACTTCGTACAGAGACACTATATTAAGACGACCCCTACCGTACCTATACACATGCTAGGCATTACCGGGCAAGGACTGGACATTACTTACATAGTGAAAGTAACGATAGAGCTGCAAGGATACTACGAGCAGGACCTATACCTCTACGTCGTACAGGACAAGTTAGGGTATAACCTAATATTAGGGAAGCTATAGATAGAACGCTAGCGGGGCAAGCTAGACGTTGGACGAGGACGGCTGTACCTAGCAGTAACAAAGCAGAGGCTCTGAGACTAAGGGAGGGTTCCGCAGGGCGGCAATGCTAAGGCCAAAATCAACACTGCGACTACAGACATTAAGAAGGCATTAGCACCTAAAAAGGCGACGGACCCCTATACGAAGCTCCTAGCGGAATACGCAGAATACCTAGACCTCTTCGAGCCAAAGTCGGCCTCGAAACTGCTCCTACACTAAGGAGAAGGAATTGACTACGACATCTAGCTAGAGCCCCGTCCAAATAGAACTCTTCCTAAAGTACTGTACAGCCTGCTGTACAGTATGTCCTCTAGAGAACTCCTAGTACTGCGCAAGACACTGGACGACCTACTTACTAAAGGTTTTATTTGCGCAAGTACCTTGTCTGCGGGAGCCCTAGTGCTATTTGTCTACAAAGAAGGCAAGGCCGGCTTGCGTTTTTGCGTAGACTATAGGGGCATTAACGCGATTACCAAGAAGGACCGGTACCCCCTACCCCTTATTAAGGAGACCCTCGGACGGATTAGTAAGGCAAAGTGGTTTACTAAGCTGAACGTAGTCTCGGCTTTCTACAAAATACGGATTAAGGAAGGCTATAAATAGATAACTGCCTTCTGTACGAGATATAGTCTTTTCGAGTAGCTTGTTACTCCCTTTAGCCTTGCCAACGTACTAGCAACCTTCTAGAGGTACATTAACAGGTCCCTACAAGGGTTACTAGACGACATCTATTCGGCGTACCTCGACGACATACTGGTTTTTACAGACGGCACCTATGCAGACTATATACAGGACGTTGAGAAGGTACTAGATCGACTGCAATAGGCTGGATTGTACCTCGACATCGACAAATGTAAATTTGGTGTACCTCGTACGAAATACCTAGGGTTTATTATCGAGGCAGGGAAAGGCGTTAGTATAGACAGGAAAAAGATTAATGCTATTAAGCAATAGAAGCTGCCTACAAGTGTTAAGGGCGTACAGGAATTTCTTAGGTTTGCCAGTTTCTACCGCCAGTTTATACAGAAATACTTAGAAATCGTACGCCCCCTAGTCGAGCTAACATATAAGGACAAGCAGTTTAAGTAGACAGACGAGTGCAATAGAAGCTTTAACAGGCTAAAGGAGCTCTTTACTACAGGACCAACACTTGCTGCCTTCGACCTAGAACATATAACGATACTAGAAACCGACTCCTTAGGGTACTGCATAGAGAGTATCTTGTTACAGGTAGGCTCAGACGGACTCCTACACCTATATGCGTACTTCTCTAAGAAGAACTCCCTAGCTAAGTGCAACTACCCTATCTACAACAAGGAATTGCTAGTAGTCGTACGATGTTGCGAAGCATAGGATAGAGAACTCCGCTCGGTTCCTAAGTTCCTCGCCCTAACTGACTATAAGAACCTCGAGTACTTTACGCAACCCCGGAAGCTTTCTAAGAGACACATACGATAGGCGATGTACCTAAGCCGATTTAATATAAGGGTCTAGTATCGTAAGGGAAAGGACAACAGTAGGGCCGATGCACTATCCAGACATAATTAGGACATACTAACGACGTACAAGGACGACCGACTGAAATTCCGGACATTTCAGATATTTAAGGAGAAACTAGGCAAGGAGACTATCCGCCTAGCTGCGACACACCTATAGGAACCCTAACTGCATATATAGGAAGAAGCAGTAGAAAAGAACGACGTTTACTAAGGAGCCTGTACAGCGATTTAAGGAGGACAGCAGAAGCTCCTAGCAAAGCTTTATCTTAAGGTGTCAGCAGCAGAGTGCACAGTAGACGAGGAGAACAACCTAAAGTTTAGGAATCGGATTTAGGTCCTAGCAGACGAGAAGCTCTATACCAGCTTAATACAATAGGCGCATAATTCTATAGCAACCGGGCACCTAGGGCGCGAGGAGACGTACAGCATCGTCGCTAGAGACTACTACTAGCCGGCGATAGCAAAGGACATCTGTAGGTTTGTACAGAACTGCGATGTCTGCAGAAGGACAAAGCCCTAGCGTAAACTAAAGCACAGGCTGCTAAAGCCCCTACTAATACTAGACCGGCCCTAGCAAGACCTAACAGTAGACTTTATTACAGACCTCTCTAAGAGCGACGGACGGCGGAACATTATAGTAATTACGGACAAGCTAACGAAGGGGGTAATATTAGAAGGAATACACTCTATTGCGGCGGAAGATACTGCTTAGGCATTTATATAGACGACGTTTAGTAAGTACGGGTTCCCCAGGTCAATTGTATCGGACTAGGGTATACAGTTTACGAGTTAGCTCTAGGCAAGGGTATGTCAATTGTTGAACGTAGAACGTCGCCTATTAACTGCATAGTACCTGCAGGCGGACGGCGCGACAGAGAGAGTCAATTCGACGTTAGAAGCGTACCTTCGAGCGTACGTCGACTATAACTAGACAAACTGGAACCGCCTCCTCCCTATAGCAGAGCTAGCTATTAACAGCCGTACAGCTAACGCTACCGGATTGTCCCCCTTCTTTAAAGCCTATAGATACGACTACTCCCCGCTCCTACCGACCCTAAGTAGCGGTACCCTACACCCTATACAATCCCTAATTCAGCAGGGAGAGGCTATCGTACAGACAATTACGAATACCTATTGATAGGCGAAAGCGAGTCTAGCTATAGCTTAACAGAATACGGAAGAGCAGGCTAACAAGGGACGACAGGCTGTACCAAGGTACGAGGCAGGAGATAAGGTCTAGCTAAACTAGCGCAACATCTGTACAGACTAGCTAAGCAAGAAACTGGATTGGAAGAACCGGAAGTTTATAGTAGTCTAACCGGTAGGGACATATACTATACGACTTAACACTCCCCTAGGGATCTACCTAGTCTTCTATATAGACCTCGTACAGCTAGCATATACGGACCCCCTACCGCACTAGACGACGGACGACGCGCGCCCTCTAGCGATTATTACTAAAGGCTAGGAAGAGTACGAAGTAGAGGAAATCCTTAAGAGCTAAAAGAAGCAGAAGAGGGCAGAGTACCTAGTTAAATAGAGAGGTTAGGCAGAGCCTACGTAGGAACTTTACGAGGCCCTACAGGACACAACCGCACTAGACAGATAGGAGGAGAACTATCCCCCTGCCTAGTTACAGTAACACTGTACTGTACAGCGAGAAGGGGTACGATCTACCCTAGATACAGGGCCGCCGCTAGCAACTCGGGTTGCCGAAGGATCGGGAATTAAGATGTAGGACCCTACCGCGTCCTACTAATACTACACTGTACTATACTGTACGGAAGGGGGCAGGAGAAAGAGAATAGCTAGGAGACAGGTAGGAATAAGAGTAGAAGTAGGAGGGGAACGAGAGCAACACTGTCCGAAAGTTTCTTACACTACCTTAGGGGATAGCTTACTAGCTACTACCCCCCTAGGACTAGGGCGGCCGACTCCCTATCTAAAATCTCAATTACCTCCCGGCCGGCAGGGGCCCTACCTAGACCAACACCGTAGAGCAGGGACGGGGTTATACTAGAAGGAGTAGAAGGGCAGCTTAGCAGCATCCTGCTGCTTATTAATGTAGCACCTAAGACGTTAGCTAGGACTATACGAAGGAGGAAGACTATACAAACTAGAAGCAGAGTTGCTAGCTAAGCTAAGCATCCTACAGCTAGAGGTAGAGGTATAGGAGGACAGGCCGGCAACTACAAGAGAGCTACGACGGCACTAGGCGGACGGAGTAGTAGCGTTAGTAGTAGTAGTTGTAGATAGTAGTAGTTGTAGTAGTTATAGTAGTAGTAGACGGCCGGGCGGACAGGTAGCAGGTAGAGGAATAGAAGAGAAAGAGAGGAAGGGAGAGAAAAGGGGGAAGGGCTTAATATACAGGGTAGTAGCTGCCTGCTATATAAGGTAATAACAACTAGGGCAGCTGCTACAACTGTATAAGGGAGGACAAACGAGGCGATTACGACCTAGTACCTGGACAAGCGACGGCCCTATAGACGACCGGACGGAGGCGGGAACATCTACCTAGGAGCTAAACTCTATACAACAACCAGGGTACAGGGACAGAGCTAGACGGCCCGCTGCCGCCAGACTGTACAGCCAAATACAGAGTATACGGCTAGGGCTATAGGGTAGGAGCTAGATAGACAGACAGGACCGAGCACCTCCTACACCTTTATAACTGCTTACAGGTCCTCCTCCGCCTTAGCTTCGGCATCCTTAAAGTAGCAAACGGAAGCGGTTAAGATTAGGTAGAAGCGATCTAGCACTACCTGCCTTCCCTGCTCGCAGGTCCTCCTCTGCCTTAGCTACAGGATCTAGATAGACAGGGCCAAGGTTGCAATATCGTAGAGGGAGGGCACCTAGCAGGCAGATAACTATAGACCTAGACGAAGATAGGAAAGCACTACCTGCTAGAGGAACCCTAAGAGCTAAGGGTGTACGACACGCCGTTGTACGAAAGAAGCACTATAAGAAGGGAGGGGGGTATTGTTAGGGGGCGCCGTCCAGCATAGGTCCTAGACCTAAGCTAGCTGTCGCCCTAAGGACTGCGACTTAGCGGCGCTAGCACGACCCTACCCTCTATACAGAGTTACCAATACGACCCTACTCCTGTATAGAGGGAGAGACGGCTCCTACGCAGATTACGTACAGGACGTTAAGAAAGTACTAGATCGACTGCAACGGGCTGGATTGTACCTTAATATTAACAAATGTAAATTCAGTATACAGCGTACGAAATACCTAGGGTTTATTATCGAGGAAGGGAAAGGCATTAGTATAGATAGAAAGAAAATTAATGCTATTAAGCAATAGAAGCCGCCTAGGAACGTTAAGGACGTATAGGAATTTCTTAGGTTTGCCAACTTCTACTGCTAGTTTATACGGAACTACTTAGAGATCGTGCGCCCCCTAGTCGAGCTAACACACAAGGACAAGCAGTTTAAATAGACGGACGAGTGCGATAGCAGCTTTAACAAGCTAAAGGAGCTCTTTACTACAGGACCAACGCTTGCCGCCTTCGATCTAGAACGTACGACGATACTGGAAACCGACTCCTCGGGGTATTGCATTAGAGGTATCCTATTATAGGTAGGCTTGGACGGACTCCTGCACCTATGCGTATATTTCTCTAAGAAGAACTCCCTAGCCGAGTGCAACTACCCTATCTACGACAAGGAATTGCTAGTAGTCGTACAGTGTTGCGAAGCGTAGGATAGAGAACTCTGCTTAGTCCCCGAGTTCCTCGCCCTAACTAACTACAAGAACCTAGAGTACTTTACACAGCTCCGGAAGCTGTCTAAGAGGCATGTATAATAGGCAATATACCTAAGCCGGTTTAATATAAGACTCTAGTATTGCAAGGGCAAAGACAACATTAGGGCTAATGCGCTATCCAGACAGGACTAGGACATACTAACGACGTACGAGGACGACCGGCTAAAGTTACGAACCTTCCAGATGCCGAAGGAGAAGCCAGGTAAGGAGACTCTCCGCCTAGCAGCGGCATACATATAGGAACCCTAACTGCAAGCATAGGAAGAGGCAGTAGAAAAGGACGAGGTATACCGAGGGGCCTGTACGGCGATCTAAGGAGGACAGCGGAAGCTCCTAGCAGAGCTCTATCTTAAGGTGTCGGCAGCAGAGTACTTAGTAGACGAGGAGAACAACCTAAAGTTCAGGAATCGGATCTGGGTCCCGGCAGACGAGAAGCTCTATATAAGCTTAATACAACGGGCGCATAATTCTGTAGCTACCGGGCACCTAGGGCGCAAGGAGACGTACAGCATTGTCGCTAGGGACTACTACTAGCCGGCGATAGCGAAGGACATCCGCAGGTTCGTACAGAACTGCGACGTATATAGACGGACGAAGCCCTAGCGTAAACTAAAGCATAGGCTGCTAAAACCCCTACTAATCCTGGACCGGCCCTAGCAAGACCTAACAGTGGACTTTACTACAGACCTCCCTGAGAGCGACGGACGGCAGAACATTATAGTAGTAACGGACAAGCTAACGAAGGGAGTAATACTAGAGGGAATAGACTCTATTACAGCTAAGGGCACTGCCTAGGCCTTTATACGGACGACGTTTAGCAAGTACAGCTTCCCTTAGTCAATTGTATCGGACTAGGGTACGTAGTTTACGAGCTAGCTTTAGGCAAGGGTCTGCTAGTTGCTAAATGTAGAACGTCGCCTGTTAACTGTATAGTACCTGCAGACGGACAGTACGACAGAGAGGGTCAATTCGACGTTGGAAGCGTACCTCCAAGCGTACGTCGACTATAATTAGACGAACTGGAACCGTCTTCTCCCTATAGCAGAGCCAGCTATTAATAGCCGTATAGCTAATACTACAGGATTGTCTCCCTTCTTTATAGCCTATAGATACGACTATTCCCTGCTCCTACTGACTCTAGGTAGAGACTTCCTGCGCCCTGTACGATCCCCTATTTAGCAGGGAGAGGCCATTGTACGGACGATTACGAACGCCTACCAATAGGCGAAGGCGAGTCTAGCTATAGCTTAACAGAACGCGAAAGAGCAGGCCAATAAGGGACAGCAGGCTGCACTGAGATATAAGGCAGGGGATAAGGTCTAGTTAAACTAGCGCAACATCCGTACAGACTGGCCAAGCAAGAAGCTAGATTAGAAGAACCAGAAATTTACAGTAGTCCGACTAGTAGGAACACATACTATACAGCTTAACACTCCCCTAGGGATCTACCTAGTCTTTTACGTAGACCTCGTACAGCTAGCGAATACAGACCCCCTACTGCACTAGGCGACAGATAACGCGCACCCACTAGCGATTATAACTAAGGGCCAGGAAGAATACGAGGTAGAAAGAATCCTTAGGAGCCAAAGGAAGCGGAAGAAGGTAGAGTACCTAGTAAAATAGAGAGGATAGGCAGAACCTATATAGGAACTGTATAAGGCCCTACAGGACACAACTGCGCTAGACAGGTAGGAGGAGAACTATTCCCCTGCCCAGTTACAGTAATACTACGCTGTATAGCGAAAAGGGGGATCGAGAATTACGACGTAGGACACTACGGGACCCCACCGACACTACACTGTACAGCACTGTACAGAAGGAGGGCAGGAAGAGGAGGCCGGTTAGGAGGCAGGTAAGATAGGTAGAAATAGGAAGGAAACGAGAGCAACACTGTCCGAAAACCTCTATATGCTACCTTAAGGTAGCTTACTAGCCACTACCCCTAGGACCTAGGGCAGCCAACTCTATACCCGAAATCTTAATTACCCCCCGGCTAGCAGGGGCCCAAGCACTAGAGAAAGCAAATGGGTAGCTTAACAACACTCTGCTACTAGTTAATATAGCACCTAAGTCGTTAGCTTAAACCGTACGGAAGGCGAGGACCTGTACGAACTGGAAGCAAAGCCGCTAGTAGAGCTAAGTGCTCTATTGTTAGAGGTAAAATAGGAGGGGACACCAGCCAAATAGGTAGAAGGAGAGTCAGCAGCTGTTAGAGAGACACTGCAGGAACGGCCGGACGAGACAGGTAGCATAACAATAGTAGCCGGTAGTAGTAGTTAGTAGATAGCTAGTAGTAACAGTAGTAATAGTAGTAGTAACAGACAGCTAGACGGACAGGTAGCAGATAGGGGATAAAGGAGAAAGAGAAGAAGAGAGAGAGGAAAAGGGGAAAGGGTTTATATACAGAGTAGTAGCTGCCTGCCTTATAGGGCAATAACAGCTAGGGCAGCTGCCACAACTGTATAAGGGAGGACAAGCGAGGCAACTACGACCTAGGACCTGTACGAGCGACGGCCTACTAGACGACCGGACGGAGGCGGGAACCCCTACCTAGGAGTAAAACTCTGGACGACGACCAAAGGACAGGAACAAAGCCAAATAGCCCAGTAGCGCCGGACTGTACAGTTAGGACACGGAGTGTATAGCTAAGGGCTAGAAGATAGGAGAGGGGCGAACAGAGGGACCGGGCACCTCCTGCACCTTTATAACCGCTCGCAGGCCTCCTTAGCCTCGGCCCTAGCGTCGCTAAATTAGCAGACGGAATCGGTTAAGTTTAGGTAGAAGCGATCCAGCACTACCTGCCTTCCCTGCCTGCAGATCCAGGAGGACAATACAAAGGTTAAACCAGCGGAGAGAGAGGTCGATAGGCAAGGCCTAGGCGAAGACGGAAAGCGCTACCTGCTAGAGGAACATCTAAGGCTATACAACTCGCTGTTGTACAGAAGAGCTACAACGAGAAGGGAGGGGGGTATTGTTAGGGGGCGCCGCCTAGCCTAGGTCCTAGACCTGACCTAAGCCGGCCGTCGCCCTAAGGACTGCGACTTAGCGGCGCTAGCACGACTCTACCCTCTGTACGGAATCACTAATAGGACCCCACTCCTATATAGAGGGAGAACCCTATAGCCCTGCACAGAGGGGAATTGCCGCCCCTCTAAACAGAGGGAAAACTCTATACTACTATATAGAGGGAGAACTCCCGATCCTCTATACAGAGTGTAAACCTTACATCCCTGCACAGAGGGAAATTGCTAGCTTGGCTTCGTAGGTACAAATTGTATAGCAGCAGACAACGAAGGAACTGCCTATTAGCTCCTTTATATAGATACCTAGCCTTAAGTTTCTGAACTAAGATTCTTAAGCGTCTATATGTATATGCTTAGCCTTAAGTTTCTAAACCAAGATACTTAAACCCCTAACAAGGAGTATGGTTCAGGCATTAACAGATAGAAATTAGGCAGAAAAGGAGCTGCTACACTGCAAAAAAGAAGATAAGAAGATAGATAGAAAGGAGCTCTCTTAAAATAGAAAAGAATAGAGCAATATAATTAGCTTAAAGTAATATAATAGAATAAAAGAAGGGAATAGACAAGTAAGCAGTTAAGGGCAACTGCTACTTAGGGAGGGGGGTAGTGTTTTAGTAGTAGAAGGAGTAGTATAGATAGGGTAGACCCTGGATTTTGGCTCGGCCCCTTCTAGAATTTAGTTTCTAGAACGGACCAAGCCGGGCCTTAGTACACTACTACGAAAGGTCACTACTACTACTATATAGAGTCATCCCTCCTTAGTTAGCGATATAGTTATCAAATAAGCTGTATTAAATAATACCTGTAGAAACTTACATTAGATATATAGTTCTATTGTATTAAGAGCTTAGTATTAAATAAGGGATGTTATACAATTTAGTAGCAGATGTAAGGCTTCAAATTTTGCCTTACTAATAGGCACATAGAGTAAGAACAATTCTAATCCGGGCACGCAGATACGATTCAATACAGCCTTTTTAATAACTATATCTCAAACTGAGGAGGGAAAGGAATCTATGTAGTGGTAGGTAAGGGCTTTAGGGGTAGTGTGCCAAGGCCTGGCTCGGTCCGGAAGGGCCGAGCCGAAATTCCAAGGGTCTACCCTATTACCTAGTCCTACCCCTTTCTGCCGCTGCAACACCACTCCCCTGGCTTACTAGCAGTCGACCTCGACCGCTTACTTATCTATCTCTCTCTTTTTTTTAATCTTACTATCCTTATCTTCTTCTCCTACTTCGTTATCTTTTTCTAGCTATCTGATTTGCGCTTTTTCTTAGAAAAACCCCTGTTAAGTTCGACGTTACCTCCTCGTTTCTTCTATCTTTGAAAATGTCTTTCTTTTTTTTTACATCGTCGCTATTTGACTTCTTCTTACATCGTTGCTATCTAACGTCCTTTAGATAGCGTCCGTCTAATCTGAGTTAGCAGCTATCTTAAGCTGCAGCATAGCTGGCCTGTACGTCGCTGCAGAGGTCTATATAGATCTGTCCGCGGCGGCCGTTTCTTCCTCTTCTTCTTCTTCTTCCTTACTATAGCCTTAAGCACTACTGCGAGCTGCCTTAGTAGCTTCGGCTTCGTTTTTCGCTATTATAATCCGTCCGGCTAAGCCGGCGGGTAGTGCTACGCGAAGGCGAAGCGCGGGGTCGCCAACGAAGCATGCTAGCGGTAGTAGGTAGTGGCCGAGTCGAGGACTCTGGCCAAGCGCGTCGCTACGATCGTTTCTGTCGGTTTTTCTACTGATAGAGCAGACGCGGTTTTTTTTCTTTCTTCTGGAACTATTAACTATCGAGCTACTTAGGCTTCGGCTTGCTCAGGTTCTGGACGTAAAACTCTCTTAGCAGCTCCGCCGAATTTCGGAGGTTCTCGACCGGATACTATTTATAGTCTTCTAGCTAACCTTTCTATAAGATCTTCGCCTTAACAGACCCCCTTATCTTTCTCGCGTTCATTACATCTTCTACCTCCTACTCTTCTTCCTTACCGTCTATCTCGATTGGCAGGGGTTTAGCGAACCCCTGTTTCGGAAGGCCGTCCTTAGGGTCTAGGCTTAACAGGTCCGAGTAGAAGACATCGTAGATTTGAAACGACTTCAGTAGCTGGAGCTAGTAGGTTACTAGCGACCTCTTTTCCACTATCGTAAACGGACCTATATAGCGGGGGTTAAGCTTGGCGTTGCCTCTTAGCCTTAGGTTCTGCGTATTAAGCTATATCTTTTGGCCTTCTTTGAATTCTATTAGTAACCGCTTTCTATTAGCTCGAGTTACTATCTTTTTCTAAGCCGATTCCATTGCCTCCTTCGCTACCTTGATTGCTTCTGCTATCTAAGCCTTAAGTGCTTCGGCCGCGGCGGCAGCGACTCTCTTTAACAAAGTAGCGGTAAAAGATTCTAAAGAGCTAGGTTCGTCTAGCGGTTGGAAGCTTATTCTCGGAAGATAACTATAGGTTATCTCGAATAGCGCTAGCGAGGTAGCTTCTAACTGCGCTAAATTGGCGCAGAATTCGGCTATCGGCAACACCTTAACCTACTCTCCTTAGTAGTAACTACAGAAAATTTATAGATATTTTTCTATCTTACAGTTAGCTACTTTAGACTAATTGTCTGTTTAAGGGTAAGCAGCTGTGCTGAGTTTTCTACGAATTCCGAGAGCTTGGTTAATAGTCTTCTATACGTTAGCAGTAAATTAAGGACCCCTATCTGTAGTAATAGTGTCCGGCAGGCTATAGTGCTTCTATACGTGCTAGATTAGCATTCTCGCTGTTTCTTTAGTAGTAGTTCCTTTATCCTTAGCTCGGCAGGAGATAAAGTAGCGCTCCTTGCTTAGTCGATCTACTACGTTAAGCATAGCATTATATCTATCGGAATCCGGCAGGCCAGTTACGAAATCTATCGTAATGTGCTGCTATAGTTTCTTAGGGATCGGAAGAAGCTTTAGCAGACCGGCCGGAAGACTGTAATAGGGCTTCGCAACTCGGCATACGTAACAATTAGCAATAAACCGGTGGATCCGTTCGAAGATTCGCGGAAACTAGTAGATCGTCCTTACGGCTTCTATTGTCTTCTTCGAGCCTGCGTAGCCGACGTCTTTAGAACTATAAACCAGCTAGATAACTGATACGGATGTAGATGTAGAGGGCTGGAAGGTGCTGGAAGGTGGCAGGCTTGGCAGGACCAGGCTTGGCACACACTCAAATACCTCCACCTCTGCTTGTATGTAGATTCTTCCCTCTCCAGCCTTGGATATAGTTATTAAAGACGGGTATTGACCTAGAGTCTACCTTAGTCGGATCAATAACGTCTGTAATTAGTTCTTCTAGAACTATTAGCTTCCCTAAGCCTGTTCTGCCGAGCTTCTGCTGCTAATTAAGTCGTTCTACTTCCTTGTAGAGCGTCTCTTCCTTAGTTAGCGGTTCTATCGCGCTGATCCCTGCTTCTTTTAACACCTCAGTATCTACTATCAGCTCGGTTAACATCTTCTAAAACATGTTCTGAACTTCTTTCGCGCGGCTAGTCTTTCCTTCTCTTCTCGTCAGTGCATTAGCCTTTCTATTTTAAGATCCAGGTCGATAGGTAATCTTAAAGTCAAATCCGGATAAGTAGGCGGCCTACCGAGCTTAGCAGCGTAATAGCTTCTGCGTCTTTATAAAGTAGGTACGCGACTAGTAGTCCGTAATGTTAGGGGGCGCCACCCGGCCCAGGTCCTGGACCCGACCTAAGCCAACTGTCGCCCTAAGGACTGCGACTTAGCGGCGCTAGCATAACCCTACCCTCTGTACAGAACTACCAACAGGACCCTACTCCTGTACGGAGAAAGAACCCTATAGCCCTGCGCAAAGGGGAACTACTGCCTCTCTAAAGAGAGAGAAAACTCTACACTACTGTACAGAGGAGGGAACTCCCAATCCTCTATACAGAGGGTAAACCTTGCATCCCTGCATAGAAGGAAATTGCTAGCTTGGCTTCTTAGGTACAAATTGTACAGCAGCAGACGACAAAGGAACTGCCTATCAGTTCCTTTATATAGATACCCAGCCTTAAGTTTCTAAACTAAGATTCCTAAGCCCCTTATATTAGGAACTAATCTCACTGTTAGTAACTGCGGTAATAAAACAAAGATAGACAGCGACATCCCTATAGAAACTACGGCTATAGAGGGACATATGCACTGCGCATACGAGGAGCTGCTAGAACACAAAAGGCAGCTCGAGCAGCAAGTAAACTACTAGGCTGCGATAATTTCCCAACAGGAACAGGAGCTACGACAGCTTAGGGCGTCCGATCGCGATCCGACCCCTACGATAACGACGACGAACACGATAGCCTACACCCCGACCCCTAAAAGCAAACTCCCCGACGTCTCTACGTACGATAGTAAGGCTCCGGCCGAGTACCCCTCCTAGGCTGTCTAGATGCGCTCTAAGCTTCTAGTCGACTTAGGAGCATACCCGACCGAGCTAAACAAGGTAGTTTACCTCTTTAGGAGGTTAAAGGGCAGGGCGGCAGCACGAATTCTGCCGTACTACGAGACGGCCATTGCTAACCTGGCAATAGCTACGACGACGATGCTCTAGGCAGCTCTAGACAAGAGCTATAAGGACCCAGACCGCGAGAGCCGAGCACTCCTATAGGTTAATACGATAAAGCAAGGACGCAAGACTATACAAGAATTCCTCGCAGAATTTAACTAGACTTTGGCAGAAGCAGGAGGTCTCTAATAGGAAGACAGGATAAAAATTACCTCTTTAGAGGTAGGCCTCTCTAAGGAGATTATAACAGGGCTGGTAGGCGTAATGCGACTAGCTACGTACGAGGAATTCTGCGATCTCCTTAGGATAGTTTACGACTAGCAGCGCAGGCTCGGACAGATAAGCTGCGCTTAAGAGATAAGACAACCCCTCTAACAGCAGACAGACGCTATAGACTAGGAACCAACGACGACGAGGGTAGCGGCAGCTGTTGCCGTACGGCCAAGGGCCGCTACCAAAAGAGCGCAATAGGTAGACATAGCTACCCTTAACAAGAGACGAGCAGAAGGGAGCTGTTACCGGTATAGCAAGATAGGCTACACTATACAGAATTGCAGGCTTTTGCTAGCAGAGAGACCTAGGGGACGGCCGACCACTGCAAGGGTAGCAACTGCAGCGCCCTAACAAGAGAACTAAGAGTCCTACTTAGACGACGACGAGTCGGGAAAAGAGTAGCCTCTAAGCGAAGGCTCTGCTAGAGGCATATACGAGATAGATTGCCAAATCAAAGCACTACTTAGCTATCTTTTAAGAGTAACTACATAACGACTACGCCGTTTATCGTATATCTAACGTTGAACGGGTCCGCAACGGCGTAGACATTAATTGACACAGGATGTTTAGTGTACGGAGTAATTAGCGAAGACTTCGTACAAAGACACAGGATTAAGATTACCCCCACTGTACCTATACGCATATTGGGCATTACTGGACGAGGACCGGACATTACCTATATAGTGAAAGTGTCGATAGAGGTACAGGGACAGTATAAGCAGGACTTATACCTCTACGTCGTACGGGACAAGCTGGGGTATAACCTAATACTAGGAAAGCTATAGATAGAGCACTAGAGGAGCAAGCTAGACGTTAGACGAGGGCGGCTGTATCTGGCAGCGACGAAGCAGAGGCTCCGAGACCAAGGGAAGGCTCTATAGAGTGACAATGCCAAGGCCGAAATCAACACGACAACAGCGGACATTAAGAAGGCATTGGCACCTGAGAAAGTAACAGACCCCTATACGAAGCTCCTAAAGGAATACGCGGGATACCTGGACCTCTTTAAGCCGAAGTTGGCCTTAAAACTGCCGCTACACCGAGGAGAAGGGATTAACTACGACATCTAGCTAGAGCCCCGTCCAGATAGGAGTCTGCCGGAGGTACTGTACGGACCGCTGTACGGGATGTCATCTAGGGAACTCCTAGTGCTCTGCAAGACCCTGGACGATCTGCTTGCCAAAGGTTTCATTCAGGCAAGTACTGTCCGCGGGAGCCCTAGTACTGTTTGTCTATAAGGAGGGAAAGGCCGGATTGCGTTTCTGCATAGACTACAGAGGCATTAACGCGATTACTAAGAAGGACCGGTACCCCCTACCCCTTATTAAGGAGACTCTCGGACAGATCAGCAAGGCAAAGTAGTTTACCAAGCTTAACGTAGTCTTAGCCTTCTACAAGATACAGATAAAGGAAGGCTGTAAATAGATAACTGCCTTCCGTACGAGATATAGTCTCTTTAAGTAGCTTGTTACCCCCTTTAATCTTGCTAACGCACCGGCAACCTTCTAAAGGTACATTAACAAGTCCTTGCAAGGGTTACTAGACGACATCTGCTCGGCATACCTTAATAACACCCTGGTTTTCACAGACGGCACCTACGCAGATTACGTACAGGACGTTAAGAAGGTGCTGGACCAACTGTAGCAGGCTGGCTTGTACCTCGACATCGACAAATGTAAATTCAGTGTCTAGCGTACGAAATACCTAGGTTTTATTATCGAGGCAGGGAAAGGCATTAGTATAGATAGGAAGAAGATTGACGCTATTAAGCAATAGAAGCTGCCAAAGAACGTTAAGGGCGTACGGGAATTTCTTAAGTTTGCCAACTTCTACCGCCAGTTTATACAGAGCTACTTAGAGATCGTACGCCCCCTAGTTAAACTAACATATAAGGACAAGCAGTTCAAATAGACGGACGAATGCGATAGCAGCTTCAACAAGCTAAAGGAGCTCTTTACTACAGGACCAACGCTTGCTGCCTTTAACCTAGAGCGTACGACGATACTAGAAACCGACTCCTTAGAGTACTGCATTAGAGGTATCCTGTTATAGGTAGGCTCAGACAGACTCCTGCACCTATGCGCGTATTTCTCTAAGAAGAACTCCCTAGCTAAGTGCAACTACCCTATCTACGACAAGGAGTTGCTAGCAGTCGTACAGTGTTGCGAAGTATAGGATAGGGAACTCCGCTCGGTGCCCGAGTTCCTCGCCCTAACGGACTACAAGAACCTAGAGTACTTTACGCAGCCCCGGAAGCTGTCTAAGAGGCACGTACGATAGGCAATGTACCTAAGCCGGTTTAACATAAGACTCTAGTACTGCAAGGGTAAGGACAACAGTAGGGCTAATGCGCTATCTAGACAGGACCAGGACATGCCAACGACGTACGAGGACGACTGCTTAAAGTTACAAACATTCCAGATGTTCAAAGAGGAGCCAGGCGAGGAGACTATCTACCTAGCGGCGACGTACCTATAGGAACCCTAACTGCAAGTATAGGAGGAGGCAGTAGAGAAAGACGAGGTATACTAAGGGGCCTGTACAGCGATCTGGGGAGGACAGCGGAAGCTCCCAGCAGAGCTCTATCTTAAGGTGTCGGCAGCAGAGTGCTTAGTAGACAAGGAGAACAACCTAAGGTTTAGGAATCGGATTTAGGTTCCGGCCGACGAAAAGCTCTATACGAGCTTAATATAACGGGCGCACGATTCTATAGCTACCGGTCACCTAGGGCGCGAGGAAACGTACAGCATTGTCGCCTAGGACTACTACTAGCCGGCAATAGCGAAGGACATCCGCAGGTTCGTACAGAACTGCGATGTATGCAGACAGAGGAAGCCCTAGCGCAAGCTAAAGCATAGGTTGCTAAGACCCCTACTAATCCTGGACCGGCCCTAGCAAGACCTAATAGTAGACTTTATTACAGACCTCCCTAAGAGCGACGGACGGTAGAACATTATAGTAGTTACAGGCAAGTTAACGAAGGGGGTAATACTAGAGGGAATAGACTCTATTACGGCTAAAGACACTGCCTAGGCATTTATCCAGACGACGTTTAGCAAACACGGGTTCCCTTAGTCGATTGTGTCGGACTGGAGCTCGCAGTTTACAAGCTAGCTATAGGTAAGGGTCTGCTAGTTACTAAAGGTAGAACGTCGTCTGTCGACTGCATAGCACCTGCAGACGGACGGAGCGACGGAGAGGGTCAATTCGACGTTAGAAGCGTACCTCTGTGCGTACGTTAACTATAACTAGACGAACTAGAACCGACTTCTCCCTATAGCGGAACTGGCTATTAACAGCCGTACGGCTAATGCTATAGGACTGTCCCCTTTCTTTATAACCTACGGATACGACTATTCCCTGCTCCTACTAACCCTAAGTAGTAACACCCTATGTCCTGTACGATCCCTAATTCAGCAAGGAGAGGCTATCGTACGGACAATTATAAACGCCTATTAATAGGCGAAGGCGAGCCTAGCTATAGCTTAACAGAATGCAGAAGAGCAGGCCAACAAAGGACGACAGGCTGCACTAAGGTATAAGGCAGGGGATACGGTCTAGCTAAACTAGCGACACATCCGTACAGACCAGCCGAGCAAGAAACTGGACTAGAAGAACAGGAAGTTTACAGTAGTTAGACCGGTAGGGACACATGCTGTACGACTAAACACTCCCCTAGGGATCTATCTAGTCTTCTACGTAGACCTCGTACAGCCGGCGAACACGGACCCCCTGCTATACTAGACGACAGACGACGCGCGCCTACCCGCAATTATAACTAAGGGCTAGGGAGAGTATAAAGTAGAAGGGATCCTTAAGAGCTGAAGGAAGCGGAGGAAGGTAGAGTACCTAGTAAAATAGAGAGGATAGGCAGAGCCTACGTAGGAACTGTACAAGGCTCTACAGGACACAACTGCGCTAGACAGGTAGGAAGAGAACTATCCCCCTGCCTAGTTACAGTAACACTATGCTATATAGCGGAAGGAGGCACAATCTACCCTAAGGACAGAGTAGTTACTAGCAACCTAGGCTGTTAAAGGATCGAGAATTACGACGTAGGACACTACAGGATCCTACTAATACGACATTGTACGACACTGTACGAGACACAGGCTAGAAGAAAGGAACAGCTAGGGAACAGATAGGAAGGAAAGTGAAAATAAGAGGAGTTAGGAGCATAACCGTCCGAAATGTCTTACACTACCTAGGGGGAGGGGGGGGGGGGGGGAGGGTGGCTTACTAGCTACTACCCTAGGGGACTAGAGCAACCGACTCCTTATCTAAGATCTTAATTACCTCCCGCCTAGCAGGGCCCCTACCCCTACCCCTACCCCTACTAGGGCCAACCCTAGGAAGCAGAGGCACCCTCCTACCCCTACGTACCTCCGCTAGACGGCGGTAGAGGCAGTAGAGGGAGCTATCCTTCTACTTGCACGAGGCACACACCCTAGCCTAGAAGCCTAGGAGGCAGTATAGACTAAGTAAGGGCCGGAGGGAGTTGGGGCAGGGGGTATAGGGCTGGCCCTAGGTAGCGATAAGGAGGGCGTTAACGTACGACGCTAAGGCTGTAGCTAGCCGCTAGGGTATAACCTAGGCAGGGTTACACTAGAAGGCGTAGAAGGGTTAGCTCGGCTGCATCCTACTACTCGTTAGTATAGCAGCTAAGACGTTAGCTTAGACCGTACAGAAGACGGGAATCTATACGAACCAGAAGCGTAGCTACTAGTCAAATTAAGGGCCCTACTACTAGAGGCAGAAATAGGAGGGGACCCTGGCCGGACGAGTAGAGGCGGAGGCTACTAGACGGGGCGGACGACATAATAGTAGCTAGTAGTAGTAGTAGCTAGTAGTAGTGGTACTAGTAACTAGTAGTAGTAGACAGTAGCTAGTAGATAGTAGATAGTAGACGGTAGACGGTAGTAGATAGTAGTAGACAATAGACGGGGTAGTAGGAGAAGGCAGGCAGGGAATAGAAAGGAAAAGGGGGAAGGAAAGAGAAGGGAGAGGCTTAAGGTAACTGCCTACTATAAGAGGGAATAGCAAGCAGGGCAGCTGCTACAAACGGGTAAAATAGCAAGAGGCAACCGCGACCTAGTAGGCGACGAGCGACGACGACATAGACGACTAGACGAAATAGGAGGTCGCGACCTGCTAAAGGAACAGCAGGAGCTAAGTGTGTTCGGCACACTGCTATACGAAAAGGGGCACTATAAGGAGGGAAGGAGGGGGGATATTGTTAGGGGGCGCCGCCCGGCCTAGGTCCTAGACCCGACCTAAGCCAACCGTCGCCCTAAGGACTGCGACTTAGCGGCGCTAGCATAACCCTACCCTCTGTACAGAACTACTAACAGGACTCCACTCCTATATAGAGGAAGAACCCTATAGCCCTACACAAAGGGGAACTACCGCCCCTCTAAAGGGAGGGAAAACTCTACACTACTGTACAGAGGAGGGAACTCCCGATCCTCCGTATAGAGGGTGAACCTTGCATCCCTGCACAGAAGGAAATTGCTGGCTTAGCTTCGTAGGTACAAATTGTACAGTAGCAGACGACGAAGTAACTGCCTATTAGTTCCTTTATATAGATACCCGGCCTTAAGTTTCTAAACTAAGATTCCTAAGCCCCTTATATATAAGGACCTAGACTGTGCTCTTTCCAGCTATAAGCTCCGGCTTCTACTCCTCGAACGCCTGTATAATAGCTAACAGTTCTTTATTATAGATAGTATAGTTCCGTCCGGCCTTAGTTATAGACCTGCTAAAGAAGACTACCGGATAGAGGATCTTGCCGTCGTTAGCGTATTAAGAAAGGACCCCTGCTGTTACTGTGTCAGAGGCGTCCGTTTCTACATAGATCGTCTTTTCTGGTTAGAAGTGCACTAGAACCGGCGCCGAGGCCACTGCTTCTTTTAGTTAGATAAAAGCTTCTGTGCACTTCTTATTCTATAGGCTAGCGGCCTCCTTCTTTAACGCTTCGTTTAGGAGTCTCGCTATCTTGCTAAAGTCCTTAATAAACTGTCGATAGTAGCTGTAGAATCCGAGAAACGCCCTAATTTGTGTAGTATTTCTGGATTTCGGCTGCTTCCATTCTGCGATAGCGGCGACCTTCGAGGGGTCTATCCAAATTCCTTCTCTTCTAACGATAAGACCGAGATATTTGACTTCAGTCTGATAAAACTCGCTCTTCTTTGTATCTGCGTTGAATCCGACCTTACGGAGTCTCTTTAGCACCCTCTTAACATAGTCTGTATATTGCTCTCTCGTTCTATTAGTGTAGATAAGAATGTCGTCTAAGTAGATAGACACGAACCGTTCCAGCATGTCTATAAAGGTGTAGTTTATAAAGCGTTGCTACACTGCCGGTGCGTTAGTAAGTCCGAAAGGCATTACTAACTACTTAAAATTGCCTATACGCGTAGCGAATGTCGTAAGATCTTCTGTTTGCCCTTCCTTATTCCTTAATTGATAGAACGCTTAGCAATTATCTAGCTTGCTAAACCACTTAGCTTTAGCCACTCGTTGTATAGTCTTATTAATTAGCGGCAGCGGATACACATCTCTTTTAGTAACCTCGTTAAGGCCTCGGTAATCTACGTACAGTCGGAGACTACCTCCGGGTTTCCGCACGAAAAGAATTGGTAACGCATACTTAGCGGAGCTTAGCATAATAAACTTCTTTGCTAGATTTTCTCGAACAAACACTTTTACTTAGTCCAGCTCGGCTGGCGATAGCCTTCTTCGGGGCTCGGTTCTTAGCAGCGTAGCTCCTTCTTTTAGCCGGATCTTGTTGTTATATTCCGGTTGGTAGAGCAGCAGGAGGTTGGAGTCAGCTTTTGAGAATACGTTAGTATAGCTATAGAGCTCTTTTGGCAACACCTCTAGCGGATCTACTTCTTCTTCTGCTATTATCTTCCGGTAGTCTTCGATGTCTTTTATTAAGATAGCGTAAATCTCATTGTCTAGCGACCTCGCGAGGGTCTTTAAGGCTTCCGAGCTTATTATTCTGATCGTGTCTAGAGGGTCGGACCGATCTATCGGAACCGCTTCAGTAGTCGTTACGTTCGGTTTCTCGGTAACGACGGTGACAGGCTCGGCGGCGCCTCCACTCTGCTGGGTTTTGAATCCGAGGGTGCCTTTACCTACGTTAATAACGGCTTTCTAGTTCTTTATCTATTTCTGTCCTATAATAATGTCAAACCTTCCGATATCTATAATTCGGAACGTCGCTTCCGTAATGCGACCAGCTAGGGTAGTCCTTAGTGGCACGTAATGCGTAACACTCTCTGTGTCTTGTCCGTTGTATGCCGAAATTCGCGTCGGCGAGGCTAATTCCACTAGGTAACTATACCCGTTTATTAGCTTCCGAACCAATTGATAGTGGATCGCTACGCCGATAAGGGCTCCTGTGTTAATAAAAGCTCTTAGCTAAAGTAGGCTACTTGAGCTATCGAGGGGATAGACAGTAATTGGAAGGATAATAGCTGTTTCCGTATTCACTTCCACTGCTGCTAAGAGCGGATCGCTACAGCTGTTAATACTTCCTTCTTCCGGCGACGTAGTTCGTGTTAGTGCCCTATTGTCTATGCTAGATAGGGGGCCTATCCGTCCAGCTAGTCTTTTCCTAAGATCTGTAGTAGCACTCTACTATCTACACTGTCGGTATCGTTCGGAGCTAGCTTAATAGCTTAGATAGTTTTTCTTGGCGGCTGCTGCTTTGCGGTACGATATTCCTGCTTCTGTTAGTCTGTCGCTTGGTATCTCGTAGCTATATAGCCAGGCTTTCCGCACGCGTAGCAAGTGGAGACGAACGACGAATGCGGCGAATAAGATAGCTGCTAAGGTGCTCTCTGGAAAGGTGCAGGGGGTCGTATTGTTGGCGTCGTCGACGACTTCTAGTTTGATTCACGCGATTTCGCGTAAGCGCTTAGGTTTCTGGCGGTAACTCTCGCTCTGTGCACGAAGCTCTTAAGGTCTTCGTCTTCTACCGACGCTATAGCTGCAGCCAGTTTAGGGTTTAGCTTTTGCCTTAGTAGGTAGAGCTGCTTATCTTCTGACACTCTGGCTCTAATAGCATATTTTCTAAACAGTCTGTAGAACTCCTTAAACGTCTGCCGGTTCTAGTTAATCTTATCTAGTTGCTTACAGGCTGTCTTCTTTTGGAAGGGGTCTCCGAAGCGTTGGTCCAGCGCTTTAATTGCTTCTTCGGCGGTTACCTCTTCCAGGTCTGCTACTAGTGAAAAAGCTTTACCTTCTAACTACAACTCTAGGCAGGCCAGCTTGTCTTCTTTACTGTTTCTGGCATAATCGCAGTCTATCTTATTCTTTATCTTCTTCTTAAATGCCTCCCAATCCTGAGGGTCTCTGCCTCTAAACGCTGGTAGGTTAGGTAGTAACGTTATCGAGGTGCTGCCTTAACTGTAGGCCGCTAGTAAGGCGGTCTCTGCTTGTTCTTCTTAATATAGCGGCGGCGCCGATAATATTGCTGCTTCTATCTTAGCTAACTAAGTCTTTATTGCCTTTAGTTGTGCTAGTCGATTCGCCGCTTAGTTTTCTAGCACGTCGATAATAGTCTCTACCGATTCCTTCTCCGCCCTTACTGCTTTGTTTTCCTCTCTTAACTGCCTCTTCTCTTCTAGGGTTCTGTAAAACAGCGTTATAATAAGGTCTATGCTGATCCGGGCACGCAGATATGATTCAATACGGCCTTTTTGAAGACTATATCTCGAACTGAGGAGGGAAAGGAATTTATGGGGTGGTGGTGGAGGGCTTTCGGGGTGGTAGTGCCAAGGCCCCGCTCGGCCCGGACAGGCCGAGCCAAAATTCCAGGGTCTACCCTATCAATCTGTCCCACCTCTTTCCACCGCCGCAACACTACCCCCCTCCCTTACCAGCGGTCGCCCTCGACCGCTTAGTTACCCTATCCATCCGAAAATCTCCGCTTTTTTTTTGTCTCTTTCTTAAAAATCCCCTCCGACAGTGATGTCACCTCTTCCGTCTTCTATCGCTTCTTGAGTTTCTTACGTTATCGGCGTCTGAGGTCCTTCACTTGCCGTTTATGTAATCGGTGCGCCTGATCCGTGCTATCTGATCTGAGCCGTGGGTCTATAGCTGCGGCGTAGCTGGTCTGTGCATTGTCTCGGAGGTCTATATAGATCTTTCCGCAGCGCCGTTTTTCTTCTTCTTTTTCTCTTCCACCAAAGCCTTCACCTACTACGCGGTCGGCGGCGCCGCCGGCCACGCGGTGGTGCCTGAAGCAATGACTTCCCGAAGCACGATCGTTTTTATCGGCTTCCGCGCCGGTAGAGCGGACGTGTCTCTATTGTCGGCATTAGAGCTACGCTGGTTTCGGCTTTTTCGGGTTCCGCGCGTAGAACTCTCTTAGCAGCTCCGCCGAATTCCGCAGGTTTTCGACCGGATACCATTTATAGTCTTCCGGCCACCCCTTCTACGAGATCCTCGCTTTAATGGACCCCCTTATCTTCTTTACGTCCATTACATCTTCTACCTCCTACTCTTCTTTATTACCGTCTATCTTAACTGGTAGGGGTTCGGCGAACCCCTGCTGCGGCAGACCGTTCTTAGGGTCCAGGCTTAGTAGATCGGAATGGAAAACGTCGTAGATCCGGAACGCCTTCGGCAGCTCGAGCCGATAAGTTACCGGCGACCTCTTTTCTATTATCTTAAACGGACCTACGTAGCGTAGGTTAAGCTTCGCGTTTCCTTTTAGCCTTAGGTTTCGCGTATTGAGCTATACCTTTTGACCTTCTTCAAATTCTATTGGCGACCGGTTCCTATTAGTTCGAGTTACTATCTTCTTCTGAGCTGTCTCTATTGCTTCTTTTGCTACCTTGATCGCTTCTTCCATCTGAGATCGTAGCGCTTCTGCCGCTGCGGCGGCGACTCTCTTCGACGACGTAGCGGTAGGTGGTTCCGCGGAGCTGGGTTCGTTTGGCAGCTAAAAGCTTATCCTCGGAAGATAGCTGTGCGTTATCTCGAACGGCGCCAGCGAGGTGGCCTTAGACGGTGCCGAGTTAGCGCAGAACTCGGCCATCGGCAACACCTTAACCCATTCTTCCTAATAATGGCTGCAGAAGGTTCGTAGGTATCGTTCTATTTTACGGTTAGCGACTTCAGACTGACCATCGGTCTGCGGATAAGCGGCGGTGCTGAGCTTTCCACTAATTCCGAGAGCTTGGTTAACAGCCTTCTACACGTCGGCGGTGAATTGAGGACCCCTATCCGTAGTGATAGTGTCCGGCAACCCGTAGTGCTTCTATACGTGCTTAATCAGCATTCTCGCTGGTTCTTCTACAGTAGTTCCGTCGTCTCTCGCTCGACAGGGGATAAAGTAGCGTTCTTTGCTTAATCGGTCCACTACGTTCAGCGTGGCGTCGTATCTATCGGAATCCGGCAGGCCGGTTACGAAGTCTATCGTAATGTGCTGCTACGGTTTCTTAGGAATCGGAAGTGGCTTAAGCAGGCCGGCTGGAAGACCGTAACGTGGCTTTGCGGCTCTGCATACGTGGCAATTGGCGATAAATCGGTGGATTTGTTCGTAGATCTGCGGAAACTAGTAGACCGTCCTTATAGCTGCTATCGTCTTCTTTAAGCCGGCGTAACCAACGTCTATAGAGCTATGGACCAGTTGGATAACCTCCGTAATTAGTTCTTCTAGAACTATCAGCTTCCCTGAACCGGTTTTGCCGAGTTTCTATTGCTGGTTGAGCTGCTTTACCTTCTCGTAGAGCGTCTCTTCTTTAGGGGCCGGCTCCACTGCACAGACCCCTACCTCTTTCAACACCTCTGCGTCTACTATCCGCTCGGTCAACACCTTCTGGAACATGTTCGGATCTTCCTTCGCGCGGCTCGTCTTTCCTTCTCTTCGCGTCAGCGCGTTAGCTTTTCCGTTTTGAGCCCCCGGTCGATATGTAATCTTGAAGTCGAATCCTAATAAGTAGGCGGCCTACCGAGCTTGGCGACGTAAGAGCTTCTGCGTCTTTATAAAGTAGGTCAGCGACTGGTAGTCCGTAAGAACCTAGACCGTGCTCTTTCCAGCTATAAGCTCTGGCTTCCACTCCTCGAAAGCCTGAATAATCGCCAGCAGCTCCTTATCGTAGATGGCGTAGTTCCGCTCAGCTTCGCTTATTGACTTGCTAAAGAAAGCGACTGGATAGAGGGTTTCGTTGTCACTATATTAAGAAAGGACCCCTGCCGTTACTGTGTTAGAAGCGTCCGTTTCTACGTAGATCGTCTTTTCTGGCCGGAAGTGTGCCAGAACTGGCGTAGAGGCCACTGCTTCTTTTAGCCAGTTAAAGGCTTCCGTGCACCTCTTATTCTATAGGCCGGCGGCCTCTTTCTTTAGCGCCTCGTTTAGGGGTCTCGCTATCTTGCTAAAGTCTTTAATAAACCGTCGATAGTAGCTGCAGAAGCCGAGAAACGCTCTGATTTGCGTAGTGTTTCCGGATTTTGGCTGCTTCCACTCTGCGACGGCGGCGACCTTTAAGGGGTCTATACGAATTCTATCTCTTCCGACGATAAGACCGAGATATCTGACCTCGGTTTGATAGAACTCGCTCTTCTTCGTGTCCGCGTTTAATCCGACTTCGCGGAGCCTCTTTAATACTCTCTCGATGTAGTCCGTGTGTTGCTCTCTCGTTCCATTAGTGTAGATAAGGATGTCGTCTAAGTAGATAGACACGAACCGCTCTAGCATGTCTATAAAAGTGTGGTTTATAAAGCGTTGCTACACTGCCGGCGCGTTAGTAAGTCCAAAAGGCATCACCAACTACTTGAAATTGCCTATGCGCGTAGCGAATGTCGTAAGGTCTTCCGTTTGTCCTTCTTCGTTCCTTAATCGATGGAATGCTTGGCGAATATCCAGCTTGCTGAACCACTTAGCCTTAGCCACTCGTTGTATAGTCTCGTCGATTAGCGGCAGCGGGTATACGTCCCTCTTAGTAACCTCGTTAAGGCCCCTGTAGTCTACGCAGAGTCGCAGACTACCCCCTGGTTTCCTTACGAAAAGAATCGGTAATGCATATTCTGCGGAGCTCGGCGTAATGAACTTCTTCGCCAGGTTTTTACGAACAAACACCTCCACTTGGTCCAGTTCGGCTGGCGACAGTCTTCTTAGGGGCTCGGTTCTCAGCAAGGTGGCCCCCTCTTTCAGCCTGATCTTATTGTCGTATTCCGGCCGGTAGAGCGGCAGGAGGTTAGAGTCTGCTTTTAAGAAGACATCAGCGTAACTATAGAGCTCGTTTGGCAGCACCTCTAGTGGATCTACCTCTTCTTCCGCCATTATCTTCTAATAGTCTTCGATGTCTTTTATTAAGATAGCGTAGATCTCAGTGTCCAGCGACTTCGCGAGGGTCGTTATAGCTTCTGAACTTATTATTCCGACCGTTACTAGGGGTTCGGAACGATCGGACAGAGCCTCTTTGGCGGACTCCGTAGCGTTCGGCTCGGTGGCGGCGGTGGCGTTGCCCAGGGGTTTGAACCCTATCGTACCTTCGTCTACGTCAATAATGGCTTTCTGGTTCTTTATCTATTTCTGCCCTATAATAATGTCAAATCTTCCGATATCCATAATTCGAAACGTCGCTTCTGTAGTGCGACCAGCTAAGGTAGTCTTTAGCGGCACGTAGTGCGTAACGCTTTCTGTGTCTTGTCCGTTGTATGCCGAAATCTGCGTCGGCGACGCTAGTTCCACCGGATAGCCGTATCCATTTATCAGCTTCCGGACCAGTCGGTAGTGGATCGCCGCGCCAATAAGAGCTTCGGTGTTAATGAAAGCTCTTAACTGAAGTCATTTGCCCGATCCGTCAAGGGGGTGGACAGTGATTAGAAGGATAATAGCTGTTTCCGTGTTCACTTCCACCGTAGCCGATAGCGGATCGCTGCAGCTATTGATGCTCTCTCGTTCCGTCGGTGCCTTTCGCAGGGGTGCCCTGTTCTTTACGCTAGATAGGGGGCCTATCCGTCCAGCTGGTCTTTTCCTATAATTCTTAACTGAACCCTGCCGTCTACGCTGTCAGTGTCGTTCGGCGCCGATTCGATGGCTTAAATAGTCTTTCTCGGCGGCTGCGGCTGCTGCTGCTTTATAATACGATACTCCTGTTTCTGCTAGGCCGTTGCTTGGCATCTCGTAGCGATGTAGCCAGGCTTTCCGCACGCGTAGCAGGTGGGGACGAACGCCGATCGTAGTGAATATGGCGACTGCTGGGGGGTTCGTCGAAAGGGCGCGGGGGCTCTTGTCTGCTGCGCTGACGGCTTCTAAATCAGTTTACGTGTCGTCGGTTTTCCGTACGCGTTCAAGTTTCTAGCGGTAACTCTCGCTTAATGCACGAAGCTCTGAAGGTCTTCGTCTTCTACAGACGCTATAGCTGCGGCCAGTTCAGGGTTTAGCTTCTGCCTTAATAGGTAGAGCTGCTCATCCTCTGCTACTCTCGCTCTAATAGCATATTTCCTAAACAGTCCGTAGAACTCTTCGAACGTCTGCCGGTTCTAGTTGATCTTATCCAGCTGTTTACAGGCCGTCTTCTTCTGGAAGGGGTCTCCGAAACGCTGGTCCAGCGCTTTGATAGCGTCGTCGGCTGTTACTTCTTCCAGGTCCGCCACTAGCGAAAAAGCTTTACCTTCTAATCGCGATTCCAGGTACGCTAATCTATCCTCTTCGCTGCTCGATGCGTAATCGCAGCTTATCTTGTTCTTGATCTTCTTCTTAAATGCCTCCTACGCTTTAGGGTCTCCGCTACCGAAAGCAGGTAGGTCCGGCAGTGGCGTCATCGTAGTGCTACCTTAACTATAGGCCGCTAGTAAGGCGGTCTCCTCGTGGGTTTCTCGACGCAGTAGCGGCGACGACTTCGCTGCTTCCATATTGGTCAGTTGATTCTTTAGCGCCTTCAACTGCGCTATTCGATTTGCCGCCTAGTTTTCTAACACGTCGATGATCGTTTCCGCCGATTCCTTCTCGGCCCTTACCGCTTTAGTTTCTTCTCTTAGTTGTCTGTTTTCTTCTAGCGTTCTAAAAAACAGCGTCTCAATAAGGTCTATACTATCGTAGACCTTTCCTATCCCGTTCTCGTTTACATAGTCTTCCAGTTCCTTAATCGTACAGTCGTAGATCTTCCTATACTTAGCTATTCGTTCCTTGAACTCAGCGGTCTCTTCCGCTGTGAAACCGCTAATAACGATCTTATCGTCAATAACGCTTAAGCGCCTACTCGCTCTGTCAGTCTTTCCTTTTCTGCTTCTGCTGCGGCCTGTAACGCCGCTCTCTACCGCTAAGAAGCCTTCTATCTTCTTACGGTGCCTTAGGTATTGTTGTTGGTTTGTGTAGTATAGTGCGCGTACGTTATTCGGGTTTCCGGATGGTTTGACGGGCCCTTTCGCGCAGCGCGGGATTGGTGTAGAGAGTGAGTTCAAGATATAATGATCCGGGCACGCAGATATGATTTGATACGGCCTTTTTAAAGACTATATCTCGAACTAAGGAGGGAAAGGAATCTATAGGGTGGTGGTGGAGGGCTTTCGGGGTGGTGGTGCCAAGGCCCCGCTCGGCCCAGACGGGCCGAGCCGAAATTCCAGGGTCCACCCCATCAATCTGTCCTACCTCTTTCCACCGCCGCAACATATGCCGTCGTAGACCTTCCCTATTCTGTTCTCGTTTACGTAGTCTTTAAGTTCCTCGAGCGTGCAGTCGTAAATCTTCTTATATTTAGTTATTCGTTCCTTAATCTCTGCAGTTTCTTCCGCTGTAAAACCTCTAATAATAAACTTATTATCGATAACGCTGGAGCGCCTACTCGCTCTGTTAGTCTTTTCTCTTCTGCTTTTGCTTCGGCCTGTAACGCCGCTCTCTACCGTTCAGAAGCTCTCTATAGCTGTGTTACAGTGCTAGTGTTTGGTTTGGTGTGTGTAGTGCGCGTACGTTATTTGTAATACGGATGTGGATGTGGACAGCTAGCAGCCAGGCTTGGCAGGGCCAGGCTTGGCAGGGCCAGGCTTGGCGTACACTCAAATACCTCCCTCCGCTTGTACGTAGATTCTTCCCTCTCTAGCCTTGGATATAGTTATCAAAGACGGGTATTGACCTAGAGTCTACCGCAGTCAGATCATTATATCTAAGGCTCACTTTAACAACACCTGCACTACGCGAAAGAGCCCGTTAAATTACATCCGGGTACTCGAATAACGTACGTGCAACCGACAACCCAGAGTATGTACTGCAGATGTACGAAGGAGGCCGTTAAATTACATCCGGTTACTTAATCGTACATGTGCATACTACTCTACCCCCCCTCCTCCGATCGAGAAGAAGAAGAGTTTTAGGGAACAGAAGTGCCCCTACTGAGAAGAAGAAGAGTTTTAGGGAAGAGAAGTGCCCCTACCGAGAAGAAGAAGAGTTTTAGGGAAGAGAAGTGCCCCTATCGAGAAGAGAGAGAGTGCCCCTACGAGCAGATCGTACGAGTTTTGAAGTTTTGAGAAGGACGAGAAGAACGAGAAGGACGAGAAGAACGAGAAGGACGAGAAGAACGAGAAGGTCTAAGAAGCGACGATCTAAGAAGCGACCGTCGAGAAGCGACCGTCGAGAAGCGACCGTCGAGAAGCGACCGTCGAGAAGCGACAACTCGAGAAGCGACAACTCGAGAAGCGACCGTCGAGAAGCGACAACTCGAGAAGCGACAACTCAAGAAGCGACAACTCGAGAAGCGACAACTCGAGAAGCGACAACTCGAGAAGCGACAACTCGAGAAGCGACAACTCGAGAAGCGACAACTCGAGAAGCGACAACTCGAGAAGCGACAACTCGAGAAGCGACAACTCGAGAAGCGACAACTCGAGAAGCGACAACTCGAGAAGCGACAACTCGAGAAGCGACAACTCGAGAAGCGACAACTCGAGAAGCGACAACTCGAGAAGCGACAACTCGAGAAGCGACCGTCGAGAAGCGACAGCTCGAGAAGCGACAGTTCAGAAGCAGCACGTGTTTGCAAAGCGACCTCTACAAGCCTCGACGACCTCCGCGACAATCTAAGAATTCTGCAGCCTTAGCAAGGCACCAAATAGGCACGGCTGCAGAGCACCAGCTGCAGAGCACCAGCTGCAGAGCACCAGCTGCAGAGCACCAGCTGCAGAGCAAGAGCTGCGGACAACAGAGGCACTGTATGTTTGGAAAGGCCCTGCACGTTCAGAAGGGCACTCTGCGACCTCTGCGACCTCCGAGACCTCTGCGACCGTCGAGAAGCGACACGTTTAGTACGACGAGCACCTAGGCATAGGTACAAGGCAGCTGCCGACAACACAGCTGCTGCAGACAGGCACAGTAGCTGCAGACAACACAGGCAGAGCAAAAGCTGCAGACAACAGGCATCTACAGACAAAACAGGGCTGCTGCGGACAATATAGGCACAGCTGCTGCAGACAGGCACAACAGGGCAGGCAACACACTGTTCAGGTTCAGAAGAGCACGTTCAGAAGCTGCTGCAGGCAGGCACAGCTGCTGCAGACAACAGAGTACTAGGCACGAGCACCTGTACGAGCACCCAGGCACGAGCACCCCGCTGCACGAGCACCTAGGCGCGAGCACCTAGGCACGAGAACACAAGGCAGAGTATAAGGCAGTAGCTGCAGACAGGCACAGCTGCTATAGACAAGACGAGGCAAAGCACGTATTCAGCAATCGAGACGGCCAGCAATCGAGACCTTTTGCAATCCAGACCTTTTGCAATCGAAACAAGCAACGCAGTTCAGAAGCGATACGACAGTTAGAGAAGTGACAGGCTTAAGAAGCGAAGGCTCGAGAAGCAACGCGGTTTGGAAGCACGTGTTCAGAATCGAGCGACCTCTGAGACCTCTGCAGCCTCTACGACCTTCTAGGACCTCGTACGTTCCGAAGCCGTACGTTCTGGAGCCGCACATTCAGAAGGGTACAGCCCGTTCAGAAAGGCACTGCATGTTTAGAAGCGACGCAGCTTAGAAGCAACTATACGTTCAAAGGCCTACGTTTAGCACGAGAGGCAACGTACGGCTGCAGGCAACATGCACAGTTCAGAAGCCCGGCTTAAGAATCGAGAGAAGGCAACCAGTTAGCAGCAACACGAGAAAGGCACGTTCAGATGTACAGCCAAAAGGGACACGGTTTAGGAGGGCACAAGACATGTTTAGCAATCGAGGTTAGCCTCTTAAGACCTTCGGCAATCGCAACCGCTGTCCAGCAATCGAGGCGTTCAGTATAGCCCAAGTGACATCTGCCTATCGAGAGGCACTATAGGACCGGCAATTAGTACAAGTTCATCAGTTAAGACAAGGCAAGCGGTACGAGCAGTGCGGCTAGCAGCACAATCGAGACACTTAGCAATCTTCTGCAGCCTCTGCGACCTCCGCGACCTCCGCAGCCTCTACAATCTTAACGGCCTATCGAGGACAAGGAGTACGTTCGGAAGCACGTTCGGAAGTACGACCTCTGCGACACAGTTTAGCAGCGACACATTTCAGGAGCGACGACCCTGTTTAGAAGGGCCTGCACATTCAGAGGAGCACGTTCAGAGGCACAGCTGCTGCGGTCAACACAGCTGCGGTCAACACAGCTGCGGTCAACACTGCTGGTGTAGTTACAGCTGCTGCAGTCAACACAGCTGGCAGTCAATACAGCTGCTATAGGCGGGCACAGCTGCAGGCAACACAGAGCTGCTGCAGACAATATAGGCAAAGCACAGGCAAAGCGACGGTCGAGAAGCGAGGCGAGCGTCTGAGAAGCGAGCGACCGTCGAGAAGCGACATACGTAGGCTGCGACCTCTGCGCCCCTAACAACCTCTACGACCTCCGAGACCTCCGCGACCTCTGAGACCTCTGCAACCGTCAAGAAGCGACGGCTTAAGAAGCGACGGCTTGAGAAGCGACGGCTCGAGAAGCGACACGTGTTTGCAAGGCAACCTCTGCGACCTCTGCGACAAACGACATCTGCAGCCGCGACCTCCGCGACCTCCGCGACAATCTGAGAGTTCTGCAGCCTTGACAAGGCACCAATTAAGGCACCAAAGTAACGGCAAAAAGGCACGAGATCAAAGCTCAAAAAGGCACGAGATCAAAGCTCAAAAAGGCACGAGATTGAGACTCAAAACGCACGGAAATTGAAGCTCAAAAGCGACCTCAAAAGCGACCTCAAAAGCGACCTTAAAAGCGACCTGGTTTGGAGCGACCTTAGCGACCTCTGCGACTGAATTTGCGACCTGGATTGGTGCGACCTGATTGGCTGATTGCGATTGATGGGCTGATTGCGATTGATAGATTGATTGCGATTGAGGGCAATCGCTGGTTAGGGAGGGCGGTAGTGATACGGATGTGGATGTGGACAGCTAGCAGCCAGGCTTGGCAGGGCCAGGCTTGGCAGGGCCAGGCTTGGCGCACACTCAAATACCTCCCTCCGCTTGTACGTAGATTCTTCCCTCTCCAGCCTTGGATATAGTTATCAAAGACGGGTATTGACCTAGAGTCTACCGCAGTCAGATCAATTTGGGTGTCTGGATAGTTCAACGGTCCCTTTCGCGCAGCGCGGAGTTAGTGTAGAAAGTAAGTTCGAGATATAATAATCTGGGCATACAGATACGATTTAATACGGCCTTTTTAATAACTATATCTCAAACTAAGGAGGGAAAGGAATCTATATAGTAGTAGGTAAGGGCTTTAGGGGTGGTGTGCCAAGGCCCGGCTCGGTCCGGAAGGCCCGAGCCAAAATTCCAAGGGTCCACCCCATCACTCAGTCCCACCCCTTTCTGCCGCCGCAACAAATTCTACCTTCCTAATTAGAAAATTGACTGCCTTAATGTTAAGACGTTGTATACTGATTAACAAGGTGATTATACTAATAAAATTTTAAACAATTAATAGCTTTGAAAATAGACGATTTGTTGTGCTAGCTAGTTGTGCCTCGAAAATTTGATCGCTCAGTGGTCATATACGTTACACTAAGTGCCAGCTGATACCGGGCTGTACACTTCTGTAGTCAGTCGTATACATCCGGTTGGTTCTCTCCATCCACAACAGCTCGGTCAGCTCGGCCAACAGGCGTTCCTTCAACAAGCTACATTTTTCAAGCTCATACTTCATCGCATGCTCCGCGGCGACCATCGGCGGAAGCCCGCGGGATTTCGCACATGCGGCGCTCACCGGATACCTCATTGAAGTCTATGGCGAGCCAAGTATGGATGCATTTACTCCAACCGTCCACCAACGACAGCTGTTGCTGATGCTAGCCGCATTCGGCATTATCGAATGTGTCAAAGCCAGAACATGTTGGTCGAATGGACTGCAGGCCGCACGACAATACTCTTGGTGAGTCATGCCACGCGTCACGACTCCGGGCAGGGATGTACAAGTATTGTGGCGCAGGCAGCGAGCATACAAACTTCGACACCACGTGATAGTGTAGGTGAATGACGAGCTAATGCTGCAGGACAACTCCGCCACTGGTGTGGATGAGCCAAGCGCAGGCCAACTCCGAACGCATCCGAACACGAATGACGCAGATGAACGGCGGAGATCAACCCCCGCAATGGTGGCGAAAGCAGCAAGAGAGCACATGTTGTGTAAGAGTTCGAAGACTGGTAGCCAAGCCTTGGGTCAGCACTGCGTAGCCATGAGCGCTCTCGTGTGAATCAAGCGAAGCGTTCCTGAAACGGGACCTGCGTTGCGAACATTGTGTACGCTTGACTACTATCCCGCCTCTAGTGCTCGCACGTTGCTCAAGGACTTAGTCCCTTAAGTCCGCGCTTTCACGAGAGTCACCAACCAATCATGCTTGCAGCCATTTGCAGCTGAAGTCCTGGAACGATTGTGCTCTGCATGGCTGCACGGACGTCATCGATCGACAACCAAGCAGATACCTCCGGCTGGTGCGGCCGTCGGGATGAACGGCCTGGCTACCTTGCATTTCCCCATCCTACAGATTTAGACTTCACATTGCCGGCCCCTGTCGCTGCCACTCCGCTCAGCTCTCCAGCTCCAGCATGGACAAGTTCAGAGCCAACGTGGTTAACGTCAGACCCGACAGCCGTCCATACGGTCAGTCCAAGACTGACCTTGATTCTTAACCTCAGGCTTAGGCGTGAGAACGGGGCTATGTCCCTGCACTGCATGATCATTGATAGCGGAAGAGAGTCATCAGTGGTGTGCCGAACCATCCGTGCATAAACACGCCGTGACGAAGACACGGCGAAGTTCCGAAAGGTATAAGTATTGAGATCCTCTCCTTGGTCCCATCGTTCACACCATTCCCAGCACATCAGCAACCGCCACCGTGCAATCAAGTATCTACCATCCCAAATCCCGTCGACCCCATCTACATCCTCAACATGCAGATCAAGTTCATCACCGCCGCGGCCTTCGTCGTGGGCTTCGCCAATGCCGCCGCCATCCCAGCCGAGGCCAGTCCATGCCCAGGTCCGCCATCTGTTGTTGCCGCCCACTAACTCCTCAACAGGACTCCCTGGCCGTCCGCGACGCCCACACCGACGCCAAAGCTGACATCTCCGCTCGCGGCGCCAACGGCTACGTCGCTCCAAGCCAGCAGGAGCTCGTCCAAATCACCGGTGGCGCGGCTGCGTATGCTAGCCAGTACTCCAACCAGTATGCAAGCACTGCCCAGATCTCGCAAGCACGTGACTGGTGGCAGCCACAGAACTGTTGGAAAGAGGAATGGAACAACGGCTACTGGAGCTATGAGGTGTGGTACAATTACTACCTTTACTTTTACTACTACGAGTACTACAGCTACTGGAACAAGAACTCCTGGAGCTGGTACTACTAGTAGATGGGTTTGGCCGGGAAAGTGGCAATGGTTGTGGTGGCGGTGGCGGTGGATGGTGGCTCGCGTTCGTAGTGAGTCAATTGTAATGATAATTATTGATGAGATCCGACCAAGAACATACTCGAAGCAGAGCAAGCTTGACGAACATCTAAAATCTCTGATACTGGTTTAATACTGTAAAGCATGTGCTGCTGCGTCGAATGACCATGTTCTGCTGGCGAAGAAGATAGGCAACACTTCGTTGAACGTGTGTCGGCACAGGGTGGATTTTCCTTTGTCTTCGCTTACTGTGGTATTACAGTATCAAGGTTACCGTGCCTACCCGTGTTTGCGAGGTGTTTACGCTCGGAAGGAAGCTTCGTTCCGTGTCACAATACGCTGGTCCAATGCGCCGCACACAGTCTCACTGTAATTTGTCTACGTGGAAAACACGTTCAAATCCACGTGTTGTCGTATATTTCGAAATATATTTAGTCCTAGTTGTTTAGTTATAATGCCTTACAGAAGGAAGGAGATATTGTCTTAGACGCATTATCCTCTGCAGCAGTTACTATCTGTTGCGGCGGCAGAAAGGGGTGGGACTGAGCGATAGGGTAGACCCTCGGAATTTCGGCTTGGCCCTTCCGGACCGAGCCGAGCCTTGGCACACCACCCCCAAAGCTCTCGCCCACCACTATATAGATTCCTTTCCCTCCTCAAGTCGAGATATAGTTATTAAAAAGGCTGTATTGAATCTTATCTGCGTGCCCGGATTATTATATCTCGAACTTACTCACTACACTATTACCGCGCTGCGCGAAAGGGACCGTTGAACTATCTGGACACCCGAATAACGCACGCGTACTACACAAACCAAACCAAACAACAGCACCGTAAGATAGCTATAGAGAGCTTCTTAACGGTAGTGATACGGGGTGGGTTGGCCCGTGTCATTACTATGCCTTGCCAAGGTTTATATATCTGGTACACATTGGCCAAGTCACTTCCGAGTTACTTAACCAGTCCCTTTTGGCTCAAGTGTACCGCGTTACATCACTTAACTCAGAAGTGACTGCTGAAAGTGTACAATGAAAGGCCCGGGTTCAATTCCTAGGGGGCGCATCTTTTAACGGGGGAGTGGAAGCAGCGTTGACGTATGTCCGTTTGTCCACCACTCCGTACAGAATAAGGCAGACCCGGTAAAGGTCCAGCTGGCTGTGTGCAGACCTGCCGGGGGGGGTTGATTGCGTATGCTGCATAGGGGGGCTGTGCAATAGCATACGTAGCCTGTAAGTAAGCGCAGCTTACGAGGTCGTAAGCCTGTAGCGCAGGGGGTAGTAATACGGGGTGGGTTGGCCCGTGTCATTACTATGCCTTGCCAAGGTTCATATATCTGGTACACATTAGTCAAGTCACTTCCGAGTTACTTAACTAGTCCCTTTTGGCTTAAGTGTACTGCGTCACATCAGGTAGAGAGCGGCGTTACAGGCCGAAGCAGAAGCAGAAGAGAAAAGACTAACAGAGCGAGTAGGCGCTCTAGTGTTATTAATAATAAGTTTATTATTAGAGGTTTTACAGCAGAAGAGACTGCAGAGATTAAGGAACGAATAAACGAATACAGGAAAATCTACGACTGCACACTCGAGGAACTTAAAGATTACATAAATAAGAACGGAGTAGGGAAGGTCTACGACAGCATAGACCTTATTAAGAAGCTGTTTTACAGAACCCTAGAAGAAAAGAGACAGTTAAGAGAGGAAATAGAGACGGTAAGAGCCGAGAAGGAATCGGCCGAGACCATTATAGATGTGCTGGAAAACTAATCGGCAAACCGACTGGCACAACTGAAAGCGATTGTTAGGGGGCGCCGCCTAGCCCAGGTCCTAGACCCGACCTAAGCCAGCCGTCGCCCTAAGGACTGCGACTTAGCAGCGCTAGTATAACCCTACCCTCCGTACGGAACCACTGACAGGACCCCACTCCTATATAGAGGGAGTGATACAGGGTGGGTTGGCCCGTGTTATTACTATGCCTTGCCAAGGTTTATATATCTAGTACACATTAGTCAAGTCACTTCCGAGTTACTTGACCAGTCCCTTTTAGCTTAAGTGTACCGCGTTACATTACTTAACTCGGAAGTGACTGCTGAAAGTGTACGATAAAAGGCCCGGGTTCAATTCCCAGAGGGCGCATCTTTCAACAGGAGAGTAGAAGCAGCGTTAACGTATGTCCGTTTGTCTACCACTCCGTACAGAATAAGGCAGACCTAGTAAAGGTCCAGCTAGCTGTATGCAGACCTGCTGGGGGGGGTTGATTGCGTATGCTGCATAGGGGGGCTGTACAATAGCATACGTAGCCTGTAAGTAAGCGCAGCTTACGAGGTCGTAAGCCTGTAGCGCAGAGGGTAGTAATACGGGGTGGGTTGGCCCGTGTTATTACTATGCCTTGCCAAGGTTTATATATCTGGTACACATTAGTCAAGTCACTTCCGAGTTACTTAACCAGTCCCTTTTGGCTCAAGTGTACCGCGTTACATTAGGGAGAACCCTATAGTCCTGCACAGAGGGGAACTGCTGCACCTCTAAACGGAGGGAAAACTCTGCACTACTGTACGGAGAGGGAACTCCCGATCCTCTATACAGAGTGTAAACCTTGCACCCCTATATAGGAGGAAATTGCTAGCTTAGCTTCGTAGGTACAAATTGTACAGCAGTAGACGACGAAGGAACTGCCTATTAGTTCCTTTATATAGATACCTAACCTTAAGTTTCTAAACTAAGATTCTTAAGCCCTTTACATTAGGAACTAATCTTACTGTCAGTAACTGCAGTAATAAAACAAAGATAGACGGCGACATCCCTATAGAAACTACGGCTATAGAGGGACATATGCACTGCGCGTACGAGGAGCTGCTAGAACACAAGAGACAGCTCGAGCAGCAAGTGAACTACTAGGCTGCGATAATTTCCTAATAGGAACAGGAGCTACAACAGCTTAGGGCGTCCGATCGCGATCCGACCCCTACGACGACGACGACGAACACGATAGCCTACACCCCGACCCCTAAGAGCAAACTCACTGACGTTTCTACGTACAATAGTAAGGCTCCGGCTAAGTACCCCTCCCAGGCTGCCCAGATACGCTCTAAGCTTGTAGTCGACTTAGGAGCATACCCAACCGAGCTAGACAAGGTAGTTTACCTCTTTAGGAGGTTAAAGGGCAGGGCAGCAGCACGGATTCTGCTATACTACGAGACGGCTATTGCTAACCTGGCAATAGCTACGACGACGATGCTCTAGGCAGCTCTAGACAAGAGCTACAAGGACCCAGACTGCGAGAGCCGGGCACTCCTACAGGTTAATACGATAAAACAAGGACGCAAGACTGTACGAGAATTCCTCGCAGAATACGACCAGACTTTGGCAGAAGCAGGAGGTCTCTAATAGGAGGACAGGATAAAAATTACTTCTTTAGAGATAGGCCTCTCTAAGGAGATTATAACAGGACTAGTAGGCGTAATGCGACTAGCTACGTACGAGGAATTCTGCGATCTCCTTAGAATAGTCGACGACTAGCAGCGTAGGCTTAGACAGATAAGCCGCGCTTTAGAGATAAGACAATCCCTCTAGCGGCAGACGGACGCTATAGACTAGGAACCAACGACGACGAGGGTAGCGGCAGCCGTTACCGTATAGCCAAGGGCCGCTACCAAAAGGGCGCAATAGGTAGACATAGCTACCCTTAACAAGAGGAGAGCAGAAGGGAGCTGCTACTAGTATAGCAAGATAGGCTACACTGTACAGAATTGCAGGCTTTTGCTAGCAGAGAGACCTAGGGGACGGCCGACCACTGCAAGGGTAGCAACTGCAGCGCCCCAACAAGAAGATCAAGAGTCCTACTTAGACAACAACGAGTTGGGAAAAGAGTAGCCTCTAAGGGAAGGCTCTGCTAGAGGCATATACAGGATAGATTGCTAACTTAAAGCACTACTTAGCTATCTTTTAAGAGCAACTACATAACGACTACGCTGTTTATCGTACGGCCAACGTTGAACAGGTCTGTAACAGTGCGGACATTAATCAACACAGGATGTTTAGTGTACAGAGTAATCAGCGAAGACTTTGTTACGGCAGCAGAAAGGGGTAGGACTGAGTAATAGGGTGGACCCTTGGAATTTCGGCTCGGCCCTTCCAGGCCGAGCCGGGCCTTGGCACCACTACTACGAAAGCCCACCACTACCACTACATAGATACCTTTCCCTCCTCAGTTCGAGATATAGTTATCAAAAAGGCCGTATTGAATCATATCTGCGTGCCCGGATTAGACTTCGTACAGAGACACCGGATTAAGACGACCCCTACTGTACCTGTACGCATGTTGGGCATTACCAGACGAGGACTGGACATTACCTATATAGTAAAAGTAACGATAGAGATACAGGGACACTATAAGTAGGACTTATACCTCTATGTCGTACAGGACAAGTTAGGGTATAACCTAATACTAGGGAAGCTATAGATAGAGCGCTAGAGGGGCAAGCTGGACGTTGGACGAGGACGGCTGTACCTAGCAGTAACGAAGCGGAGGCTCTAAGACTAGGGGAGGGTCCAGCAGGACGACAACGCTACAGCCGGAGCCAACACGTCGACAAAGCAGAGGCCCTAAGACTAAGGGAAGGCTCTGCAGGGTAACAATGCTAAGGCCGAAATCAACACAGCAACAGCAGACATTAAGAAGGCATTGGCACCTAAGAAAGTAACGGACCCCTATACGAAGCTTCCAAGGAGGTATGCTGGATACCTAGACCTCTTCGAGCCAAAGTCGACCTTAAAGCTGCTACTACACTAAGGAGAAGGGATTAACTACGACATCCAGCTAGAGCCCCGTCCGGATAGGAGTCTGCCGGAGGTACCGTACGGACCGCTATACGGAATGTCCTCTAGAGAACTCCTAGTGCTGCGCAAGACACTGGACGACCTGCTCGCCAAAGGGTTTATTCAGGCAAGTACGTCGTCTGCAGGAGCCCTAGTACTGTTTGTCTATAAGGAGGGGAAGGCCGGCTTGCGTTTCTGCGTAGACTATAGAGGCATTAACGCGATTACTAAGAAGGACCGGTACCCCCTACCCCTTATTAAGGAGACTCTTAGACAGATCAGCAAGGCAAAGTAGTTTACCAAGCTTAAGGTAGTCTCAGCCTTCTACAAGATATAGATTAAGGAAGGTTGTAAATAGATAACTGCCTTCTATACGAGATATAGTCTTTTTAAGTAGCTTGTTACCCTCTTTAGCCTTGCTAACGCACTAGCAACATTCTAAAGGTACATTAACAAGTCCTTGCAAGAGTTACTAGACGACATCTGCTCGGCATACCTTAACGACACCCTGGTTTTTACGGACGGCACCTATGCAGATTACGTACAGGACGTCAAGAAGATGCTGGACCGACTGCAGCAGGCTAGCTTGTACCTCGATATTAACAAATGTAAATTCGGTATCCAGCGTACGAAATACCTAGGTTTTATTATCGAGGCAGGGAAAGGCATTAGCATAGATAGGAAGAAGATTAATGCTATTAAGCAATAGAAGCCGCCTACGAACGTTAAGAGCGTACGGGAATTTCTTAGGTTTGCCAACTTCTACCGCCAGTTTATACAGAACTACTTGGAGATTATACGCCCCCTAGTTAAACTAACATACAAGGACAAGCAGTTCAAATAGACGGACGAATGCAACGGCAGCTTTAACAAACTGAAAGAGCTCTTTACTACAGGACCAACGCTTGCCGCCTTCGACCTAGAATGTACGACGATACTAGAAACCGAGTCCTCAGGGTATTGCATTAGAGGTATCCTGTTACAGGTAGGCTCGGACGGACTTCTGCACCTATATAGGTATTTCTCTAAGAAGAACTCCCTAGCTAAGTGCAACTACCCTATCTACGACAAGGAGTTGCTAGCAGTCGTACGGTGCTGCGAAGCATAGGATAGAGAACTCCGCTCGGTACCCGAGTTCCTCGTAATCCGGGCATGCAGATATTATTCAATACGGCCTTTTTGATAACTATATCTCGAACTAAGGAGGAAAAGGAACCTATGTCGTGGTAGTGGTGGTGTCTAATGGATGGTAGTGTGCCAAGGCCCGGCTCGGCCCTTCCGGGCTAAGCCGAAATCTAGGGTCCACCCTATTACTTAGTCCCACCCCTTTCTACCGCCGTAACACCACCCCCCTCCCCCACTAGCGGTCTCCCTTGACCGCTTAGTCACCCTATCCATCCGAAAACCTTCCCTCTTTTTCTTTTTCTTTTTTTTTTTGATTTATCGTCTCCTTCTCGAAAATTCTCTCCAACGCCGATGTTACCTCTTCCGTCTTCTATTACGACTGACTTTCTTTTCGTCGTCTTTTTCCGTTTTTTACATTGTCGGCATCTGAAGTCCTTCACTTGGCGTTTATGTAATTGGTGCTATCTAATCTGATCCGCGGTCTTCTGAGCTGCGGTTCGGTTAGTCTGTGCACTGTCTTGGAGGTCTATATAGATCCGTCCGCAGCGTCGTTTCTTCTTCTTCTTTTTCTTCTACCAAGGCCCTTAACTATCGCAGGGGAGGCGGCGCTGGCACGCCACGGCGTCGGCGAGCGTTCCGCCGCACCGCCGACGGGTAGTGGCCGCGTAGAAGACCTCCCTGAAGGCGACCGACACGATCGTCTTTATCGGCTTCCGCGCCGGTGGAGCGGACGTGGCTTTCTTCTTTCTTCCGGCATTGTCGACATTAGAGCTACGCTGGTTTCGGCTTTTCCGGGTTCTGTACGTAGAAGTCTCTTAGCAGCTCCTCCGAATTCCGGAGGTTTTCGACCGGATACTATTTATAGTCTTCCGGCCACCCCTTCTACGAGATCCTTGCTTTGATGGACCCCCTTATCTTTTTTATGTCCATTACATCTTCTACCTCCTACTCTTCTTCCTTACTGTCCATCTCGATAGGCAGGGGTTCGGCGAACCCTTGTTCCGGCAGGCCGTTTTCGGGGTCTAAGCTTAACAGGTCCGAATGGAAGATATCGTAGATCCGGAACGATTTCGGTAGCTAGAATCGATAGGTCACCAGCGACTTCTTTTCCGCTATCGTAAACGGACCTACGTAGCGGGGGTTGAGCTTAGCGTTTCCTTTCAGCCTTAGGTTCTGCGTGTTGAGCTATACTCTTTAGCCTTCCTCAAATTCCGTTGGTGACCGTTTCTTATTAGCTCGAGTCACTATCTTCTTCTAAGCCGATTCTATTGCTTCTTTCGCCACTTTGATCGCTTCTTCTATCTGAGATCGTAGCGCTTCTGCCGCCGCGGCGGCGACTCTCTTTAACGACGTAGTGGTGGTGGTGGTAGTGGAAAGCTCCGGCGAGCCGGCGTCGCTCGGTGGCTAGAAGCTTAGCCTCGGAAGATAACCGTAAGTTATCTCGAACGGCGCCAGCGACGTCGCTTCTGACTGTGTTAAGTTCGCGCAGAATTCGGCTATCGGCAACACCTTAACCTAATCTTCTTAATAATGGCCGCAGAAGGTTCGTAGGTATCGTTCTATCTTACGGTTAGCGACTTCAGACTGACCGTTGGTTTAAGGGTGAGCGGCGGTGCTGAGTTTTCCATGAATTCCGAGAGCTTAGTTGATAGCTTTCTATACGTCGGCGGTAAATTGAGGACCCCTATCCGTAGTAATAGTGTCCAGCAGCCTATAGTGCTTCTATACGTGTTGGATTAACATTCTTGCCGTTTCTTCTGCAGTAGTTCCCTTATCCTTAGCTCGACATAGGATGAAATAGCGCTCTTTGCTCAGCCGATCTACTACGTTTAGCGTAGCGTCGTATCTATCGGAATCCGGCAGGCCGGTTACGAAGTCTATCGTAATATGCTGCTATAGTTTCTCGGGGATCGGAAGTGGCTTCAGTAGACCAGCCGGAAGGCTTTAACGTGGCTTCGCGGCCCGGCACGCCTGGCAATTGGCGATAAACCGGTGGATTCGCTTATAGATCCGCGGAAACCAGTAGGTCGTTCTTACTGCCTGCATCGTTTTCTTCGCGCCTGCGTAGCCTACATCTACGGAGCTGTGGATTAGCTGGATAACTTCTGTAGTTAGTTCTTCCGAAACTATTATCTTCCCTGAACCGGTTTTGCCGAGCTTCTGTTGTTGATTAAGCCGTTCTACCTTCTTGTAGAGCGTCTCTTCCTTAGGGGCCGGTTCCACCGCGCAGACCCCTACCTCTTTCAACATCTCTGCGTCTACTATCCGTTCGGTCAACACCTTCTAGAACATGTTCGGATCTTCTTTTGCGCGGCTGGTCTTCCCTTCTCTCCTCGTCAGCGCGTCGGCCTTTCCATTTTAAGCTCCAGGTCGATAAGTGATCTTAAAGTCGAACCCTGATAAGTAGGCCGCCTATCGCGCTTAACGGCGTAATAGCTTCTGCGTCTTTATAAAGTAGGTCAGCGACTGGTAGTCCGTAAGGACCTGAATAGTGCTCTGTCCAGCTATAAGCTCCGGTTTCCACTCTTTAAAGGCCTGAATAATGGCCAGCAGTTCCTTATCGTAGATTGCGTAGTTCCGTTCGGCCTCTGTTATAGACTTGCTAAAGAAAGCCACCGGATGGAGGGTCTCTTCGTCGTTACTATATTGAGAAAGGACCCCTGCCGTTACTGTGTCGGAAGCGTCCGTTTCTACGTAGATCGTCTTTTCCGGTCGGAAGTGTGCAAGAACCGGCGCCGAGGCTACTGCTTCCTTCAGCCGGTTAAAGGCTTCCGTGCACCTCTCGTTCTATAGGCCGGCGGCCTCTTTCTTTAACGCTTCGTTCAGGGGTCTTGCTATCTTGCTAAAGTCCTTAATAAACCTTCGATAGTAGCTGCAGAATCCGAGAAACGCTCTGATCTGCGTAGTGTTTCCGGATTTCGGCTGCTTCCATTCCGCGACTGCAGCGACCTTTAAGGGGTCTATACGAATTCTATGTCTTCCGACGATAAGGCCTAGATATTTCACTTCGGTTGAATAGAACTCGCTCTTTTTCGTGTCCGCGTTTAGTCCGACCTCTCGGAGTCTCTTTAGCACCCTCTCGATGTGGTCCGTGTGCTGGTCTCTCGTTCTATCTATGTAGATGAGAATGTTGTCCAAATAGATGGACACGAACTGTTCCAGCATGTCTATAAAGGTGTAGTTCATAAAGCGTTGCCACACTGCCGGCGCGTTAGTAAGTCCAAAAGGCATTACCAACTACTTGAAATTGCCTATACGCGTCGCGAACGTCGTAAGGTCTTCTGTCTGCCCTTCTTTATTCCTCAGTCGATAGAACGCTTGGTGGATGTCCAGCTTGCTGAACTACTTAGCCTTCGCCACCCGCTGTATGGTCTTATTAATTAGCGGCAGTGGATACACGTCTCTCTTGGTGACCTTATTAAGGCCTCGATAGTCTACGCAGAGTCGCAGACCACCCCCTGGTTTCCTTATAAAAAGAATCGGTAACGCATATTCCGCGGAGCTCGGCGTAATAAACTTCTTCGCTAGGTTTTTACGAACAAATACCTCTACTTAGTCCAGTTCGGCCGGCGACAGTCTTCTTAGGGGCTCGGTTCTTGGCAATATAGCCCCCTCTTTCAACCTGATCTTATTGTCGTATTTCGGCCGGTAGAGCGGCAGGAGGTTGGAGTCTGCTTTTGAGAAGACATTAGCGTAACTATAGAGCTCGTTTGGTAGCACCTCTAGTAGATCCACCTCTTCTTCCGCTATTATCTTCTAATAGTCTTCGATGTCTTTTATTAAGATAGCGTAGATCTCAGTGTCCGGCGACTTCGCGAGGGTCGTTATTGCTTCTAAACTCATTATTCCGACTGTGACTAGGGGTTCGGAACGATCGGATAGAGCCTCTTTGGCAGGCTCCGTGGCTTTCGGCTTGGCGGCGGCGGTGGTTTTGCCTAGGGTTTTGAACCCTATCGTGCCTTCGTCTACGTCAATAATGGCTTTCTGGTTCTTTATCCATTTCTGCCCTATAATAATGTCAAATCTTCCGATATCCATAATTCGGAACGTCGCTTCTGTAGTGCGACCAGCTAAGGTAGTCTTTAGCGGTACGTAGTGCGTAACGCTTTCCGTGTCTTGCCCGTTATATGCCTAAATCTTCGTCGGCGACGCCAGTTCCACTGGATAACCGTATCTATTCATTAGCTTCTAGACTAGCCGGTAGTGGATAGCTGCTCCGATAAGAGCTCCAGTGTCGATGAAAGCTTTTAACTGAAGTGGTTTGCCCGATCCGTCAAGGGGGTAGACAGTGATTAGAAGGATAATAGCTGTTTCCGCGTTTACTTCCACCGCCGCTGACAGCGGATCGCTGCAGCTATTGATGCTCTCTTTCGTCGACGTAGTTTGCGTTGATGCCCTGTTGTCCTTGCTAGATAGGGGGCCTATCCTTCTAGCTGGTCTTTTCCCAAGATTCTTAGCTGCACCCCGCCGTCTACGCTGTTAGTGTCGTTCGGAGCCGGTTCGATGGCTTGAATAGTCTTTCTCGGCGGTGGCGGCTGCTTCGTTGCTCGATACTCTTGCTTCTGCTGTGCCGTTGCTTGGTATCTCGTAGCGATATGGCCGGGTTTTCTACACGCGTAGCAGGTAGGGACAAACGACGAACGCGGTGAATACGACGATTGCTGGGGGGTTCGTCGGAAAGGCGCAGGGGCTCTGGTTCCCTGCGGCGACGGCGACGGCTTCCGGCTCGATTCGCGTAATTTCGCGTAAGCGCTTAAGTTTCTTGCGGTAACTCTCGCTCGATGCACGAAGCTCTCGAGGTCTTCGTCTTCTACAGACGCTATAGCGGCGGCCAGTTCAGGATTCAGCTTCTGCCTTAGTAGGTAAAGCTGCTTATCTTCCGCTACTCGGGCCCTAATCGCATACTTTCTGAACAAACCGTAGAACTCCTCGAACGTCTGCCGGTTCTGGTTAATCTTATCTAGCTGCTTACGGGCCGTCTTCTTTCGGAATGGGTCTCCGAAGCGCTGGTCTAGTGCTCTAATCGCTTCCTCGGCGGTCGCCTCTTCCAGGTCTACTACTAGCAAAAAAGCTTTACCTTCTAGTCGCGATTCCAAGTACGCCAGTCTGTCTCTAGCGCTGTTTCCGGCGTAGTCGCAGTCTATCTTATTCTTTATCTTCTTCTTAAACACTTCCTAGTCTTTAGGGTCTCTGCCTCTAAATGCCGGTAGGTCCGGCAATAATGTTATCGGGGTGCTACCTTGACTATAGGCCGCCAGTAAGGCGGTCTCTTCTTGTTCTTCTCGATGCAGTGGCGGCGGTGCCGACGACGTCGCTGCTCCTATCTCAGCTAGTTGATCCTTTAGTGCCTTTAGCTGCGCTAGTCGATTTGCTGCCTGGTTTTCCAGCACATCTATAATGGTCTTAGCCAATTCCCTCTCGGCTCTTACCGTCTCTACTTCCTCTCTTAACTGTCTCTTTTCTTCTAGCGTTCTGAAGAACAGCGTCTTAATAAGGTCTATACTATCGTAGACCTTTCCTATCCTATTCTCGTTTATATAGTCTTCCAGTTCCTCGATCGTGCAGTCGTGGATCTTCCTATATTCAGCTATTCGTTCCTTGAACTCAGCGGTCTCTTCCGCTGTAAAACCGCTAATAACGATCTTATCGTCGATGACACTGGAGCGCCTACTCGCTCGGTCAGTCTTTCCTTTTCTGCTTCTGCTGCAGCCTATAACGCCGCTCTCTACCGCTAAGAAGTCTTCTATCTTCTTACGGTGCCTGGGGGGTTGTTGTTGGTGTTGGTGTAGGTGCGCGTGCGTTATTCGGGTTTCCGGATGGTTCGACGGGCCCTTTTGCACAGCGCGGGGTTGGTGTAGAGAGTGAGTTTGAGATATAATAATCTGGGCATGTAGATATCATTTAATACAGCCTTTTTGATAACTATATCTCGAACTAAGGAGGGAAAGGAACCTATGTGGTGGTGGTGGTGGTGTCTGATGGATAGTGGTGTGCCAAGGCCCGGCTCGGCCCGGAAGGGCCGAGCCGAAATCCAGGGTCCACCCTATTACTCAGTCCCACCCCTTTCTACCGCTGTAACACCTCGCCCTAACGGACTACAAGAATCTAGAGTACTTTACGCAGCCCCGGAAGCTGTCTAAGAGGTACGTACGATAGGCAATGTACCTAAGCCAGTTTAATATAAGACTCTAGTATCGCAAGGGTAAGGACAACAGCAGGGCCAATGCGCTATCCAGACGGGACTAGGATATACTGACGACGTACGAGGACGACCGGTTAAAGTTACGAACCTTCTAGATGTTTAAGGAGGAGCTAGGCGAAGACTATCCGCCTAGCGGCGACGCACCTATAGGAACCCTAACTGCAAGTATAGGAAGAGGTAGTGGAAAAGGACGAGGTGTACTAAGGGGCCTGTACAGCGATCTAAGGAGGACAGCGGAAGCTCCTAGCAGAGCTCCACCTTAAGGTGTCGGTAGCAGAGTGCTTAGTAGACGGGGAGAACAACCTAAAGTTTAGGAATCGGATTTGGGTCCCAGCAGACGAGAAGCTCTATACGAGCTTAATACAACGGGCGCACAACTCTATAGCTACTAGGTACCTAGGGCGTAAGGAGACGTACAGCATTGTCGCTAGGGACTACTACTGGCCGGCGATAGCGAAGGACATCCGCAGGTTTGTATAGAACTGCGACGTATCCGGACGGACGAAGCCCTAGCGTAAGCTAAAGCATAGGCTGCTAAAGCCCCTACTAATCCCGGACCGGCCCTAGCAAGACCTAACAGTAGACTTTATTACAGACCTAACCAAGAGCGACGGACGGCAGAACATTATAGTAGTTATAGACAAGCTAACGAAGGGGGTAATACTAGAGGGAATGGACTCTATTACGGCTAAGGACACCGCCTAGGCATTTATACAGACAACGTTTAGCAAACACAGTTTCCCTAGGTCAATTATATCGGACCGGGGTACAGAGTTTACGAGCCAGCTCTAGGCGAGGGTCTGCCAGTTGCTAAAGGTAGAACGTTGCCTGTTAACTGTATAGCACCTGTAGACGGACAGGGCGACGGAGAGGGTTAATTCGACGTTGGAAGCGTACCTCCGAGCGTACGTCGACTATAACTAGACGAACTAGAACCGACTTCTCCCTATAGCGGAGCTAGCTATTAACAGCCGTACGGCTAATGCTACAGGATTGTGCCCCTTCTTTATAGCCTACAGATACGACCATTCCCCGCTCCTACCGACCCTAAGTAGCAATACCCTGCGCCGCGTACGATCCCCTATTTAGTAGGGAGAGGCTATCGTACGAAAGATTACGAACGCCTATTAATAGGCAAAGGCGAGCCTAGCTATAGCTTAACAGAATGTGGAAGAGCAGGCCAACAAGGGACGGCAGGCTGCACCAAGGTATAAGGCAGGGGATAAGGTCTAGCTAAACTAGCGAAACATCTGTACAGACCGGCTAAGCAAGAAGCTGGATTAGAGGAACAGGAAGTTTACAGTAGTGCGACCGGTAGGGACATACGCCGTACGACTTAACACTCTCCTAGGGATACACCTAGTTTTCTATATAGACCTCGTACAGCCGGCGAATACAGACCCCCTGCCGCACTAGACGACGGACGACGCGCGCCCACTAGCGATTATAACTAAGGGCTAAGAAGACTACGAGGTAGAAGGAATCCTTAAGAGCCGAAAGAAGCGGGGGAAGGCAGAGTACCTAGTAAAATAGAGAGGATAGGCAGAGCCTACGTAGGAACCGTACGAGGCCCTGCAGGACACAACTGCACTGGACAGGTAGGAGGAGAACTATCCCCCTGCCCAATTACAGTAACACTGCGCCGTACGGCGAAGAGGGGCACAATCTACCCTAAGGACAGGGTAGCCGCTAGCAACTTAAGTTGCTAAAGGATCGAGAATGACGATATAGGACACTATAGGACTCTACTAACACGACACTGTACGACACTGTACGAAGGAAGGGCTGGAGGAAGGGAACAGCCAGAAAACAGGAGAGAAGCAACCGCTAAGGAAGCGATTAAAGCGCTGGATTAACGCTTCGGAGACCCCTTCCGAAAGAAGACGGCCCGCGAACAGCTAGATAAGATTAACCAGAACCGGCAGACGTTCGAAGCGTTCTACAGACTGTTTAGAAAATATGCGATCAGAGCCCGAGTGTCGGAAGATAAGCAGCTCCACCTACTAAGGCAGAAGCTAAACCCTGAACTGGCCGCAGCTATGGCCTCGGTAGAAGATAAAGACCTTAAGAGCTTCGTGCACTAAGCAAGAGTTACAGCGAGGAATCTAAGCGCTTACGCGAAATCGCGCAAATCGATCCAGAAGCTGTCGATAACGCAGGCGACGCGACTCCCTGCACCTTTCCGGAGAGCACCTCTGCAGCTATCTTATTAGTTACTGCGTTCGTCGTTCGTCCCTACCTGCTACACGTATAGAAAGCCTGGCTATATCGCTACGAGATGCCAGGCAACGGCCTAACAGAAGTAGGAGTATCGTGTTACGAAGCAGCCGCAGCCGCCGAGAAAGACTATACAAGCTATATAGCCGGCTCCGAACGATACCGACAGTGTAGACAGTAGAGTGCCACTGCGAATCCTAGGAAAAGACCAGCTAGAAGGATAGGCCCCCTATCCAGCATAGGCAATAGGGCACTAACACGAACTACGTTAGCGCAGAAAGGAAGCATCAACAGCTGCAGCGACCCGCTCTCGGCGGCGGTAGAAGTAAACACGGAAACAGCTATTATCCTTCCAATTACCGTCCACCCCCTTAATAGCTCGAGCAAACCACTTTAGCTAAGAGCTTTTATCGACACAGGGGCCCTTATCGGAGCGGCGATCTACTATCGATTAGTTCAAAAGCTTATAAAAGGATATAGCTATCTAGTAGAGCTAGCATTGCCGACACGGATTTCGGCATACAACGGACAAGACACCGAGAGCGTTACGCACTATGTGCTATTGCAGACCACCCTAGCAGGCCGCACTACAGAAGCGACGTTCCGAATTATAGATATCGGAAGGTTTGACATTATTATAGGACAAAAATAGATAAAGAACCAGACAGCAGTTATTAACGTAGGTAAAGGCACACTCGGATTCAAAACACTATATAGCGGCCCTTCCGCAGCCAAATCAGTCAACGAGGTCGCCGTAGAACCGAACGCTACGACTATCGAAGCGGTTCCGAAGGATCGGTCCGACCCTCTAGACACGATAGGAATAATAAGCTTAGAAGCTTTAATAACCCTCGCGAGGTCGTCGGACAACGGGGTTTATGCTATCTTAATAAAGGATATCGAAGACTACCAGAAGATAATAGCGGAAGAAGAAGTGGACCTACTAGAGGTATTACTAAAAGAACTCTATAGTTACACTAACGTGTTCTCAAAGGCTAACTCTAACCTCTTGCCGCTCTACCGACCGGAATATAACAACAAGATCCTACTAAAAGAAGGAGCTAAGCTGCCGAGAACCGAGCCCTTAAGAAGAGTGTTACTAGCAGGGCTGGACTAGGTAGAAGTGTTTGTTAGAGAAAACTTAGCGAAGAAGTTCATTACGCCAAGCTCTACGGAATATGCGTTACTGATTCTTTTCGTAAGGAAGCCTAGAGGTGGCCTCGACTGTGTGTGGATTACCGTAGCCTTAATAAGGCTACCAAGCGAGATGTGTATCCGCTGCCTCTAATAGACAAGAATATACAACGAGTAGCTAAGGCTAAGTAGTTTAGCAAGCTAGATATTCGCTAAGCTTTCTATCGATTAAGAAACGAAGAAGGACAAACAGAAGACCTTACGACATTCGCTACGCGCATAAGCAACTTTAAGTAGCTAGTAATGCCTTTCGGACTTACTAACGCGCCGGCAGTGTAGCAACGCTTTATAAACTACATCTTTATAGACATGCTAGAACGGTTCGTATCCATCTGTTAGGGGGCGCCGCCTAGCCCAGGCCAGGTCCTAGACCCGACCTAAGCCAGCCGTCGCCCTAAGGACTGCGACTTAGCGGCGCCAGCACGACCCTACCCTCTATACGGAATCACTAACAGGACTATACTCCTATACAGAGGGGGAACCCTATAGCCCTATATAGAGGGGAATTACCGCCCCTCTAAACAGAGGGAAAACTCTGCACTACTGTACAGAGGGAGAACTCCCGATCCTCTGTATAGAGTGTAAACCTTGCATCCCTATATAGATGGAATTGCTAGCTTAGCTTCGTAGGTACAAATTGTACAGAAGCAGACGACGAAGGAACTGCCTATCAGTTCCCTTATATAGATACCTAACCTTAAGTTTCTGAACCAAGATTCTTAAGCCCTTACATTAGGAACTGATCTTACTGTCGGTAACTGCAGTAATACAACAAGATAGACGGCGACATCTCTATAGAACCTACGGCCATGCAGGGACAGATGCACTGCGCGTACGAGGAGCTGTTGGCACACAAGGCCCAGCTCGAGTAGCAAGTAGGCTACTAGGCTGCGATAATTTCCCAACAGGAACAGGAGCTACGACAGCTTAGGGCGTCCGATCGCGATCTAACCCCTACGACGACGACGACGAACATAATAGCCTACACCCCGACCCCTAAGAGCAAACTCCCCGACGTTACTACGTACGATATTAAGGCTCTGGCTAAGTACCCCTCCTAGGCTGCCCAGATGCGTTCTAAGCTTCTGGTCGACTTAGGAGCATACCCGACCGAGCTAGACAAGGTAGTTTACCTCTTTAGGAGGTCAAAGGGCAAGGCGGCAGCACAGATTCTGCCGTACTACGAGACAGCTATTGCCAACCTGGCAATAGCTACAATAACGATGCTCTAGGCAGCTCTTAATAAGAGCTACAAGGACCTAGACCGCGAGAGCCGAGCACTCCTACAGGTCAACACGATAAAACAAGGACGTAAGACCGTACGAGAATTCCTTGCGGAATACGACCAGACTCTAGCAGAGGCAGGAGGTCTTTAATAGGAGGATAGAATGAAAATTACCTCTTTAGAGGTAGGCCTCTCTAAGGAGATTATAACAGGACTAGTAGGCGTAATACGACCAGCTATATACGAGGAATTCTGCGATCTCCTTAGAATAGTCGACGACTAGCAGCGCAGGCTCAGACAGATAAGCCGCACTTACGAGATAAGACAACCCCTTTAGCGGCAGACGGACGCTATAGACTAGGAACTAACGACGACGAGGGTAGCAGCAGCCGTTACTGTACGGCCAAGGGCCGCCACTAAAAGGGCGCAATAGGTAGACATAGCTACCCTTAACAAGAGGCAAGCAGAAGGGAGCTGCTACCAGTATAGCAAGATAGGCTACACTGTACGGAATTGCGGGCTTTTGCCAGTAGAGAGAACTAGGGGACGGCCGACTACTGCAAGGGTAGCAACTGCGGTGCCCTAACAAGAGGAACAGGAGTCCTACTTGGACGACGACAAGTTGGGAAAAGAGTAGCCTCTAAGCGAAGGCTCTGCTAGAGGCGCGTACGAGATAGATTGCTAAATCAAAACACTACTTAGCTATCTTTTAAGAGCAACTACATAACGACTACGCCGTTTATCGTACGGCCAACGTTAAACAGGTCCGCAACAGTGCGGACATTAATTGACACAGGATGTTTAGTATACGGAGTAATTAGCAAAGACTTCGTAAAGAGATACCGGATTAAGACGACTCCCACTGTACCTGTACGCATGCTGGGCATTACCGGGTAAGGACCGGACATTAACTATATAGTAAAAGTAACGATAGAGATACAGGGACACTATAAGCAGGACTTATACCTCTATGTCGTACAGGACAAGTTAGGGTGTAACCTAATACTAGGGAAGCTATAGATAGAGCGCTAGAAGGGCAAGCTAGATGTCGGAAGAGGACGGCTGTACATGGCAGCGATGAAGCAGAGGCTCCAGGACCAAGGGAGGGCTGCGCAGGGTAACAATGCCAAGGCCGAAATCAACACGGCAACGGCGGACATTAAGAAGGCATTAGCACCTAAGAAAGTAACGGACCCCTGTACGAAGCTCCTAAAGGAATACGCAGAATACCTAGACCTCTTTAAGCCGAAGTCGGCCTCAAAACTGCTGCTACACTAAGGAGAAGGGATTAACTACGACATCTAGCTAGAACCCCGTCTGGATATAAGCCTGCTAGAGGTACTATATAGGCCGCTATATAGAATGTCCTCTAGAGAACTCCTAGTACTGCGTAAGACACTGGACGACCTGCTTGCCAAAGGTTTCATTTAGGCAAGTACCTCGTCCGCAGGGGCCCTAGTACTGTTTGTCTATAAGGAGGGGAAGGCCGGGTTGCGTTTCTGCATAGACTATAGAGGCATTAACGCGATTACCAAGAAGGACCGGTACCCCCTACTCCTTATTAAGGAGACTCTCGGACGGATCAGCAAGGCAAAGTAGTTTACTAAGCTTAATGTAGTCTTAGCCTTCTACAAGATACAGAGTAAGGAAGGCTGTAAATAGATAACTGCCTTCTGTACGAGATATAGTCTTTTTAAGTAGCTTGTTACCCCCTTTAGCCTTGCCAACGCACTAGCAACCTTCTAAAGGTACATTAACAAGTCCCTGTAAGGGTTACTAGACGACACCTGCTTAGCATACCTCGACAACACCCTAGTTTTTACAGACAGCACCTATGCAGATTACGTACAGGATTTCAAGAAAGTGCTAGACCGACTACAGCAGGCTGGCTTGTACCTCGACATCGACAAATGTAAACTCAGTGTCCAGTATACGAAATACCTAGGCTTTATTATTAAGGCAGGGAAAGGCATTAGTATAGATAGGAAGAAGATTAATGCTATTAAGCAATAGAAGCCGCCTACGAACGTTAAGGGCATACAGGAATTTCTTAGGTTTGCCAACTTCTACCGCTAGTTTATACAGAACTACTCGGAGATCGTGCGCCCCCTAGTCGAGTTAACATACAAGGACAAGCAGTTTAAGTAGACGGACGAATGCAATAGCAGCTTTAACGAGCTAAAAGAACTCTTTACTACAGGACCAACGCTTGCCGCCTTCGACCTAGAACGTACGACAATACTAGAAACCGACTCCTCGGGGTATTGCATTAGAGGTATCCTGTCGCAGGTAGGCTCGGACGGACTCCTGCACCCCTGCGCGTATTTCTCTAAGAAGAACTCCCTAGCTAAATGCAACTACCCTATCTACGACAAGGAATTGCTAGCGGTCGTACAGTGTTGCAAAGCGTAGGACAGAGAACTCCGCTTAGTGCCCGAGTTCCTTGCCCTAACTAACTACAAGAACCTAGAGTACTTTACGCAGCCCTAGAAGCTGTCTAAGAGGCACGTACAGTGGGCAATGTACCTAAGCCGGTTTAATATAAGACTCCAGTATCGCAAGGGTAAGGACAACAGTAGGGCCGATACGCTATCTAGACAGGACTAGGACATGCCAACAACGTACGAGGACGGCTAGTTAAAGTTACGAACATTCAAGATGTTTAAGGAGGAGCCAGGCGAGGAGACTATCTACCTAGCGGCGACGCACCTATAGGAGCCCCAACTGCAAGCATAGGAAAAGGCAGTAGAAAAGGACGAGGTATACTAAGGGGCCTGTACAGCGACCTAAGGAGGACAGCAGAAGCTCCTAGCAGAGCTCTATCTTAAGGTATCGGCAGCAGAGTGCTTAGTAGACAAGGAGAACAACCTAAAGTTTAGGAATCGGATTTAGGTCCCAGCCGATAAGAAGCTCCGTACGAGCTGAATACAACAGGTGCACGATTCTATAGCAACCGGGCACCTAGGCGTAAGGAGACGTATAGCATTGTCACTAGGGACTACTACTGGCCGGCGATAGCGAAGGACATCTGCAGGTTCGTACGAAACTGCAATGTGTGCAGACGGACGAAGCCCTAGCGTAAGTTAAAGCATAGACTGCTAAAGCCCCTGCCGATCCCGGACCAGCCCTAGCAAGACCTAAACGTAGACTTTATTACAGATCTCCCCGAGAGCGACGGACGGCAGATCATTATAGTAGTAACAGACAAGCTAACGAAGGGGGTAATACTAGAAGGAATGGACTCTATTACAGCTAAAGACACTGCCTAGGCCTTTATACGGACGACGTTCAGCAAGCATAGGTTCCCTTAGTCAATTGTGTCGGACTAGGGTACGCAGTTTACGAGCTAGCTCTGGGCGAGGGTCTGCCAGTTGCTAAAGGTAGAACGTCGCCTGTTAACCGCATAGCACCTACAGACGGACGGGGCGACAGAGAGGGTTTATTCGACGTTAGAAGCATACCTCTAAGCGTACGTCGACTATAACCAGACAAACTGGAACCGACTTCTCCCTATAGCAGAGCTGGCTATCTACAGCTGTACCTCCGATGCTATCGGATTGTCCCCCTTCTTTATAACCTGTAGATACGACTATTCCCTGCTCCTACCGACCCCAAGTGTTAAGACTGCGCGCCCCGTACGATCCCTAATTCAGTAGAGAGAGGCTATCGTACGGACGACTACGAACGCCTATTAATAGGCGAAGGCGAGCCTAGCTATAGCTTAACAGAATACGGAAGAGCAGGCCAACAAGGGACGACAGGCCGCACCAAGGTACGAGGCAGGGGATAAGGTCTAGCTAAACTAGCAAAACATCCGTATAGACCGGCCGAGCAAGAAGCTAGATTACAAGAACAGGAAGTTTACAGTAGTTAGACTAGTAGGGACATACGCTATACGACTTAACACTCCCCTAGGGATATACCTAGTCTTCTACGTAGACCTCGTTCGGCCGGCGAACACGGACCCCCTGCTGCACTAGACAACGGATAACGCGCGCCTACTAGCGATATTAACTAAGGGCTAGGAGGAGTACGAGGTAGAAGAAATCCTTAAGAGCTAAAGGAAGCAGGGGATAGTAGAGTACTTAGCAAAATAGAGAGGATAGGCATAGCCTATATAGGAACCCTACGAAGCCTTGCAAGACACAACTGCGCTGGACAGGTAGGAGGAGAACTACCCCCCTACCCAGTTATAGTAATACTGCGCTGTACGGCGGAAAAGGGGCACGATCTATCCTAAAGACAGGGCGGCTGCTAGCAACTTAAGTTACCAAAGGATCGAGAATTACGACGTAGGACACTATAGGATCTCACTAACACGACATCGTACGACACTATGCAGAAAAAGGGCTAAAGGAAGGGAACAGCCAGGAAACAGGTAGGAAGGAAAGTAGGAATAAGGGGAGTTAAGAGCAGAACTGTCCGAAATTTCTTACACTACCTATAGGGGGAGGGGGGGAGGGGGGGGGGAAGGCTTACTAGCCACTACCCTGTAGGACCAGGGCGGCCGACTCCCTATCTAAAATCTTAATTACCTCCCGCCTGGCAGGACCCCTACCTAGGCTAGCCCTAGGGAGCAGAGGCACCCCCCTACCCCTACGCACCTCTTCCAGACAGCAGTAGGGGCAGTAGAGGAAGCTATCCTTCTACTTACACAAGGCACACACCCTAGCCTAGAAGCCTAGGAGGCAGTATAGGCCAAGTAAGGGCTAGGGAGAGTTAAGGCAGGGGGCATAGGGCTGGCCCTAGGTAGCGATAAGGATAGCGTTAACGTACGACGCACAGGCCGTAGCTACCTGCTAAGGCGTAACCTAGGCAGGGTTATACTAGAAGGCGTAGTAGGGTAGCTCGGCTGCGTCCTACTGCTCGTTAGTGTAGCACCTAAGACGTTAGCTTAGACTGTACAGAAGACGGGAATCTGTACGAGCTAGAAGCAAAGCTGCTAATCAAATTAAGGATTCTACTACTAGAGGCAGAAATAGGAGGGGACCCTAGCTGGACGAGCGGAGGAGGAGGAGCCAGCCACTACGAGGGAGCTACGGCGAGCATAGCTAGACGGGGCGGACGGCATAATAGTAGCTAGTAGGTAGGGGTAACTGGTAGTAGTTAGGAGTAGTAGTAACTAGTAGTAACAGGTAGTAGCTAATAGTAGGGCCAGAGTAGACGGTAGACAGTAGACAGTAGTAGACAGTAGACGGTAGTAGACGGTAGACAGCGTAGAAGGGAGAGGCAGGCAGGAATAGAAAGAAAAGGGAGAGGGAAAGAGAGGAGAGAGGCTTAGAATTTAGGGGGGAGGTAGCTACCTACTATAAGAGGCAATAGCAACTAGGGCAGCTGCTATAACTAGGTAAAATAGCCAGGAGGTAACTACGACCCAGTAGGCAACAAGCGACGACTATATAGACGGCCGGACGAAAATAGGAAGTCGCGACCTTGCAAAGAAACAACAGGAGCTAAGGGTGTATAGCACGCTGCTATACAGAAAAAGGGCACTATAAGAAGAGAGGGGGGGTATTATTAGAGGGCGCCGCCTAGCCCAGGCCAGGTCCTGGACCCGACCTAAGCTAGCTATTGCCCTAAGGACTGCGACTTAGCAGCGCTAGCACGACCCTACCCTCTGTACAGAATCACTAACAGGACTACACTCCTATACAGAGGGGGAACCCTATAGCCCTACACAGAGGAGAATTACTGCCCCTCTAAACAGAGGGAAAACTCTGTACTACTGTATAGAGGGAGAACTCTCAATCCTCTATACAGAGTGTAAACCTTGCATCCCTGTATAGAGGGAATTGCTAGCTTAGCTTCGTAGGTACAAATTGTACAGCAGCAGACGACGAAGGAACTGCCTATTAGTTCCTTTCTATAGATACCCAACCTCAAGTTTCTAAACCAAGATTCTTAAGCCCTTACACTATCTACTTAGACGACATTCTTATCTAAACTAAGGGAACAAGAGAGCAATATACAGACTACATTAAGAGGGTGTTAAAGAGACTCTACAAGGTCGGATTAAACGCCGACACGAAGAAGAGCGAGTTCTGTTAGACTGAAGTCAAATACCTCGGTCTTATCGTTAGAAGAGAAGGAATTCGGATAGACCTATCGAAAGTAGCCGCTGTCGCAGTGTAAGGGGCCCAAGAATCTTGGTTCAGAAACTTAAGGTTAGGTATCTACATAAAGGAACTGATAGGCAGTTCCTTCGTCGTCTGCTGCCGTACGATTTGTACCTACGAAGCCAAGCTAGCAATTCCCCCTTTATGCAGGGGTACAAGGTTCACCCTCTGTATAGAGGATCGGAAGTTACCTCCTCTATATAGTAGTGCATAGTTTTCCTTCCTATTTAGAGGGACAGTAGCTCCCCTTTATGTAGGACTATAGTGTTCTCCCTCTATACAGGAGTGGGGTCCTGTTAGTAGTTCCGTACAGAGGGTAGGGTCGTGCTGGCGCCGCTAAGTCGCAGTCCTTAGGGCAACAGTTGGCTTAGGTCGGGTCTAGGACCTAGGCTAGGCGGCGCCCCCTAACAATACCCCCCCCCCCTTCCCTTCTCGTAGTGCCTCTTCCGTATAGCGGCGTGTTAAAGTTACCTAGCTCCTGCTGTTCCTTTAGCAGGTCGCAGCTTCCTATTTCGTCCGGTCGTCTAAATCGTCGTCCCTCGTCGCCCCCCCCGGTTCGCGGTTGCCTCTTGCTATTTTATCTGTTTGTAGCGGCTGCCCTGCTTGCTATTTCCCTTATAGTAGGCAGTTACCCCTAAGCCTCTCCCTTCTCTTCCCCTCCCTCTTCTCTCCTCTCTCTACACTGTCTACCGTCTACTACCAACTACTACTGTCTACTATCCACTATCTACTACTAGCTACTACTACTACTAGCTACTACTACTACTACTATGTCGTCCGCCCCGTCCAGCGATTCCCTTGTAGTTGCTAGGCCCGCTCCCTCCCCTCGTCCGGCCAGGGTCCCTGCCTATTTCTACCTCTAGCAGTAGGGCCCTTAGTTTAACTAGCAGCTGCGCTTCCGGTTCGTACAGGTTCTCGTCTTCTATACAGTCTAAGCTAACGTCTTAGGTGCTATACCTACGAGCAGTAGGATGCAGCTAGGCTCCCCTTCTACGCCTTCTAGTGTAACCCTGCCTAGGTTACACCCTAGCGGCTGGCTACAGCCCGGGCGTCGTACGTTAACGCCCTCCTTATCGCTACCCGGGGCTAGCCTTGTGCCCCCTGCCCCAACTCCCCCTAGCCCTTACTTAGCCTATACCGCCTCCTAGGCTTCTAGGCTAGGGTGTGTACCTTATGCAAGTAGAAGGATAGCTTCCTCTACTGCCCCTACTGCCGGCCGGGGGAGGCACGTAGGGGTAGGGGGGTACCTCTGCTGCCTAGGGCTGGCCCTAGTAGGGGTGGGGGCCCGACCGGGTAGGAGGTAGTTAAGATTCTAGATAAGGAGACTGCTCTAGTCCCCTAGGGTAGTGGCTAGTAAGCTACCCCCCCCCCTCCCCCCCCAGATAGTGTAAGGAATTTCGGACGGTTTTCTCTTAATTCCTCTTATTTCTACTCCCTCTCCTATCTGCCCCTTAGCTGTTCCTTTCTTCCAGCCCTTATCCTGTACAGTGTCGTACGATGTCGTGTTAGCGGGACCCTGTAGTGTCCCCTATTGCGATTTTCGATCCTTTAACAACCTAGGTTCGCCTGCAGCTACCCTGTCCTTAGGGTAGATCGTGCCTCCTTCTGCTGTATAGCGCAGTGTTACTGTAACTGGGCAGGGGGATGGTTCTCCTCCTATCTGTCCAGTGCAGTTGTGTCCTGCAGAGCCTTGTATAGTTCCTATGTAGGCTCTGCCTATCCTTTCTATTTCACTAGGTACTCTGCCTTCCCCCGCTTCCTTTAACTCCTAAGAGTCCCCTCTACTTTATACTCTTCCTAGCCCTTAGTTATAATTGCGGGAGGGCGCGCATCGTCAGTCGTCTAGTGCAGTAGGGGGTCCGTGTTCGCCGGTCGTACAAGATCTACGTAGAAGACTAGGTGAATTCCTAGGGGGGTGTTTAGTCGTATAGCGTATGTCCCTACTAGCCGGACTATCGTAAACTTCCTGTTCCTGCAATCTAGCTTCTTGCTCGGCCGGTCTGTATAGATGTTTCGCTGGTTTAGCTAGACCTTATCTCCTGCCTTGTACCTTAGTGCAGCCTGTCGTCCCTTGTTGGCCTGCTCTTCCGCGTTCTGTTAGGTTATAGCTACGCTCGCCTTTGCCTATTGGTAGGCGTTCGTAATCGTCTGTACGATAGCCTCTCCTTGCTAAATTAGGGATCGTACGGGGCGTAGGGTGTTACTACTCGGGGTTAGTAGGAGCGGGGAATAGTCGTATCTATAGGTCGTAAAGAAAGGGGACAGTCCTGTAGCATTAGCCGTACGGCTGTTAATAGCCAGCTCCGCTATAGGGAGAAGTCGGTTCCAGTTTGTCTGGTTATAGTCGACGTACGCTTAGAGGTACGCTTCCAAAGTTGAATTGACCCTCTCCGTCGACCCGTCTGTCTATAGGTGCTATGCAGTTAACAGGCGACGTTCTACCTTTAGCAACTAGCATACCCTTGCCTAGAGCTAGCTCGTAAACTGTGTCCCCTAGTCTAATACAATTGACCTAGGGAAACTGTACTTGCTGAACGTCGTATATATAAAGGCCTAGGCGGTGTCTTTAGCCGTAATAGAGTCTATTCCCTCTAGTATTACCCCCTTCGTTAACTTGTCCGTAACTACTATAATGTTTCGCTGTCCGTCGCTCTTAGGGAGGTCCGTAATAAAGTCTACTGTAAGGTCTTGCTAGGGCCTGTCCAGTATCGGCAGGGGCTTTAGCAGCCTATGCTTTAGCTCGCGCTAGGGCTTCGTCCGTCTGCATACATTGCAGTTCTGTACGAACCTGCGAATGTCCTTCGCTATCGCCGGCTAGTAGTAGTCCTAGGCGATAATGCTGTACGTCTCCTTACGCCCTAGGTGTCCGGTAGCTATAGAGTTATACGCCTATTGTATTAAGCTCGTACGGAGCTTCTCGTCTGCCAGGACCTATGTCCGATTTCTGAACTTTAGGTTGTTCTCCTCGTCTACTAAGCACTCGGCTACCGACACCTTAAGGTAGAGCTCGGCTAGGAGCTTCCGTTGCCCTCCCTAAATCGCCGTCCGGGTCCCTTAGTATACCTCGTCCTTTTCTACTGCCTCTTCCTATACTGGCAGTTGGGGTTCCTATAGGTATGTTACCGCTAGGCGGATAGTCCCCTTGCCTGGCTCCCCCTTAAACATCTGGAAGGTTCGTAACTTTAGCTAGTCGTCCTCGTACGTTGTTAGTATGTCCTAGTCCTGTCTAGACAGTGCATCGGCCCTACTGTTGTCCTTACCCTTGCGATACTAGAGTCTTATATTAAACCGACTTAGGTACATTGCCTATCGTACGTGCCTCTCGGACAGCTTCTAGGGTTAAGTAAAGTATTCCAGGTTCTTGTAGTCTGTTAGGGCGAGGAACTCGGACACCGAGCAGAGTTCTCTATCCTAGGCTTCGCAACACCGTACGACTGCCAGCAACTCTTTGTCGTAGATAGGGTAGTTGCACTTAGCTAGGGAGTTCTTCTTAAAGAAATACGCGTAAGGGTATAGGAGTCCGTCCGAGCCTACCTGTAACAGGATACCTCTAATGCAGTACCCTAAGGAGTCAGTTTCCAGTATCGTCGTACGCTCCGGGTCGAAGGCAGCGAGCGTTGGTCCTGTAGTAAAGAGTTCCTTTAGCTTGTTAAAGCTCCTATCGCATTCGTCCGTCTATTTAAACTGCTTGTCCTTGTGCGTTAGCTCTACTAGGGGGCGTACGATCTCTAAGTAGTTCTGTATAAACTAGTAGTAGAAGTTGGCAAACCTAAGGAATTCCTGTACGCCCTTAACGTTCGTAGGCAGCTTCTATTGCTTAATAGCATCAATCTTCTTCCTATCTATACTGATGCCTTTCCCTGCCTTAGTAATAAAACCTAGGTATTTCGTACGTTGGACACCGAATTCACATTTGTCGATATCGAGGTACAAGCCAGCCTGCTGCAGTCGGTCTAACACCTTCTTAACATCCCGTACGTAATCTGCGTAGGTGCCGTCTGTAAAAACCAGAGTGTCGTCGAGGTATGCTAAGCAGATGTCGTCTAGTAACCCCTATAGGGACTTGTTAATGTACCTTTAGAAGGTTGCCGGTGCATTGGCAAGGCCGAAGGGGATAATGTTAGGGGGCGCCGCCTGGCTCAGGTCCTAAACCCGACCTAAGCCGACCGTCGCCCTAAGGATTGCGACTTAGCGGCGCCAGCACGACCCTACCCTCCGTACGGAGCTACCGACAGGACCCCACTCCCGTACGGAGGGAGAACACTACGGCCCTGCATAAAGGGGAGCTACCGCCCCTCGGATTGGAGAGGGGAAACCCTGCACCACTATACGGAGGAGGTAACCCCCGACCCTCCGTACAGAGGGTGAACCTTGCACCCTAGCATAAAGGGGAAATTGCTAGCTTAGCCTCGTAGGTACAAATCGTACGGAGCAGACGACGAAGGAACTGCCTATCAGTTCCTTTATGTAGATACCCGACCTTAAGTTTCTGAACCAAGATTCTTGAGCCCCTTACATTAGGAACTGATCTTACTGTCGGTAACTGCAGTAATAGAACAGAGATGGACGGCGACATCCCTATAGAACCTACGGCCATAGGGGGACATATGCACCGCGTATACGAGGAGCTACTAGAAAGCAAGAGGCAGCTCGAACAACAAGTAAGCTACTAGGCTGCGATGATTTCCTAACAGGAACAGGAGCTACGACAGCTTAGGGCGTCCGATCGCGATCCGACCCCTACGACGACGACGAGCACAATAATCTACACCCCGACCCCCAAGAGCAAACTCCCCGACGTCTCTACGTACGATAGTAAGGCTCCGGCCGAGTACCCCTCCTAGGCGGCTTAGATGCGCTCTAAGCTCCTAGTCGACTTAGGAGCATACCCGACCGAGCTAGACAAGGTAGTCTACCTCTTTAGGAGATTAAAGGGCAGGGCGGCAGCACGGATTCTGCCGTACTACGAGACAGCTATTGCCAACCCGGCAATAGCTACAACGAAGATGCTCTAGGCAGCTCTAGACAAGAGCTACAAGGACCTGGACTGCGAGAGCCGAGCACTCCTACAGGTCAATACGATGAAACAAGGACGCAAGACTGTACAAGAATTCCTCGCGGAATTTGACCAGACTTTGGCAGAAGCAGGGGGCCTCTAATAGGAGGACAGGATAAAAATTACCTCTTTAGAGGTAGGCCTCTCTAAGGAGATTATAACGGGGCTAGTAGGTGTAATGCGGCCAGCTACGTACGAGGAATTCTGTAACCTTCTCCGGATAGTCGACGACCAGCAACGCAGGCTAGGACGGATAGGCCGCGCTTAGGAGATAAGACAGCCCCCCTAGCGACAGACAGACGCTATAGACTGGGAACCAACGACGACGAGGGTGGTAGCAGCAACTACCGTACGGCCAAGGGCCGCTACCAAAAAGGCGCAATAGGTAGACACAGCTACCCTTAACAAGAGACGAGCAGAAGGGAGCTGCTACCGGTGTAGCAAGATAGGCTACACTGTACGGAACTGCAGGCTTCTGCTAGCAGAGAGACCTGGTGGACGGCCGACCACTGCGAGAGTAGCAACTGCAGCGCCTTAACGAGAAGATTAGGTGTCCTATTTGGACGACGACGAGTTGGGAAAAGAGTAGTCTCTAAGCGAAGACTCTGCTAGAGGCGGGTGCGAGATAGACTGCCAAATTACAGCATTACTTGGCTATCTTTTAAGAGCAATTACATAACGACGACGCCGTTTATCGTACGGCCGACGTTGAACAGGTCCGCAATGGCGCGGACATTGATTAACATAGGATGTTTGGTGTATAGAGTAATCAGCGAAGACTTCGTACAGAGACATCGGATTAAGACGACCCCTACAGTACCTGTACGCATGCTGGGCATTACCGGGCGAGGACCGGACATTACCTACATAGTAAAAGTAACAATAGAGGTACAGGGACACTACGAGCAAGACTTATACCTCTATGTCGTACAGGACAAGTTAGGGTATAACCTAATACTAGGAAAGCCCTAGATAGAGCGCTAGAGGGGCAAGCTGGACGTCGGACGAGGACGGCTGTACCTAGCAGCAACGAAGCGGAGAATCCGGGACTAGGGGAGGCTCCCGCAAGGTGGCAATGCTAAGGCCGAAATTAATACAGCAACGGCGGACATTGAGAAGGCATTAGCACCTAAGGAGGCGACAAACCCCTGTACGAAGCTCCTAAGAGAGTACGTAGGGTACCTGGACCTCTTTGAACCAAAGTTAGCCTCGAAGCTGCTACTACACTAAGGGGAAGGGATTGACTATAACATCCAGCTAGAACCCTGTCCGGATAGGGGCCTGCTGGAGGTACTGTACGGACCGCTGTACGGAATGTCCTCTAGAGAACTCTTAGTATTGCGCAAGATGCTAGACGACCTGCTTGCCAAAGGATTTATTCGGGCTAGTACGTCGTCCGCAGGAGCCCCAGTGCTGTTTGTCTATAAGGAGGGGAAGGCCGGATTGCGCTTCTGCGTAGACTATAGAGGCATTAACGCGATTACCAAGAAGGACCGGTACCCCCTACCCCTTATTAAGGAAACCCTCGGACGAATCAGCAAGGCGAAGTGGTTTACCAAGCTTAACGTAGTCTTAGCCTTCTACAAGATACGGATTAAGGAGGGCTGTAAATGGATAACGGCCTTCCGTACGAGATATAGTCTTTTTGAGTGGCTTGTCACCCCCTTCGGCCTTGCCAATGTACCGGCAACCTTCTAAAGGTACATTAACAAGTCCCTGCAGGGGTTATTAGACGACATCTGCTCGGCATACCTCGACGACACCCTGGTTTTTACGGACAGCACTTACGCAGATTACGTACGAGATGTCAAGAAGGTGCTAGACCGGCTGCAGCAGGCTGGCTTGTACCTCGACATTAACAAATGCGAATTCGGTGTCCAACGTACGAAATACCTAGGTTTTATTATCGAGGCAGGGAAAGGCATCAGCATAGATAGGAAGAAGATTAACGCTATTAAGCAATAGAAGCCACCTACGAACGTTAAGGGCGTACGGGAATTTCTTGGGTTTGCCAACTTCTATCGCTAGTTTATACGGAACTACTTAGAGATCGTACGCCCCCTTGTTAAGCTAACGCACAAAGACAAGCAGTTTAAATAGACGGACGAATGCGATAGGAGCTTCGACAAGCTAAAGGAGCTCTTTACTACAGGACCAACGCTCGCCGCCTTTGACCTAGAGCGTACGACAATACTAGAAACCGACTCCTCGGGGTACTGCATTAGGGGTATCCTGTTACAGGTAGGCTCGGACGGACTCCTACATCTATATGCATACTTCTCTAAGAAGAACTCCCCAGCTAAGTGCAACTACCCTATCTACGATAAGGAGTTGCTGGCAGTCGTACGGTGTTGCGAAGCCTAGGATAGGGAACTCCGCTTAGTGCCCGAGTTCCTTGCCCTAACGGACTACAAGAACTTGGAATACTTCACTTAACCCTAGAAGCTGTCTAAGAGGCACGTACAATAGGCAATGTACCTAAGCCGTTTCAACATCAAACTCTAGTACCGCAAGGGTAAGGACAACAGCAGGGCCGATGCTCTGTCTAGACGGGACCAGGACATACCAACGACGTACGAGGACGACCGGCTGAAGTTACGAACATTCCAGATGTTTAAAGGGGAGCCGGGCGGGGAGACTATCTGCCTAGCAGCGACACATCTATAGAAACCCCAACTGCAAGCATAGGAAGAAGCAGTGGAAAAGGACGAGGTATACCGAGGGGCCTGTACGGCGATCTAGGGAGGGCAACGGAAGCTCCCAGCCGAGCTCTACCTAAAGGTGTCAGCAGCCGAGTGTTCAGTAGACGAGGAGAACAACCTGAAGTTCAGAAATCGGATATAGGTCCCAGCGGACGAGAAGCTCCATACAGGCTTAATACAACGAACATATAACTCTATAGCTACCGGGCACCTAGGGCGCGAGGAGACGTACAGCATTATCGCCCAGGACTACTACTGGCCAGCGATAGCGAAAGACATTTGCAGGTTCGTACAGAACTGCGATGTATGCGGACGGACGAAGCCCTAGCGCGAGCTAAAGCATAGGCTGCTAAAGCCCCTGCCGATACCGGACCGTCCCTAGCAAGATCTGACCGTAGACTTTATTACTGACCTCCCTAAGAGCGACGGACAGCAAAACATTATAGTGGTTACGGACAAGCTAACGAAGGGGGTAATACTAGAGGGGATGGACTCCATTACAGCTAAAGATACTGCCTGGGCCTTTATCCGGACGACGTTCAGCAAGTACGGTTTCCCTAGGTCTATTGTATTAGACCGGGGGACGCAGTTTACGAGCCAGCTCTAGGCACGGATCTGCCAGTTGCTAAAGGTAGAGCGTCGCCTATCTACCGTATAGTACCCGCAGACAGACGGGGCGACGGAGAGGGCCAATTCAACCTTAGAAGCGTACCTCCGGGCGTACGTCGACTATAACCAGACGAACTGGAATCGCCTTCTCCTAATAGCGGAGCTGGCTATTAACAGCCGTACGGCCGATGCTACAGGACTGTCCCCCTTCTTTACGACCTATAGATACGACCATTCCCCGCTCCTACCGACCCTAGGTAGCAACACCCCGCGCCCTGTACGGTCCCCAGTCTAGCAAGGAGAGGCCATCGTACGGACGATTACGAACGCCCTCCAATAGGCAAAGGCGAGCCTGGCTATAGCCTAGCAGAACGCGGAAGAGCAGGCCAACAAGGGACGACAGGCTGCACCAAGGTACGAGGCCGGGGATAAGGTCTAGTTAAACCAGCGAAACATCCAGACGGACCGGCCGAGCAAGAAGTTGGATTAGAAGAACAGGAAGTTTACAGTGATCCGGCCGGTAGGGACATACGCTATACGACTAAACACTCCCCTAGAGATTTATCCAGTCTTCTACGTAGACCTCGTACGACCGGCGAGCACGGACCCCCTGCCGCATTAGACGACTGACGACGCGCGCCCACCTGCAATTATAACCGAGGGCTAAGAAGAGTATAAGGTAGAGGGGATCCTTAAGAGTCGGAGGAAGCGGGGGAAGGCAGAGTACTTAGTGAAATAGAGAGGATAGGCGGAGCCTACGTAGGAACTGTACGAGGCTCTGCAAGACACAACCGCACTAGACAGATAGGAGGAGAATCACCCTCCGACCCAGTTACAGTAGCACTGCGCCGTACGGCGGAAGGAGGCACGATCCACCTTAAGAACAGGGCAGCCGCAGGCAGGCCCGAGTTGTCCAAGGATCGAGTACTATAACGTAGGGCACTACAGGGCCCCGCCGACACGACATTGTACGACACCGTACGGGATAAGGGCTGGAAGAAAGGAACAGCTAAGGGACAAATAGGAGGGGGAGTGGAAATAAGATAAGCTAAGAGAACACCGTCCGAGATTTCTTACACTATCTTGGGGGGGGGTAGCCTACTAGCTATTACCCCCCCCCGAGGACCAGAACCACCTACTTATTATCTAAGAGCTCGACTACCTCGGGCCCGGCCGGGCCACTACCCCCACTAGGGCTAGCCCCAGGAAGCAGAGGCACCCCCTTACCCCTACGTACCTCCCCCGGACGGCAGAAGGGGCAGTAGAAGGAGCTATCCTTCTACTTGCACGAGGCACACACCCTAGCCCAGAAACCTGGGAGGCGGTATAGGCTAAGTAAGGGCCGGGGGGAGTTGGGGCAGGGGGCGCAGAGCTAGCCCCGGGTAGCGATAAGGAGGGCGTTGACGTACGACGGGCAGGCTATAGCCACCCGCTCTAGTGTAACCCGGGCGGAGTTATACCAGAAGGCATAGAAGGGGAGCCTGGCCGCGTCCTGCTGCTCGCGAGTGTAGCACCTAAGATGTCAGCCCAGACCGTATAGAAGACGAGACTGTACGAACCGGAAGCGTAGCTGCTAGTCAAGTTAAGGGCCCTACTGCACGAGCTTAAAGTTGGGGGGAACCCTAGCCGGACGAGGGGGGGAGGCGGGGCCAGCAACTACAAGGGCACTACCGGACGGGGCGGACGACATAGTAGCTAGTAGTAGTTGGTAGCTAGTAGTAGTTAGTAGCTAGTAGTAGTTAGTAGTAGACAGTAGTAGTGGACGGTAGACGGTGGACGATGGACGGTAGACAGTGGACGGTGTACAGGGAGAAGAGAAAGGGGAAGGGAAGAGAGGGGAGAAGGCTTGGGCTGCCTGCCTGCTATAGTGGGAATAGCAAGCAGGGCAGCTGCTACAGACAGGTAAAATAGCAAGAGGCAACTACGACCTAGGGGAAGCGACGAGGGACGACGACCTAGACGACCGAACGAAATAGGAAGCTACGACCTGCCAAAGGGACAGCGGGAGCTGGGTAGTTTGAGCACGGCGCCGTACGGAAGTAGCACTACGAGAAAGAGAAAGGGGGGGGTATTGTTAGGGGGCGCCGCCCGGCTCAGGTCCTGAACCCGACCTAAGCCGACCGTCGCCCTAAGGATTGCGACTTAGCGGCGCTAGCACGACCCTACCCTCTGTACGGAGCTACCGACAGGACCCCACTCCCGTACGGAGGGAGAACACTACGGCCCTGTACAAAGGGGAGCTACCGCCCCTCGGATTAGAGGGGGGAAACCCTGCACTACTGTACAGAGGAGGTAACCCCCGACCCTCCGTACGGAGGGTGAACCTTGCACCCTAGCACAAAGGGGAAATTGCTGGCTTGGCCTCGTAGGTACAAATCGTACAGAGCAGACGACGAAGGAACTGCCTATTAGTTCCTTTATGTAGATACCCGACCTCAAGTTTCTGAACCAAGATTCTTGAGCCCCTTACAGATAACAAGCTACTTAAAAAGGCTATATCTTGTACAGAAGGCAGTTATCTATTTACAGCCTTCCTTAATCTGTATCTTGTAGAAGGCTAAGACTACATTAAGCTTAGTAAACTACTTTGCCTTGCTGATCCGTCCGAGAGTCTCCTTAATAAGGGGTAGGGGGTACCGGTCCTTCTTAGTGATCGCGTTGATGCCTCTATAGTCTATATAGAAACGCAATCCGGCCTTCCCTTCCTTATAGACAAACAGAACTAGGGCCCCTACGGACAACGTACTGGCCCGAATAAACCCTTTAGCAAGCAGGTCGTCTAGGGTTTTGCGCAATACTAGGGGTTCTCTAGAGGACATTCTATACAGCGGTCTATACAGTACCTCTGGCAAGCCCCTATCCGGACGGGGTTCTAGTTGGATGTTATAGTCAATCCCTTCCCCTCGGTGCAGCAGCAGCTTCGAGGCCGACTTCGGCTCGAAGAGGTCTAGGTATCTAGCATACTCTCTTAGGAGCTTCGTATAGGGGTTTGTTACTTCCTTAGGTGCTAATGCCTTCTCGATGTCCGCTGTTGCTGTGTTGATTTCGGCCTTAGCATTACTACCTTGCGAGATCTTCCCCTAGTCCCGGATTCTCCGTTTCATTACTGCCAGGTACAGCCGTCCTCGTCCGACGTCCAGCTTGCCCCTCTAGCGCTCTATCTAAGGCTTTCCTAGTATTAGGTCGTACTCTAACTTGTCCTGTACAACATAGAGGTATAAGTCCTGCTTATAGTGTCCCTATACCTCTATCGTTACTTTTACTATATAGGTAATGTCTGGTCCTCGCCCGGTAATGCCCAGCATGCGTACAGGTACTGTAGGGGTCGTCTTAATCCGATATCTCTGTACGAAGTCTTCGCTAATTACTCTATACACTAAACATCCTGTGTTAATTAATGTCCGCGCCGTTGCGGACCTGTTTAACGTCGGCTGTACGATAAACGGCGTCGTCGTTATGTAATTGCTCTTAAAAGATAGCTAAGTAATGCTTTGATTTGGCAGTCTATCTCGCACCCGCCTCTAGCAGAGTCTTCGCTTAGAGGCTACTCTTTTCCTAACTCGTCGTCGTCTAAGTAGGACTCCTAATCTTCTTGTTAAGGCGCTGCAGTTGCTACCCTCGCAGTAGTCAGCCGTCCCCTAGGTCTCTCTGCTAGCAGAAGCCCGCAATTCCGTACAGCGTAGCCTATCTTGCTACACCGGTAGCAGCTCCCTTCTGCTCGTCTCTTGTTAAGGGTGGCTGTATCTACCTATTGCGCCCTTTTAGTAGCAGCCCTTGGCCGTATAGTAGCTGCTGCCGCTACCCTCGTTGTCGTCAGTTCCCAGTCTATAGCGTCCGTCCGTCGCTAGAGGGGTTGTCTTATCTCCTAAGTGCGACCTATTTGTCTAAGCCTGCGCTGCTAGTCGTCGACTATCCTAAGGAGGTCGCAGAATTCCTCGTACGTAGCCGGTCGCATTACGCCTACTAGCCCCGTTATAATTTCCTTAGAGAGGCCTACCTCTAAAGAGGTAATTTTTATCCTGTCCTCCTATTGGAGTCCTCCTGCTTCTGCTAAAGTCTAGTTAAATTCCGCGAGGAATTCCTGTACAGTCTTGCGTCCTTGCTTTATTGTGTTAACCTGTAGGAGTACTCGGCTCTCGTAGTCCGGGTCCTTGTAGCTCTTGTCTAGAGCTGCCTAGAGCATCGTCGTCGTAGCTATTGCTAGGTTGGCAATGGCCGTCTCGTAGTACGGCAGAATTCGTGCTGCCGCCCTACCCTTTAACCTCCTAAAGAGGTAAACTACCTTGTCTAGCTCGGTCGGGTATGCTCCTAAGTTGACTAGGAGCTTAGAGTGCATCTAGGCAGCCTAGGAGGGGTATTCGGCCGGAGCCTCGCTATCGTACGTAGAGACGTTAGGGAGTTTGCTCTTAGGGGTCGGGGTGTAGGTTATTGTGTTCGTCGTCGTCGTAGGGGTCGGATCGCGATCGGACGCCCTAAGCTGTCGTAGCTCCTGTTCCCGCTGGGAAATCATCGCAGCCTAGTAGCTTACTTGCTGCTCGAGCTGCCTCTTGCTTTCCAGCAGCTCCTTGTATACGCAGTGCATATGTCCCTCTATAGCTGTAGTTTCTATAGGGATGTCGCCGTCCATCTTTGCTTTATTACCGCAGTTACCGACAGTAAGATTAGTTCCTAATATAAGGGGCCCAAGAATCTTAGTTTAGAAACTTAAGGTTAGGTATCTATATAAAGGAACTAATAGGCAGTTTTTTCGTCGTCTGCTGCTGTACGATTTGTACCTACAAAGCTAAGCTAGCAATTCCCCCTTTGTGCAGGGGTGCAAGGTTTACCCTCTATACAGAGGATCGGAAGTTACCTCCTCTATACAGTAGTGCATAGTTTTCCCTCCTATTTAGAGGGGCGGTAGCTCCCCTTTGTGCAGGACCGTAGTGTTCTCCCTCTGTACAGGAGTGGGGTCCTGTTAGTAGTTCTGTATAGAGGGTAGGGTCGTGCTAGCGCCGCTAAGTCGCAGTCCTTAGGGCAACGGTTGGCTTAGGTCGGGTCCAGGACCTGGGCCAGGCGGCGCCCCCTAACACGCGGAATGGAAGCAACCGAAATCCGGAAACACTACGCAAATTACAGCGTTTCTCGGATTCTGCAGCTACTATTAACGGTTTATTAAGGACTTTAGCAAGATAGCGAGACCCCTAAATAAGGCGTTAAAGAAGGAGGCCGCTAGCCTATAGAACGAGAAGTGTACAGAAGCTTTCAACCGACTAAAGGGGGCAGTAGCCTTAGTGCTAGTACTAGCGCACTTCCGACTGGAAAAGACAATCTATATAGAAACGGACGCTTCTAATATAGTAACAGCAGGGGTCCTTTCTTAATACGCTAACGACGACGAGACTCTCTATCTGGTAGCTTTCTTTAGCAAGTCTATAAATAATGCTAAGAGGAACTACGCTATCTATAATAAAGAACTGTTAGCTATTATTTAGGCTTTCGAGAAGTAGAAACCGGAGCTTATAGCTGGACAGAGCACGGTCCAGGTCCTTACGGACCACTAGTTACTAACCTACTTTATAAAGACGCAGAAGCTATTACGCCGCCAGGCCTGGTGGGCTGCCTACTTATCCGGATTTGACTTCAAGATTACTTATTAACCTGGAGCTCAAAATAGAAAGGCTAATGCGCTAACGAGAAGAGAAGGAAAGACTAGCCGCGCGAAAGAAGATCCGAACATGTTTTAGAAGGTGCTAACAGAACGAATAGTAGACGCCGAGGTGTTAAAAGAGGTAGGGATCTGTACGATAGAGCTGCCAATTGAAGAAGAGACGCTGCACGAGAAAGTAGAATAGCTTAATTAGCAGCAGAAGCTTGGCAAAACCGGCCTAAGGAAACTGATTAATCCGGATACACAGATATAATTCAATACGGCCTTTTTGATAACTATATCTCGAACTAAGGAGGGAAAGGAATCTATGTAGTGGTGGACGAGACCTTTGGGGGGGGTGGCGTGCCAAGGCCTGGCTCGGTCTGGAAGGGCCGAGCCGAAATTCCAAGGGTCCACCCTATTACTTAGTCCCACCCCTTTCTGCCGCTGGAACACCACCCCCCTCCCTTATTAGCAGTCGCCCTCGACCGCTTACTTATTTGTTCCTCCTTTTTTTTATATAGTTACTATCTAACGTCTTCACTTGGCGTCTATCTGATCCGTTCTACCTGATCGGAGCTATCTGATCGGAGCTAGCAGTTACTAGAGCTGCGGCGTAACCGGTCTGTGCGCCATCGCATAGGTCTATATAGATCTAGCTGCGGCTTGCTATCTTCTTCTTTTTCTTTCTCTACTAAAGACCTTACACACTGCAGGGCTGGCGGCGTCGGCGCCGATTTACGGCGTCGGCGAGCTTCCTGCCAATGCGAAGATAGGTAGTAGCTAATCCGAAGACTCCGGCGAAGCGACCGTTACGATCGTTTTCTTTGGCTTCTGTGCCAATAGAGCGGACTTGGCCTTCTTTTCAGCCGTCGAGCCACTTAGGCCTCGGCTTCTTTGGGTTCCAGGCGTAAAACTCTCTTAGCAGCTCCGCCGAATTCCGCAGGTTCTCGGCCGGATACTATTTATAGTCTTCCGGCTATCCTTTCTATAAGATCCTCGCTTCGACGGATCCCCTTTAGCTTCTTACATCTATAACATCTTCGACTTCCTATTCTTCTTCTTTACCGTCTATCTCTCTTAGTAGGAGTTTAGTGAACCCCTAATCCGGAAGACCATCTTTAGGGTCTAGGCTTAGGAGATCCGAGTAAAAGACATCGTAGATCCGGAACGATTTCGGCATCTGGAGCCAGTAGGTCACTAGTAACCTTTTTTCTATTATCTTAAACGGACCTACGTGGCGAGGGTTGAGCTTTGCATTGCCTTTTAACCTTAGGTTCCGCGTGTTAAGCTATACCTTTTAGCCTTCTTCGAATTCTATTAGTAACCTCTTTCTATTAGCTTAAGTTACTATCTTCTTCTAAGCTGATTCCATTACCTCTTTCGCTACCTTGATCGCTTCTTCTATCTGAGACCGGAGCGCTTCTGCCGCTGCTGTAACGATTCTCTTCGACGAGGTAGTGGTAGAAGGTTCTAAAGAGCTGGGTTCGTTCGGCAGTTAAAAGCTTATCCTCGGAAGATAACCGTATGTTATCTCAAACGGCGCTAGTAAGGTAGCTTCTAATCGTGCAGAATTGGCGCAGAATTCGGCTATTGGCAACATTTTAATCTATTCTGCTTAATAATAACTGTAGAAGATCCGTAGATACTTTTCTATCTTACAGTTGGCTACTTCCGACTGTCCGTCTGTCTAAGGGTAAGCAGCCGTGCTAAGCTTTCTACGGATTCCGAGGGCTTGGTTGATAGCTTTCCATACATCGGCGGTGAATTAAGGGCCCCTATCCGTAGTAATAGTGTCTAGCAGCCTATAGTACTTCCATACGTACTGTATTAACATTCTCGCCGTTTCTTCTGTAGTAGTTCCTTTATCCTTAGCTCGGCAGGGGATGAAATGGCGTTCCTTGCTTAGTCGATCTACTATATTAAGCGTAGCATTATATCCATCGGAATCCGGCAGGCCGGTTACGAAGTCTATTATAATGTGCTGCTATAGTTTCTTGGGGATCGGAAGTAGCTTTAGCAGGCCGGCCGGAAGGCCATAACGTAGCTTCGCTGCTCGGCACACGTAGCAGTTAGTAATAAACTGGTGTATCCGTTCGAAGATTCGCGGGAACCAGTAGGTCGTCCTTACTACTTCTATTGTTCTCTTTGATCCTGCATAGCCTATATCCGTAGAACTATGGACTAGCTAGATAACCTCTGTAATCAGTTCTTCCGGAACGATCAGCTTCCCTAAGCCGGTTTTGCCAAGCTTCTGCAGCTGGTTAAGCCTTTCTACTTTCTCGTACAGCGTCTCTTCTTCAATCGGCAGCTCTATCGCACAGATGCCTACCTCTTTCAACACCTCGGCGTCTACTATTCGTTCTGTTAGCATCTTCTAAAACATGTTCGGATCTTCTTTCGGGCAGCTGGTCTTTCCTTCCCTTCTCGTTAACGCGTTAGCCTTTCCATTTTGAGCTCCAGGTCGATAGGTGATCTTAAAATCGAATCTGGATAGGTAGGCAGCCTACCGGGCTTGGCGCTGTAACAGCTTCTGCGTCTTTATAAAGTAGGTCAGTAACTGGTGGTCTATAAGAACCTGGATCGTGCTCTGTCTATCTATAAGCTCCGGTTTCCACTCTTCGAACGCCTGAATAATAGCTAGCAGTTCTTTATTATAGATAGCGTAGTTCCGTTCAGCATTATTTATAGACTTACTAAAGAAAGCCACCGGATAGAGAGTTTCTTTATCGTTAGCGTACTGCGAAAGGACCCCTGCTGTTACTGTGTCGGAAGCGTCCGTCTCTACGTAGATCGTCTTTTCCGGTCGGAAGTGCGCTAGCACTGGCGCTAAGGCTACCGCCTCCTTTAGTCGGTTAAAAGCTTCTGTATACTTCTTATTCTATAGGCTAGCGGCCTCCTTCTTTAACGCTTTATTTAGTAGTCTCGCTATCTTGCTAAAGTCCTTAATCAACTGTCGATAGTAGCTGGAGAATCCGAGAAATGCTCTGATTTGCGTAGTGTTTCCGGATGTCGGTTGCTTCCATTCCGCGACGGCGGCCACTTTCGACAGGTCTATCCGAATTCCTTCTCTTCCGACAATAAGACTAAGGTATTTGACTTCGGTCTGGTAGAACTCGCTCTTCCTCGTGTCTGCGTTTAATCCGACCTTGCGGAGTCTCTTTAACACTCTCTTAATGTAGTCTGTATATTGCTCTCTCGTTCCTTCGGTATAGATAAGAATGTCGTCTAAGTAGATAGACACGAAACGTTCCAGCATGTCTATAAAAGTGTAGTTCATAAAGCGTTGCTACACTGCCAGCGCGTTGGTAAGTCTGAAAGGCATTACCAGCTACTTGAAATTGCCTTTGCGCGTAGCGAATGTCGTAAGGTCCTCCGTTTGTTCTTCTTCGTTCCTTAACTGGTAGAACGCTTAGCGGATATCCAGCTTGCTAAACTACTTAGCCTTAGCTACTCGTTCTATAGTCTCGTCTATTAGCGGCAGCGGATACACATCTCTCTTAGTAACCTTATTAAGGCCTCGGTAATCTACACACAGTCGGAGACCGCCTCCGGGTTTCCGTACGAAAAGAATTGGTAACGTATATTCCGCAGAGCTTGGCGTAATAAACTTCTTCGCCAAGTTTTCTCAGACAAACACTTCTACCTAGTCCAGCTCCCCTAGCGACAGTCTTCTTAAGGGCTCGGTTCTCGGCAGTGCGGCTCCTTCTTTTAACCGGATCTTGTTGTCGTATTCCAGTCGGTAGAGCGGCAGTAGGTTGGAGTCTGCTTTCAAGAACATATCAGTGTAGCTGTAGAGTTCTTTTAGTAACACCTCTAGGGGATCTACTTCTTCTTCCGCTATTATTCTTTAGTAGTCTTCGATGTCTTTTATTAAGATAGCGTAAATCTCGTTGTCTAGCGACCTCGCGAGGGTCGTTAGAGCTTCCAAACTCATTATTCCGATTGTGTCTTAAGGGTCGGGCCGATCCATTGGAGCCACTTCGACGGTCGTAACGTTCGGTTTGGCGTTGGCTACTGTAACCAATTCGGTAACTAATTTGACGGCGGCGGAGCCGCTGTATAGTGTTCTGAATCCGAGTGTGCCTTCGCCTACGTTAATAATTGCTCCCTGGTTCTTTATCTATTTCTGCCCTATAATAATGTCAAATCTTCCGATATCTATAATTCAGAACGTCGCCTCTGTAGTTCGACCTGCCAAGGTAGTCTTTAATGGCACATAGTGCGTAACACTCTCTGTGTCTTGTCCGTTATATGCAGAAATCCGTGTCGGCGATGCTAGCTCTACTGGATAGCTATATCCTTTTATTAGCTTTTGAACCAATCGATAATAGATCGCCGCTCCGATAAGGGCCCCCGTGTCGATAAAAGCTTTTAGCTAAAGTGGTTTGCTCGATCTATCGAGGGGGTAGACAGTAATTAGAAGGATAATAGCTGTTTCCGTGTTCAGTTCCACTGCCGCTAAGAGCGGATCGCTGGAGCTGTTAATGCTTCCTTTCGTTAACGTAGTTCGTGTTGGTGCCCTGTTGTCTATGCTAGATAGGGGGCCTATCCGTCCAGCTAGTCTTTTACTAGGATTCTTAGTAGCACTGCACCGTCCACACTGTCGGTGTCGTTCGGAGCCGGCTCTATAACTTGTAAAGTCTTTTTCGGCGGCTGCGGCTGCTTTATAACACGATACTCCTACTTCTGTTAGGCCGTAGCTTAGCATCTTATAGCGATATAGCCAGGCTTTCTACACGCGTAGCAGGTAGGGACGAACGACGAACGCGGTAACTGGTAAGATAGCTGCGGAGGCGCTCTCCGGAAAGGTGCAGGGGGTCGCGTCGTCTGCGTTATTAACAGCTTCTAGTTCGATTCGCGTAATTTCGCGTAAGCGCTTAGGTTTCTTGCAGTAACTCTCGCTCGGTGCACGAAGCTCTTAAGGTCTTTATCTTCCACCGACGCTATAGCTGCTGCTAGTTCAGGGTTCAGCTTCTGCCTTAGTAGGTAGAGCTGCTTATCTTCCGCTACTCGGGCCCTGATCGTGTTGCAGCGGTGGAAAGGGGTAGGACTAAGTAATAGGGTGGACCCTCGGAATTTCGGCTCGGCCCTTCCGGACTGAACCGGGTCTTGGCACGCCACCCCCCCCCAAAGGTCTCGTCTACCACTACATAGATTCCTTTCCCTCCTTAGTTCGAGATATAGTTATCAAAAAGGCTGTATTGAATTATATCTGCATGCCCGGATTATTATATCTCGAACTCACTCCCTACACTACTACCGCGCTGCGCGAAAGGGACTGTTAAACTATCCGGACCCCCGAATAACGCACGCGCACCAACACACAAACCAACAACCCCAGTACCGTAAGAAAGCTATAGAGAGCTTCTCAGCGGTAGAGAGCGGCGTTACAGACCGAAGCAGAAGCAGAAGAGAAAAGACTAACAGAGCGAGCAGGCGCTCTAGTGTTATCGATAATAAGTTTATTATCGGAGGTTTTACAGCGGAAGAGACTGCAGAGATTAAGAAACGAATAAGCGAATACAAGAAAATCCACGACTGGACGCTCGAGGAACTTAAGGATTACGTAAACGAGAACGGAGTAGGAAAGGTCTACGACAGTATAGACCTTATTAAGAAGCTGTTTTACAGAACCCTGGAAGAAAAGAGACAGTTAAGAGAGGAAATTAAAGCGATAAGAGCTAAGAAGGAATCAGCAGAGACTATTATAGATGTGCTGGAAAACCAAGCGGCGAACCGACTGGCACAACTAAAAGCGATAAAGGCTTAGCTAGCTAAGATAGAGAGAGCGACGTCGCCACTACCGCATCGAGAAGAACCAGTAGAGGCCGCCTTACTGGCAGCCTACAGTCAAGGCGGCACGTTGATAACGTTACTACCGGATCTACTAGCGTTTAGAGGCAGAGACCCTGAAGACTGGAAAGCGTTTAAGAAGAAGATAAAGAACAAGATAGACCGCGACCACGCCGGAAACAGCGCCGGAGATAGATTGGCGTACCTAGAGTCGCGATTAGAAGGTAAAGCTTTTTCGCTAGTAGCGGACCTAGAAGAGGTAACTGCCGAAGAAGCGATCAAAGCGCTGGATTAACGCTTCGGAGACCCATTCCGAAAGAAGACAGCCTATAAGCAGCTGGATAAGATCAACCAGAACCGACAGACGTTTAAGGAATTCTACAGGCTATTCAGAAAATATGCTATTAGGGCCAGAGTAGCAGAAGATAAGCAGCTCTACCTACTAAGGCAAAAGCTGAACCCTAAACTGGCAGCAGCTATAGCGTCTGTAGAAGACGAAGACCTTAAGAGCTTTGTGCACCGAGCGAGAGTTACCGCGAGGAACCTAAGCGCCTACGCGAAATTACGCGAATCGAACCAGAAGCTGTTGTTGACGCAGGCGACGAGACCCCCTACACCTTTCCAGAGAGCGCCTCCGCAGCTATCTTACTAGTTACTGCGTTGGTCGTTCGTCCCTACCTGTTACGCGTATAGAAAGCCTGGCTACATCGCTACGAGATGCTAAGCATTAGACCAGCAGAAGCAGGAGTATCGTGTTATAAAGCAGCCGCAGCCTCCGAGAAAGACTATACAAGCTATAGAGCCGGCTCCGAACGACACCGACAGCGTAGATAGTAGAGTGCTACTGCAAATCCTGGGAAAAGACCAGCTGGACAGATAGGCCCCCTATCCAGCATAGACAACAGGGCACCAACACGAAGTACGTTAACGAAAGGAAGCATTAACAGCTGCAGCGATCCGCTCTCGGCGGTAGTGCAAGTAAACACAGAAACAGCTATTATCCTTCTAATTACTGTCTACCCTCTTAACGGATTAAGCAAACCACTTTAGCTAAGAGCTTTTATCGACACGGGGGCCCTTATCGGAGCGGCGATCCACTATCGATTAGTTCAAAAGCTAATAAAAGGATACGGCTATCCAGTGGAACTAGCGTTGCTAACACGGATTTCGGCATACAACGGACAAGACACAGAGAGTGTTACGCACTATGTGCCATTAAAGACTACCTTGGCAGGTCACACTACGGAAGCAACGTTCCGAATTATAGATATCGGAAGGTTTGACATTATTATAGGGCAGAAATGGATAAAGAACCAGGGAGCAATTATTAACGTAGGTAAAGGCACACTCGGATTCAGAAAACCAATTAGCGGCTTAGCCGCTGTTAAATCAGTCACCGAATCGGTCACAGTAGTCAACGCCAAACCGAACGTTACGACAGTCGAAGCGGCTCCGGTGGATCGGCCCGACCCTTAAGACACGATAGGAATAATAAGTTTAGAAGCTCTAACGACCCTCGCGAGGTCGCTAGACAACGAGATTTACGCTATCTTAATAAAAGACATCGAAGACTACCGGAAGATAATAGCGGAAGAAGAAGTGGATCCCCTAGAGGTGTTACTAAAAGAACTCTATAACTACACTAATGTGTTCTCAAAAGCAGACTCCAACCTACTGCCGCTCTATCGACCGGAATATAACAACAAGATCCGGCTGAAAGAAGGAGCTGCGCTGCCGAGAACCGAGCCCCTAAGACGCTTATCTCCGGCCGAGCTAGACTAGGTAGAAGTGTTTGTTCGAGAGAATCCGGCGAAGAAGTTCATTACGCCAAGCTCTGCGGAATATGCGTTGCCGGTTCTTTTCGTACAGAAACTAGGAGGTAGTCTCCGACTGTGCGTAGATTACCAGGGCCTTAATAAGGTTACTAAGAGAGATGTGTATCCGCTGCCTCTAATCGATAAGACTATACAACGAGTAGCTAAGGCTAAGTAGTTTAGCAAGCTGGATATTCGCCAAGCGTTCTATTAATTAAGGAACGAGGAAGGGCAGACAGAAGATTTTACGACATTCGCTATGCGCATAGGCAATTTTAAGTAGCTGGTGATGCCCTTCGGACTCACTAACGCGCCGGCAGTGTGGCAACGCTTTATAAACCACACCTTTATAGATATACTAGAACGGTTCGTGTTAATCTACTTAGACGACATTCTTATCTACACTAAGGGAACGAGAGAACAACACACGGACCACATCGAGAGAGTGTTAAAGAGGCTCTGCGAGGTCGGATTAAACGCGGACACAAAGAAGAGCAAGTTCTATTAGACCGAAGTCAAATACCTCGGTCTTATCGTCAGAAGAGAAGGAATTCGGATAGACCCGTCGAAAGTAGCCGCCGTCTCAGAATGGAAGCAACCGATATCCGGAAACACTACGCAAATCAGAGCATTTCTCGGATTCTGCAGCTACTATCGACAGTTTATTAAGGACTTCAGCAAGATAGCGAGACTACGAAATAAGGCATTAAAGAAGGAAGCCGCCGGCCTATAGAATAAAAAGTGTACGGAAGCTTTTAACCGACAAAAGGAGGCGGTAGCCTTAGCGCCAGTGCTAGCGCACTTTAGACCGGAAAAGACGATCTACGTAGAGACAGACGCTTCCGACACAGTAACAGCAGGGGTCCTTTCTTAATACCCTAACGACGGCGAGACTCTCTATCTAGTAGCTTTCTTTAGCAAGTCTATAAATAATGCTAAACGGAACTACGCTATCTATAATAAAGAACTGCTAGCCATTATTTAGGCCTTCGAAGAGTAGAAACCGGAGCTTATAGCTAGACAGAGCACGATCTAGGTCCTTACAGACCACCAGTTACTGACCTACTTTATAAAGACGCAGAAGCTATTACGGCGCCAAGCCCAGTAGGCTGCCTACTTATCCGGGTTCGACTTTAAGATCACCTATCGACCAGGAGCTCAAAATGGAAAGGCAGACGCATTGACGAGAAGAGAAGGAAAGACCAGCCGAGCGAAAGAAGATCCGAACATGTTCCAGAAGGTGTTGACCGAGCGGATAGTAGACGCAGAGGTGTTGAAAGAGGTAGGGGTCTACGCAATAGAACCGACCAATAAGGAAGAAACTCTCTACGAGAAAGTGGAGCAGCTTAACTAGCAACAGAAGCTCGGCAAAACCGGTTCAGGGAAGCTAATAGTTCCGGAAGAACTAATTACAGAGGTTATCCAGCTAGTCTATAGCTCCGTAGATGTTGGCTACGTAGGCGCGAAGAAGACGATGCAAGCAGTAAGGACGATCTACTAGTTTCCGCGAATATTCGAGCGAATCCACCGATTTATTGCTAACTGCTACATATGCCGAACGGCGAAGCTGCGTTACGGCCTTCCGGCAGGCTTACTAAAGCCACTGCCGATCCCTAAGAAACTATAGCAGCACATTACGATGGACTTCGTAACCGGCCTGCCGAATTCAGATAGATACGATGCTACCCTTAACGTAGTGGATAGGCTAAGCAAAGAGCGCTACTTTATCCCCTGCCGAGCGAGAGACGAGGGAACCACTGCAGAAGAGACCGCGCGGATGTTGATTCGACACGTATAGAAGCACTATAGCCTGCCGGACACTATTACTACGGATAGGGGTCCTCAATTCACCGCTAACATATAGAAAGCCACCAACCAAGCTCTCGGAATTCGTAGAAAGCTCAGCACGGCCGCTCACCTACAGACAGACGGTCAGTCTAAAGTGGCTAACTGCGAGATAGAGCGATATCTGCGAACCTTCTGCGGCTATCATTAAGAAGAATAGGTCAAGGTGTTGCCGATAGCCGAATTCTGCGCCAATTCTGCACGATTAGAAGCTACCTTACTAGCGCCGTTTGAGATAATCTACGGCTATCTTCCGAGGATAAGCTTTCAGCCGCCAAACAAACTCAGCTCTTTAGAACCTTCTACGACCACTTCGTCGAAGAGAATAGCCGCGGCGGCGGCAGAAGCGCTCCGATCTCAGATAGAAGAAGCGATCAAGGTAGCAAAAGAAGCAATAAAATCAGCTTAGAAGAAGATAGTAACTTAAGCTAATAGAAAGAGGTTACCGATAGAGTTCGAGGAAGGCCAAAAGGTATAGCTTAACACACAGAACCTAAGGCTAAAAGGCAACGCGAAGCTTAACCCTCGTTACGTAGGCCCGTTCAAGATAATAGAAAAGAGGTCGCCAGTGACCTACCGGCTCCAGCTACCGAAATCGTTCCAGATCTACGATGTCTTTCATTCGGATCTGCTTAGCCTAGACCCTAAAGATAGTCTTCCGGATTAGGGGTTCAATAAACCCCCACCAATCGAAATAGAAGGAGAAGAAGAAGAGTAGGAGGTAGAAGACGTAATTGATATAAGAAAACAAAGAGGATCTATCAAAGCGAGGATCTTATAGAAAGGATAGCTGGAAGACTATAAATAGTACCCGGTCGAGAACCTCCGGAATTTGGCGGAGCTGCTAAGAGAATTTTTTGTCCGGAACCCGAAGAAGCCGCAGCCTAAGTGGCTCGACGGTTGAAAAGAAGGCCAAGTCCGCTCTATCGGCACGGAAGCCGAAGAAAACGATCGTAACGGTCGCTTTGCTAGAGTCTTCGACGCGGCCACTACCTACCGCGGCTACGGCAGGAAGCTCGCCGACGTCGTAAAGCGGCGTCGGCGCCGCCAGCCCTGCGGTAGGTAAGATCCTTAGTAGAGAAAGAAGAAGAAGAAGATAAAGAGCTACGGATAGATCTATATAGACCTCTACGGCAGAGCACGGACCGGTTACGCCGCAGCTCTAGTAACCGCTAGCTCCGATCAGATAGAACGAATCAGATAGAAGCCTAGTAAAGACTTTGGATAGTAACGATGTAAATCAAAAAAAAAAGGGACAGGAGGAACGGATAAGTAAGCGGTCGAGGACGACTGCTAATAAGGGAGGGGGGTGGTGTTGCGACAGTGGAAAGGGGTAGGACTAAGTAATAGGGTGGACCCTCGGAATTTCGGCTCGGCCCTTCCGGACCAAGCCGGGCCTTAGTACGCCACCCCCTCCCAAAGGTCTCGTCCACTACTACATAGATTCCTTTCCCTCCTTAGTTCGAGATATAGTTATCAAAAAGGCCGTATTGAATTATATCTGCGTGCCCGGATTAGATCGCATATTTCCTAAACAGTCCGTAGAACTCTTTGAACGTTTGCTGGTTCTAGTTGATCTTGTCCAGCTGCTTACGTGCCGTCCTCTTTCGGAAGGAGTCTCCGAAACGTTAATTCAGTGCTTTAATCGCCTCTTCGGCAGTTACTTCTTCTAGGTCCGCTACTAGCGAAAAAGCTTCGCCTTCCAATCGCGACTCCAGGTAGGCCAATCTATCTCCAGCACTGTTTCCGGCATAGTCTCGATCTATCTTGTTCTTCATCTTCTTCTTAAATGCTTCCTAATCTTTAGGATCTCCACCTCTGAACGCTGGTAGATCCGGTAGTAACGTTATTAGTGTACCGCCTTAACTGTAGGCCGCTAGTAAGGCGGTCTCTTATTGTTCTTCTTAATGCAGTAGCAGTGCCAACGACATCGCTGCTTCCATCTTAGCTAGCTAAGCCTTTATCGCTTTTAGTTGTGCCAGTCGGTTCGCTGCTTGATTTTCCAGCACATCTATAATAGTCTCTGCCGATTCCTTCTCGGCTCTTACCGCTTTAATTTCCTCTCTTAATATCCTGTTCTCTTCCGTGTTTCTATAAAACTTCTTCTCTATAAAGGTAATAATGTCGAACACCTTCTTAGCTCTATTCTATGCCAGATGCTCTTCCATTTCTTCCAGCATGCGTGCGTACAGCTCGGCATAGCTCTCTATGCCCCTCTTCGCTTTATCTATCTCTTCTTCTATAAGGCCCTTAGTGGCCATTCCGTCGTCGAGGATGCTAATACGCCTATCCCCCGGTCTATTATTCTTTCTCTTTCCGCTGCGGCCTGTAACGCCGCCTTCTACTGTTAAGAAGCTCTGTATAGCTATCTTACGGTGCTGGTGTTTGGTTTGGTGTGTTGGTGCGCGTGCGTTATTCAGGGGTCCGGATGATTCAACGGTCCCTTTCGCGCAGCGCAGTAGTAGTAGGGGGGGTGAGTTCGAGATATAATAATCCGGGCACGCAGATATAATTCAATACGGCCTTTTTGATAACTATATTACAAACTAAGAAGGGAAAGGAATCTATGTAGTAGTAGACAAGACCTTTGGGGGGGGTGGCGTGCCAAGGCCCGGCTCGGTCCGGAAGGGCCAAGCCGAAATTCCAAGGGTCCACTCTATTACTTAGTCCCACCCCTTTCTGCCGCTGCAACACTGATCGTTCTAGAAGAATTGATTACAGAGGTTATCCAGCTAGTCTATAGCTCTAAATAATGTAACGCGGTACACTTAAGCCAAAAGGGACTGGTTAAGTAACTCAGAATTGACTTGACTAATGTGTACTAGATATATAAACCTTGGCAAGGCATAGTAATAACACGGGCCAACCTACCCCGTATTACTACCCCCGCGCTACAGGCTTACGACCTCGTAAGCTGCGCTTACTTACAGGCTACGTATGCTATTGCACAGCCCCCCTATACAGCATACGCAATCAACCCCCCCTAGCAGGTCTGCAATTAGCTAGCTGGACCTTTACCGGGTCTGCCTTATTCTGTACGGAGTGGTGGACAAACGGACATACGTTAACGCTGCTTCCACTCTCCTGTTAAAAGATGCGCCTCCTAGGAATTGAACCCGGGCCTTTTATCGTACACTTTCAGCAGTCACTTCCGAGTTAAGTAATGTAACGCGGTACACTTGAGCCAAAAGGGACTGGCTAAGTAACTCGGAAGTGACTTGACCAATGTGTACCAGATATATGAACCTTGGCAAGGCATAGTAATAACACGGGCCAACCTACCCTGTATTACTACAGATGTTGGTTACGCAGGATCGAAGAAGACGATAGAAGCAATAAGGACGACCTACTGGTTTCTGCAAATCTTCGAACGGATACATCGGTTTATTACTAACTGTTACGTATGCAGATTAGCGAAGCTACGTTACGGCCTTCCGGCCGGCCTGTTAAAGCTACTTCCGATTCCCGAGAAACTATAGCAGTAATCCAAGCGCGCAGATAAGATTCAATACGGCTGCTTTAATAACTATATCTCGAACTAAGGAGGGAAAGGAATCTATATAGTAGTAGTGGCGGGCTCTCGTAGTGGTAGTGCCAAGGCCCGGCTCGGTCCGTTCCGGAACCTAAATCCTGGAAGGGGCCAAGCCGAAATCCAGGGTCCACCCTATCAATCTGTCCTACCTCTTTCCACCGCCGCAACACTACCCCCCTCCCTTACTAGCGGTCGCCCTCGACCGCTTAGTCACCCTATCCATCCGAAAATCTCCACTTTTTTTTTTTTTTTTTTGATTCGTCGTTTCCTTCTCGAAAATCCCCTCTAACGCCGATGTTACCTCTTCCGTCTTCTATTAAAAACAACGTTCTCTTTATCGCTTTTTCAATTTCTTACGTCGTCGACGTCTAAAGTCCTTCACTTAGCGTCTATTTGATCCGTGCGCCTAATCCGTGCTATCTGATCTGAGCCGTAGGTTATCTAAGCTGCGGCATAGCTGGTCTGTGCGCTAGTGCAGAGGTCTATAAAGATCTTTTCCGCGGCTCTATCTCTTCTTCTTCTTTCTTCTCTACCAAAGCCTTTACCTACTACGGGGTCGGCGGCGCTGGCACGCTACGGCGTCGGCGAGCTGCCTGCAGACCTAGCGGTGGGTAGTGGCCGCGTCGAAGACCTCCCCGAAGCGACCGTTACGATCGTCTTTATCAGCTTCCGCGCCGGTAGAGCGGACGCGGCTTTCTTCTTCTTTCTTCTGCATTGTCGACATTAGAGCTATGCTGGTTTCGGCTTTTCCGGGTTCCGCACGTAGAACTCTCTTAGCAGCTCCGCTGAATTCCGCATGTTCTTAATCGGATACTATTCGTAGTCTTCCGGCCACCCCTTCTATAAGATCCTCGCTTTGATGGACCCCCTTATCTTCTTTACGTCCATTACGTCTTCTACCTCCTACTCTTCTTCCTTACTGTCTATCTCGATAGGCAGGGGTTCGGCGAACCCCTGTTCCAGCAGACTGTTCTTAGGGTCTAAGCTTAACAGGTCCGAATGGAAGACATCGTAGATCCGGAACGATTTCGGTAGCTGGAGCCGATAGGTTACCGGCGACCTCTTTTCTATTATCCTGAACGGGCCTACGTAGCGTAGATTGAGTTTGGCGTTGCCTTTTAGCCTTAGGTTTCGCGTGTCGAGCCAGACCTTTTAACCTTCCTCGAATTCTATCGGCGACCGTTTTCTATTAGTTCGAGTTACTATCTTCTTCTGAGCCGATTCCATTGCTTCTTTCGCCACTTTGATCACTTCTTCTATCTGAGAATGGAGTGCTTCCGCCGCCGCGGCGGCGACTCTCTTTGATAACGTAGTAGTGGAAAGCTCCGGCAAGCCGGCGTCGCTCGGCGGATAGAAGCTTATTCTCGGAAGATAGCTATGCGTTATTTCGAACAGCGCTAGCGAGGTGGCCTTAGACGGTGCCGAGTTAGCGCAGAACTCGGCTATCGGCAACGCCTTAACCCATTCTTCTTAATAGTAGCCGCAGAAGGTTCGCAGATATCGTTCTATCTCGCAGTTAGCCACTTCAGACTAACTGTCAGTTTGAGGGTAAGCGGCTATACTGAGCTTTCTACGAATTCCGAGGGCTTGGTTAATGGCTTTCTATACGTCGGCTGTAAATTGAGGACCCCTATCTGTAGTAATAGTGTCCGGCAGCCTATAGTGCTTCTATACGTGTTGGATCAACATTCTCGCCGTTTCTTCCGCAGTAGTTCCTTTATTCTTAGCTCGACAGGGGATGAAATAGCGCTCTTTGCTTAGCCGATCCACTACATTAAGCGTAGCGTTATATCTATCGGAGTCCGGCAGGCCGGTTACAAAATCCATCGTAATGTGCTGCTATGGTTTCTCGGGGATCGGCAGTAGCTCCAATAAGCCTGCTGGAAAGCCGTAACGCGGCTTTGCCGATCGGCATACGTGGCAGTTGGCAATAAATCGGTAGATTCGCTCGAATATCTGCGGAAACCAGTAGATTGTCCTTACTGCCTACATCGTCTTCTTCGCTCCTACGTAGCCAACATCTACAGAGCTGTGGACCAGCTAGACTACCTCTGTAATTAGTTCTTCCGGAACTATCAGTTTTCCTAAACCGGTTTTGCCTAGCTTCTGCTGCTGATTGAACTGTTCCACCTTTTCGTAGAGAGTCTTTTCCTTAGGGGCCGGTTCCACCGCGCAGACCCCTACCTCTTTCAACACCTCTGCGTCTACTATTCGCTCGGTCAACACCTTCTGGAACATGTTCGGATCTTCTTTCGCGCGGCTTGTTTTTCCTTCCCTTCTCGTTAGCGCGTTAGCCTTTCCGTTTTAAGCCCCAAAAGAGGTCGCCGGTAACCTACAGGCTCCAGCTGCTGAAATCGTTCTAGATCTACAATGTCTTTCACTCGGATCTGCTGAGCCTAGACCCTAAAGATAGTCTTCCGGATTAGGGGTTCGCCGAACCCCTGTCGGTCGAGATAGACAGCGAAGAAGAAGAGTCGTAAGTAGAAGACGTAATCGATATAAGAAAACGAAGAGTATCCATCGAAGCGAGGATCTTATAGAAAGGATGGCCAGAAGACTATAAATGGTATCCGGCCGAAAACCTCCGGAATTCAGCGGCAGTGCTAAGAGAATTTTACGTCCGGAACCTGAAGAAGCTAAGGTCTAAGTAGCTCGACAGCTGAAAAGAAGGCCAAGTCCGCTTTATTAGTGCAGAAGCCGACGGAAACGATCGTAACAGTCGCTTTGCTAGAGTCTTCGACTCGGCCACTACCTATCTCCGCATCGGCAGGCAGCTCGCCGACGCCGTAAACCGGCGTCGGCGCTGCCAGCCCTGCAGTAGGTAAGGGCTTTAGTAGAGAAAGAAAAAGAAGAAGATAGTGAGCCGCAGACGGATCTATATAGACCTACGCGACGGCGCACGGACCGGTTACGCCGCAGCTCGGGTGACCGCTGGCTCTGATCAGATAGAACGGATCAGATGGACGCCAAGTAAAGACGTCAGATAGTGACGATATAAAAAAATTTTTTTTTTTGGAACAACGGATAAGTAAGCGGTCGAGGGCGACTGCTAATAAGGGAGGTGGGTGGTGTTGCGGCGGCAGAAAGGGGTGGGACTGAGCGATAGGGTGGACCCTGAGAATTTCGGCTCGGCCCTTCCGGACCGAGCCGGGCCTTGGCATACCACCCCCAAAGCTCTCGCCTACTACTATATAGATTCCTTTCCCTCCTTAGTTTGAGATATAGTTATTAAAAAGGCCGTATTGAATCTTATCTGCGTGCCCGGATCACTATCTAATTAGATCTACTTTATTAAAAATATTATATCTAAGGTGTTAGGAGGGAGACTAAGTTGTTAGTATTACAGTAAACTAGTGTAAGAGTTAGAGAAGCAGGGCTAACAAAGAGATCTGTCTATAAGCTAGAGAGAGAGAGTTTGTAGAGGAGCTTAGCAGCCAGCCTACTAGCACAAATCCTGCTAGAGAGAAAGAGTTTGTAGAGAAGCTTAGCAGCTAGCCTACTAGCACAAATCCTGCTACAGTCTCCTAACCTTTCTTTCCTCTTCTTTATAGCTTGTCTTGTAAATCAATATAGGACTATTATTCTTAGTCTTAGAATTTAGCTCGGTTATTAGATCTTAGTTTAGTCTTTAGGCTCTAGCGTGTCTAGACAAACTACATTTTGCAGCATATCTTAATACCTAGCACTTTAGTACCCTTTAGACTACTTTAGCCTACTTTAGTATATCTTAACACCCTAATACCTTAACATTACTAGCTATTAAACTACTTTAAGGCTACTAAATTGCCTACTAAGCACTAACTAAGGAGGTTCCCTTAAAGGAATACTTAGGACTAGACCTGTCCCTGGATAGCATTATTAAACTAATGAGTACTAACTCTAACTTTGCGCTACGTGTCCTTTTTACTGCTGTAAACTAAGTTTGTACAGATATAGGACAAATAGCAGACCTAAGGAAATATACTAGCAACCTAGAAATTGTGCTATTAGACTTTAAGGAACAGATACAAGACCTAGAGCACAAGAATAAGAATCTTATACTAGAGAAGGCACAACTATAGGGCTAACTAAGCAAGATACTTTATCTAAGGACACTACCTGCTATACGAAAATTAACTAGCTTAAAGGTAGCTAACCTAGAGACGTTCAATAGAGACAGAGAGAAGTTTAACAAATTCTACCTATATCTCTCTATTAAACTCTTAGCTAATATAGACTATTTCCTAGACAAAAAGCAGAAGGTCTCTTATGCATTCTCTCTCCTAGTAGGTAAAGCACTCTAGCAAGTCTTACACTATAATCCGAGCGCGTAGATATAATTCGATATAGTCTTATAAAACTATATCTCGAACTAAAGAGCGGAAGGAATCTATGTAGTGTGTTGGGAGTTCAAGTATCTTGGCTTAGAAACTTAAGGCTATGTTTGTATAGAAAGGAACTAATAAGCAGTTCCGTACTCCGTCTGCTACTGTACAATTTGTATCTACGAAGCTAGCCAGTATAGCGTAGCGAGAAAGGGGTGCTACCCTAGCCTAGTCCGAGTTATGCCTTAGGCTAGGATAGGTCGTATCCTGTACAGGCTAGGCTGGGTCATATTTCGTACAGGCAGAGTTATGCTAGCGCTGCTAAGTCGTAATCCTTAGGACGATGGCCAGTCAGCTTAGGCTCGGGGCCTAACAGGACGGCGTCCCCTAACAATACCCTTCTCCTCCCTCGTAGCGGTCTCTCTATATATTGTAGCATCGGACGTCGCCTTGAATTTAGCGCTCTAGCATATCGTATTAAGTACTTTCCTATTGTCGGCCGTTTCTTCCTTATTAGCAATTGGTCGTTCTTACCTTACGTACAATTAAGCTGTCTAGTAACAATAGCATTACTAGCTATTGCTTACTAGACAGCAGGCTATACGCTATATATGTTTGTCCCTTATCCGGCATCCCTAACTGTTCCTCTAACATTCGTCCGTCTATCTATCTATCTGCCCGTCTATCCGTCTATCTATCTACTACTATGCCCTGCAATTACGTCGTCTGGTCTAGTGTTGGCGCCGCGCAGCCCGCCGGGCCCGTCGCTACTCCCTGTCCGGCCGGCATCCCGCGGCACTTCTAGCTGCTAGAATAGGATGCTAAACTTGACTAGGACCTTCGATATCGGTTCGTACAGCCCTGTCCGCGGTTGTCGTCTAACTTACATATTATATAGATGTTTTACCCTGCAGCAGCAGGCTGCTGCCGAGCTCCTATACCACTCCTTCTAGTGTAATCCAGTCTGGGTTATACCTTGACACCTCTACACCGCCTGCCTGTTATACGTTAATACAGTGTTAATTGCTAGCTAGGGTTAGCCCTGCCGCGCCTGCTTAAATTCTCCCTAGGGCTTATTTGCTCTATACTATCTTTGTAGGTAGTAGGCTAGGGTGTATATGTCCTGTAAATAGAAGGATAGTTCGCTCTGCTGTTCTATACACTATCTAGGAGAGGATCGTAGGGTTATTAGGTCGCCTCTAGTTATCGACCTAGAGTGAGACGACAAGCCGGCCTAGGAGGTTATTAAGGTCTTAGACGATAGCGAGGCGGGCCTAGGGGTTATTAAGATCTCGGATAATAAGCCTGCTGCATCGGGGTTAACGGTAGTAAGGTAGCAGTAAGGTAGCGGAACACCTACTAAGCAGTTGTTGTCTGTCTTACCTCGAACAGTACCTTCCTACTATAATGTTAGTCTATATAGATGTTTCTCCTCCTACTAGTCCAGTGCTACCGTGTCTTGCAGAGCCTCGTACGGTTCCTAGGTAGGCTCCGCCTATCCTGTCCATTTAACTAGGTATTCAATCTGCTTCTACCTTATTTAGGCTTTAAGGATTTCTTCTACCTTGTATTCTTCCTAGTCCTTAGTAATAATCGCTAGGGGGCGTACGTCGTCTGTTGTCTAATAAGGCAGGGGATCTGTGTATGCCGGCCGGACGAGGTCTATATAGAAGACTAGATAGATCCCTAGTGGAGTGTTAAGTTGTACTGTATATGTCCCTACTAGCCAGATGTTAGGAGTTTAAGAGTCTTGGTTTAGAAACTTAAAGCCGGGTATGTACATAAAGAAACTGATAGATAGTTCCTTCGTCGTCTACTACTGTACAATTTGTACCTACAAAGTAAGCCAGCAATTTCCCTCTGTATAGGGGTGCAGGAATTTTCCTCTGTATAGGAGTGTAGGGAGGAAGGGGCGTTAACTTAGCTAGGCCGAGTCAGGACTTAGGCTGGCTAGGTTATGCTAGTGCCGCTAAGTCGTATTCCTTAGGACGACGGCCGGCTTAGGTCCAGGACCTGGCAGGACAGCGGTGGCCGGTTAGCTTAGGTCTAGGGCCTAGCAGGACAGCGTCCCCTAACAATACCCCCCTCCCCCCTTATAGCGGTCCCTTCGTACGGATTCTGCGTTCCTATACCGTGTTCTAGCAGATTTCGTCGTCGTCCAGTCACTTGCTGTCGTGTACTTAAGCTGTCTAGTAACGATAGCGTTACTTGCTATTGCTTATATACTGTATATAAGTTTGTCGCTTGCTTAGCCTCTATAGCTAAACAGTGTGTCTGTTTGCCCTGTCCGGCATTTATAGACTCTCTATCCGTCGCCCGTCTATCCCTTATCCTATTACACTATCTATCTATACAGCATCCAACTCGTACAGTCCAGCAGTAGCGGTGTACCTGGCACTGACCTAGTCGTCGTCGTCCGTATAGGGCCGTGTCGCTGTAACCGGTGAGAGGGGCCAGCCGCAATCCTACCTGCCTCCTAGGTGTTCCTGCCTACTGCTGTCTGCAGCTACCTAAAGTTGCCTATAGCTGCCTAACTCTCCTATAGCTGCCTAACTTTCTCCTATCCTGTACGAACTACCTATCCTATCTAACTATCTATTACCGTCCCTACAACTCCTACTATCCCTGTTATGCCTTACAACCAACTTGTACAATCCTGTAGTAGCACTGCGCCGGCCGCCGGCTCCGTCGCTATCCTCTGTCCGGCTGGGATCCCGCTACGCTTCTAGCTCTTAGAGTAGAACGCTAAGTATAACCGGCACCTACAGTATCGGTTCGTGCAGTCCCGTTTACGCTGTGCTATTCCTAGCTAACTACTATAGCTGCTTTCCCTAGCAGCAGCAGGACGCTACTCGGCTCCTATACTATTCCTTCTAGTGTAACTCTGCCTATATTACGCCCTGCCGACTCTATACTGCCTACCTGTCGTACGTTAATATAGACCTAATTACTAGCTATAGCTAGTCCTGCTGTAATCCGAGCACGCAGATATAATTTAATACAGCTGTTTTAATAACTATATCTCGAACTAAAGAGGGAAAGGAATCTATATAGTGGTATGTAAGGGCTTTAGGGGTAGTGTGCTAAGGCCTAGCTCGGTCTGGAAGGGCCGAGCCGAAATTCCAAGGGTCTACTTTATTACTTAGTCCTACCCCTTTCTGCTACTGTAACACTGCCTCCCTCCCTTACTAGCGGTCGCCCTCGACCGCTTACTTATCTCGATTGCCTTTCTCTTTTTCTTTATTTCTTCTTTTTTATTGTCTTCTTCTTCTATCTAATTCGCGGCTCTTTCCCTAGAAATCCTTCTTAAAATCGACGTTACCTCTTCGTTTCTTCCTTTTCGAAAACACTATCCTTTTGTTATGTTCTTTCTCTTCTTACATTAACGCTATCTGAAATCCTTTACTTAGCATCTATCTGATTAAAGCTATCTAATCTAAGCCGGCAGTACCTAAGCTGCAGCGTAGCTAGCCTGTACGCTGCTGTAGAGGGTCTATATAGATCTATCCGCAGCGCGCTATCTCTTCTTCTTTTTCTTCTCTACTAAGGCCTTAAGCGCTATCGCAAAGGCTGCTTTAGTTGCGTCGGCTTCGTTCTTCGCCGTTATTATCTAGCCGGCATAGTCGGCAGTTAACAATAGCAAAGGCGAAGACGGTTACAAAGCGCGCCGACGCAGTAGCGCCGTCCTCGGCCTTATCGTTATTATTCAACTGGCAAAGCTAGCGGTATTGGTGGTAGAGCCGAGAACTCTAGCTAAGTGATCGCTGCATTCGTTTCTACCGGTTTTCGTACTGGTAGAGCGGACGCGACCTTTCTTCTTCTTCTTCTTCTATCTCTTACAGAGCTATCAATCTCGGAGCTGTTCCACTTTCTCGTAGAGCGTCTCTTCCTTAGTTAGCGGCTCTACTGCGCAGATCCCTGCTTCTTTTAGTACCTTAGCGTCTACTATCCGTTTAGTCAACACCTTCTAGAACATGTTCGGGTCTTCTTTTGCGTAGCTAGTCTTTCCCTCTTATCTTGTTAGTGCGTTAGCTTTTCTATTTTAAACTCCGGGTTAATCGGTAATATTAAAGTTAAATCCGGATAAGTAGGCGGCCTACTAAGCTTAGCAGCGCGATAGCTTCTACGTTGTTATAAAATAGGTCAGTAACTAATAGTCTGTAAGGACCTAGACCGTGCTCTTTCCGGCTATTAGCTCTAGCTTCTACTCCTCGAAAGCCTGGATAATAGCCAACACTTCTTTATCGTAGATAGCGTAGTTCTGCTTAGCCTCGTTTATAGACTTGCTAAAGAAAGCTACTAGATAGAGGGTTTCGTCGTCCCTATATTAAGAAAGGACCCCTGCTGTTACTGCATCGGATGTGTCCGTCTCTAAGTAGATTGTCTTTTCCGGCTGAAAGTACGCTAGTACTAGCGCCGAGGCCACTGCTTCTTTTAGCCGATTAAAAGCCTCTGTGCACTTCTTATTCTATAGGCTAGCGGCCTCCTTCTTTAATACCTTATTTAGGGGTCTTGCTATCTTGCTCAAGTCTTTAATAAATCGTCGATAGTAGCTGCAGAATCCGAGAAAAGCTCTTGTTTATATAGTGTTTCCAGACTTCGGCTGCTTCTACTCCGCGACAGCAGCGATCCTTAAGGAGTCTGTCCGGATTCCTTCTCTTCCGACAATAATACCGAGATATTTAACCTCGGTTTGATAGAACTCGCTCTTCTTTATGTCTGCGTTTAAGCCAACCTTGCAGAGTCTAGTTAATACTCTCTTAATAAAGTCCGTATACTGTTCTCCTGTTCTGTTAGTATAGATAAGGATGTTGTCTAAGTAGATTAACACGAACCGCTCTAGTATGTCTATAAAGATGTAATTTATAAAACGCTGCTATATGTAAGGGCTTAAGAATCTTGGTTTAGAAACTTAAGGCTAGGTATCTATATAAAGGAACTAATAGGCAGTTCCTTCGTCGTACGCTGCTGTACAATTTGTACCTACAAAGCCAAGCTAGCAATTTCCCTCTATGTAGGGATAAAAGGGTTACACTCTGTATAGAGGGTCAGGAGTTTCCCTCTATATAGTAATACAGAGTTTTCCCTTCGTTTAGAGGGGAGGCAATTCCCCTCTATATAGGGCTATAGGATTCTCCCTCTGTACAGGAGTAAGGTCGTATTAGTAATCCTGTACAGAGGGTAGGGTCGTGCTAGCGCCGCTAAGTCGCAGTCCCTAGGGCAACGGCCGGCTTAGGTCTAGGGCCTAGGCTAGACGGCGCCTCCTAACAATACCCCCCTTCCTTCCTATAGTGCTTTCCTTATATAACGATATGTTATACAGTCTCGTCTCCTAGCGTTACTCTTGCAGGTAGCACTCTCCTGTCTCTGTCCGGTTGTCTATAGTCGACTGTCGTCTAGGCACTTGCTAGTCGGCAATGCCTGCTAGATGCCCTCCCTATTGTTGCTAGGTCCTTAGGTAGCAGTTGCACGTTCGATAGTACCCCTCCTATAGCCTATAGTTACGTAGTTACCCTTCGTCCTAAGTCTACCCCCTCCCTCTACGCTGCTGCAACCTTAGGCCTATCTATTTGGATCCTGTAGCTAAGGCAGAGGAGGGCCTGCAAGCAGGAAAGCAGGTAGTGCTAGATCGCTTCTACCTAATCTTAACCGATTCCGTTTGCTACTTTAAGTATGCCGAAGCTAAGGCGGCGGAGGCCCTATAAGCGGTTCCAAAGGTGTAGGAAGCGCTCGGGTCCGTTAGGTTTGTTATTTTCTATAGTCGTAGCCTAGGCCTTTAGTTAGACTAGCAACTTCGTGTATAGGCTTCTATAGGGCTCCTACTGTATATAGGTAAGCTGTCCCGTTCTTACCTGTCTATTTACCCTAGCTTCGTTATCCGGACGGAGTCCCTGTCGCCCGGTTAGGGCGTAAGATCCGCAATCCCGTAGTCTTCCAGTGCTTTAGACGCCGGCTGTAGTCTTAAGGGCTTAGGTAGGTGTTCTGGTCTGTCGTTGTCTGTAGGGTAAGGTAGTAGTCGTTTACCTAGCGGTCGTCTATACAGTCTCGGGCAGGCCGGTTTTCTCGTACAGTCCCGCCCTGCTCTGTGCTAGCTCTATTCCCGTTCTTCTTCCTTTCCCTTTTTCTGTATCTATACTATGCTTCTTGCAGGTTCTCTAGTGTCGTCTCTTCTTTTATATCCCTAGGGATAGATGTCTCTACCCCCCTATTCCTGCCCCTCCTTTGCAGCTTCCTAGCCTTGCCTGTAGCTGCCTAACGTCTTTTGTAGCCTGGTCTGTGCTGTAGTCGCCTAATATCGCTTGTAGCTGCCCCGTCCTGCAGCTGCTATCTGTCCTACCCTGTACAGTACAGTGTTACTGCGACTGTTCGCTAGGGTGCCTCTCCTCCTACTTGTCTAGTGCTTATATGTCCTAGAGAGCCTTTCATAGTTCCTATATAGGCTCTGCCTAACCTGTCTATTTAACTAGGTATTCTATCTTCTTCCGCCTCCTCCGGCTCTTAAGGATCTCTTTTACCTTATACTCTTCCTAACCTTTACTAATAATCGCTAGGGGGCGCGCGTCGTCTGTTATCTAGTGTAGGAGGGGGTCCGTATATGCTAGCTGTACGAGGTCTATATAGAAGACTAGGTAAATCCCTAGAGGAGTGTTAAGTCGTACAGCGTGTATTCCTACTTGTTGGACTACTGTAAACTTCCGGTTCTTCTAATCTAGTTTCTTGCCCGGCCGGTCTGTATAGATATTGCACTAGTTAAGCTAGACCTTATCTCCTGCCTTGTACCTTAGTGCAGCCTGCCGTCCCTTGTTAGCCTGCTCTTCTGCATTCTGTTAAGCTATAGCCAGACTCGCTTTTACCTATTGATAGACGTTCGTAATCGTCTGTACGATAGCTTCTCCCTATTAAAAATTAGGGATCGTACAGGGCGTAGGGTAGCGCCGCTTAGAGTCGGCAGGAGCAGAAAGTAGTTATATCTGTAGGCTATCAAGAAGGGGGACAGTCCTGTAGCGTTAGCTATACAGCTGTTAATAGCCAGTTCTGATGTAACGCAGTACACTTAAGCTAAAAGGGACTGGTTAAGTAACTCGGAAGTAACTTGACTAATGTGTACTAGATATATAAACCTTGGCAAGGCATAGTAATAACACGGGCCAACCCACCCTGTATTACTACCCCCTGCGCTACAGGCTTACGACCTCGTAAGCTGCGCTTACTTACAGGCTACGTATACTATTGCACAGCCCCCCTATGCAGCGCAGCATACGCAATCAACCCCCCCCGGCAGGTCTGCACATAGCCAGCTGGACCTTTACCGGGTCTGCCTTTTTCTGTACGGAGTGGTGGACAAACGGACATATGTCAGCGCTGCTTCGACTCTCCTATTAAAAGATGCGCCCTCTAGGAATTAAACCTAGGCCTTTTATCGTACGCTTTCAGTAGTTACTTCCGAGTTAAGTAATGTAATGCAGTACACTTAAGCTAAAAGGGACTGGTCAAGTAACTCGGAAGTAACTTGACTAATGTGTACTAGATATATAAACCTTAGCAAGGCATAGTAATAACACGGGCCAACCCACCCTATATCAAGTTCTGCTATAGGAAGGAGGCAGTTCTAGTTTGTCTGGTCGTAGTCGACGTACGCTTAGAGGTACGCTTCTAACGTCGAATTAACCCTCTCCGTCGCGCCGTCTGTCTGCAGGTACTATACAGTTAATAGGCGACGTTTTACGTTTAACAACTGGCAGACCCTTGCCTAGAGCTGGCTCGTAAACTGTGTACCCCGGTCCGATACAATTAACCTAGGGAATCCGTACTTGCTTAACGTTGTCTGTATAAATACCTAAGCAGTGTCCTTAGCTGTAGTAGAGCCTATTCCCTCTAGTATTACTCTCTTCGTTAGCTTGTCTATAACTACTATAATGTTCTGCCGTCCGTCGCTCTTAGGGAGGTTTGTAATAAAGTCTACTGTTAGGTCTTGCTAGGGCCGGTCTGGTATTAGTAGGGGTTTTAGCAGCCTGTGCTTTAGTTTACGCTAGGGCTTTGTCCGTCTGCAGACATCGCAGTTCTATACGAACCTTTAGATGTCCTTTGCTATCGCTAGCTAGTAATAGTCCCTAGCGACAATGGTGTACGTCTCCTTACGCCCTAGATGCCCAGTAGCTATAGAATTATGCGCTTATTGTATTAAGCTTATACAGAGCTTCTCGTCTGCTGAAACCTAAATCTGATTCCTAAACTTTAGGTTGTTCTCCTTATCTACGGAGCACTCCGCTACTAATACCTTAAGGTAAAGCTCTGCTAGGAGCTTCCGCTGTCTTCTTTAGATCGCTATATAGGCCCCTTAGTAAGCGTCGCCCTTTTCTACTGCCTCTTCCTACGCCTATAGCTAGGGTTTCTATAGGTATGTCGCCGCTAGGCGGAAAGTCTCCTCGCCTAGTTCCTTCTTAAACATCTAGAACGTCTGTAATTTTAGCCGGTCGTTATCGTACGTTATTAGTATGTCCTAATCCCTCCTAGATAGTGCGTCGGCCCTGCTGTTGTCCTTAATCCGGGCACGTAGATATAATTCAATACGGCCTTTTTAATAACTATATCTCGAACTAAGGAGGGAAAGGAATCTATGTAGTAGTGGGTAAGAGCTTTAGGGGTAGCGTGCTAAGGCCCGGCTCGGTCTAGGAGGGCCGAGCCGATATTCCAAGAGTCCACCCTATTACTTAGTCCCACCCCTTTCTGCCGCCGCAACACCACCCCCCTCCCTTACTAGCGGTCGACCTCGACCGCTTACTTATCTATCTGTCTCTCTCTTTTTTTTTTTACACTATCGCTATCTGTTAGGGCGCGCCGTCCAGCCCAGGTCCTAGACCTAAGCTAGCCGTTGCCCTAAGGACTGCAACTTAGCAGCGCTAGTACGACGCTACCCTCTGTGTAGAGTTACTAACACGACCCTACTCCTATACAGAGGGAGAATCCTATAGCCCTATACAGAGGGGAATTGCCGCCCCTCTAAACAGAGGGAAAACTCTGCACTACTGTATAGAGGGAAACTCCTAATCCTCTATACAGAGTATAAACCTTGTACCCCTATACAGAGGGAAATTGCTAGCTTAGCTTTGTAGGTACAAATTGTATAGTAGTAGACGACAAAGGAACTGCCTATTAGTTCCTTTATATAGATACCTGGCCTTAAGTTTCTGAACTAAGATTCTTAAGCTCTTACATTAGGAACTGATCTTACTGTTAGTAACTGCAGTAATACAACGAAGATAGACAGCGACATCCCTATAGATCCTGCCGCTATACAGGATTAGATGTACTGCGTGTACGAGGAGCTGCTAGAACACAAGAGGCAGCTTAAGCAGCAAGTAAACCACTAGGCTGCGATAATTTCCCAACGGGAACAGGAGCTACGACAGCTTAGGGCGTCCGATTGCGATCCGACCCCTGCGACTACGAATACGACGGCCTACACCTAGGCCTCTAAGAGCAAACTCCCCGACGTTACTACCTATAATAGTAAAGCTCTGGCCGAGTACCCCTCCTAGGCTGCCTAGGCGCGCTCTAAGCTTCTAGTCGACTTAGAAGCATACCTAACTAAGCTAGACAAGGTAGTGTATCTCTTTAGGAGGTTAAAGAGCAGGGCGGCAGCACGGATTCTGCCGTACTATAAGGCGGCTATTGCCAACCTGGCAATAGCCACGACGACGATGCTCTAGGCAGCTCTTAATAAGAGCTATAAGGACCTAGACTGCGAGAGCCGAGCACTCCTATAGGTTAATACAATAAAGCAAGGACGCAAGACTGTACGAGAGTTCCTTGCGGAATACGACCAGACCTTAGCAGAGGCAGGAGGACTCCAATAGGAGGACAGGATAAAAATCACCTCCTTAGAGGTAGGCCTCTCTAAGGAGATTATAACGGGACTAGTAGGCGTAATGCGACTAGCTATATATAAGGAATTCTGTAATCTCTTTAGGATAATCGACGACCAGCAGCGCAGGCTCAGACGGATAAGCCGCGCTTATAAGATGCGATAACCCCTCTAGCGGCAGACGGTCTGTAAGGGCTTAAGAATCTTAGTTTAGAAACTTAAGGTTAGGTATCTATATAAAGGAACTAATAGGCAGTTCCTTCGTCGTCTGCTACTGTACAATTTGTACCTACGAAGCTAAGCTAGCAATTTCCCTCTATGCAGAGATGCAAGGTTTATACTCTGTATAGAGGATTAGGAGTTTCCCTTTGTATAGTAGTATAGAGTTTTCCCTTTGTTTAGAGGAGTGGCAATTCCTCTCTATATAGGGCTATAGGGTTCTCCCTCTATATAGAAGTAGGGTCATATTGGTAACTCCGTACGGAGGGTAGGGTCGTGCTGGCGCTGCTAAGTCGCAGTCCTTAGGGCGACGGCTGGCTTAGGTCTAGGACCTAGGCTAGGCGGCGTCCCCTAATAATACTCCCCTCCCTTCTTATAGTGCTTCTTTTGTACAGCGGCGTGTCGTACACCCTTAGCTCTTAGGGTTCCTCTAGCGGGTAGCGCTTCCCCGTCTTCGCCTAGGTACTTGCTAGTCGACCTCCCTCTCTGCTGTTGCGGATCCTGTAGCTAGGGCTTAGGAGGACCTGTAGGCAGGAAAGGCAGATAATACTAGATCGCTTCTTTCTAATCTTAACCGATTCCGTTTGCTACTTTAAGGATGCTAAGGCTAAGGCAGAGGAGGACCTGCAAGCGGTTATAAAGGTGCAGGAGGTGCTTAGTTCCGTCTGTTCGTTTACCTCCTACTCTACAGCCCCTAGCCGTACACTCTGCGTGCTAACCGTACAGTCTGGTGCTAGCGAGCCGTCTGGCTCTGTCTCTGTGCCTTGGTCGTTGTCCGGAGTTTAGCTCCTCGGTAGATGTTCCCGTCTCTGTCTGGTCGTCTAGAGGGCCGTCGCTTGTCCGGGCACTAGGTCGTAGTTGCCTTATTTATTCTCCCTTATACGGTTGTAGCAGCTGCCCTAGTTGCTATTGCCCTATATAGCAGGCAGCTACTACCCTGTATATAAACCCTTTCCCCCTTCTCTCTCTCTCTTCTTCTCTTTCTCCTTTATTCCCCCTATCTGCTACCTGTCCACCTAGCTGTCTGCTACTACTACTATTACTACTACTACTATTACTACTACCAATTACAACTACTACTACCAACGCTACTATTCCGTCCGCCCGGTGCTGTCGTAGCTCTCTTGTAGTTGCTCGCCTGTCCTCTTATACCTCTACCTCTAGCCTTAGGATGTTTAGCTTAACTAGCAACTTCGCTTCCGGTTCGTATAGCCTTCCTCCCTCGTACAGTCCTAGCTAACATTCTAGGTGCTACATTAATAAGCAGCAGGATGTTGCTAAGCTACCCTTCTACTTCTTCTAATGCTGGGGCCCCTACTAGCTAGGAGGTAATTAAGATTTCAAATAGGGAGTCGGCTGCCTTAGTCCTAGGGGGTAGTAGCTAGTAAGCTACCTTAAGGTAGTATATAAAAGTTTTCGGACAGTGTTGCTCTCGTTCCCCTTCTACTTCTACTTTTATTCCTACCTGTCTCTTGGCTGTCCTCTTCCTCCTATCCCCTTCTATACAGTGTAGTACAGCGTAGTGTTAGTAGGACCCTGTAGGGTTCTATGTCTTAATTCCCGATCCTTCGGCGACCTAAGTTGCCGGCAGCTGTCCTGTATCTAGGGTAGATCGTGCCTCTTTTTGCTGTACAGCGCAGTGTTACTAAGACTAGGCAGGGGGATGGTTCTCCTCCTACCTGTCTAGTGCAGTTGTGTCCTGTAGGGCCTCGTACAGTTCCTATATCGGCTCTGCCTATCCTCTCTATTTTACTAGGTACTCTACCCTCTTCTATTTCCTTCTGCTGTTAAAGATTCCTTCTACCTCGTACTCTTTCTAGCCCTTAGTAATAATCGCTAGTGGGCGCGCGTCGTCTATCGTCTAGTACAGTAGGGGGTCCGTGTTCGCTAGCCGTACGAGGTCTACGTAGAAGACTAGGTAAATCCCTAGGGGAGTGTTAAGTTATACAGCGTATGTCTCTACCGGTCGGACCACTGTAAACTTCCGGTTCTTCTAGTTTAGTTTCTTGCTTAGTCAGTCTGTACAGATGTTGCGCTAGCTTAGCTAGACCTTATTCCCTACCTCGTACCTTGGTGCAGCCTGTCGTCCCTTGTTAGCCTGCTCTTCTGTATTCTATTAAGCTATAGCTGGGCTCGCTTTCGCCTATTAGTAGGCATTCGTAATCGTCCGTACGATGGCCTCTCCCTGCTAAATTAGGGATCGTACAGGGCGTAGGGTGCTACTACTTAGGGTCGGCGGGAGCAGGGAGTAGTCGTATCTGTAGGCTATAAAGAAGGGTAACAATCCTGTAGCATTAGCTGTACGGCTGTTAATAGCTAGCTCCGCTATAGGGAGAAGGCGGTTCCAGTTTGTCTAATTATAGTCGAGGTACGCTTAGAGGTACGCTTTCAACGTCAAATTAACCCTCTCTGTCGCACTGTCCGTCTATAGGTGCTATGCGGTTAACAGGCGACGTTCTACGTTTAGCAACTAATAGACCCTTGCCTAGAGCTAGCTTATAAACTGTGTACCCCGGTCCAATACAATTGATCTGGGGAATCTGTGCTTGCTAAACGTTGTCTGTATAAATGCCTAGGCAGTGTCCTTAGCTGTAATAGAGTCTATTCCTTCCAATATTACCTCCTTCGTTAGCTTGTCTATAACTACTATAATGTTCTGCTGTCCGTTGCTCTTAGGAAGGTCTGTAATAAAGTCCACTGTTAGGTCTTGCTAGGGCCGGTCCGGTATTGGTAGGGGTTTTAGCAGCCTATACTTTAGTTCCCGCTAGGGCTTTGTTCTCCTGTATCTATCGCAGTTCTGTACAAACCTGCGAATGTCCTTCGCTATCGCCGGCCAGTAGTAGTCCCTAGCGACGATGCTGTACGTTTCCTTGCACCCTAGGTGCCCCGTTACTATAGAATTATGCGCCCGTTGTATTAAGCTTGTACAGAGCTTCTCGTCTGCCAGGACCCAAATCCGATTCCTAAACTTTAGGTTGTTCTCCTCGTCTACTGAGCACTCTGCTGCTAACACCTTAATGTAAAGCTCTGCTAGGAGCTTCCGCTGTCCTCCTTAGATCGCTGTATAGGCCCCTTAGTAAACGTCGTCCTTTTCTACTGCCTCTTCCTATACCTGTAGTTAAGGTTCTTATATATATGTTACTGCTAGGCGGATAGTCTCCTCGCCAAGTTCCTCCTTAAATATCTGGAATGTTTGTAATTTTAACCGGTCGTCCTCGTACGTCGTTAGCATGTCCTAGTCCTGTCTAGATAGCGCATCGGCCCTGCTGTTGTCCTTACCCTTGCAGTACTGGAGTCTTATATTAAGGCGGCTTAGGTACATCGCCTATCGTACGTGTCTCTCGGACAGCTTCCGGGGTTACGTAAAGTACTCTAGGTTCTTGTAGTTAGTTAGGGCGAGGAACTCGGGGACTAAGCAGAGTTCTCTACCCTACACTTCGCAACACTATACGACTGCTAGCAATTCCTTGTCGTAGATAGGGTAGTTGCACTTAGCTAGGGAGTTCTTCTTAGAGAAGTACGTATATAGGTGCAGGAGTCTGTCTAAGCCTACCTATAACAAGATACCTCCTATAAAGTACCCTAAAGAGTCGGTTTCCAGTATCGTTATATGCTCTAGGTTAAAGGCGGCATGCGTTGGTCCTATAGTAAAGAGCTCCTTTAGCTTGTTGAAGCTCCTATTGCACTCGTCCGTCTACTTAAACTGCTTGTCCTTATATGTTAGCTCGACTAGGGGGCGTACGATCTCCGAGTAGTTCTGTATAAACTGGCGGTAGAAGTTAGCAAACCTAAGGAATTCCCGTACGCCCTTAACGCTCGTAGGCGGCTTCTATTACTTAATAGTATTAATCTTCTTCCTATCTATACTAATGCCTTTCCCTGCCTAGATAATAAACCCTAGGTATTTTGTCCGCTATATACCAAATTTACATTTGTCGATGTTAAGGTACAAGCGAGCCTGTTGCAGTCGATCTAGTACCTTCTTTACGTCCTGTACATGATCTGTCTTTACTACAGGACTAACGCTTGCTGCCTTCGACCTAGAACATACAACAATACTGGAAACCGACTCCTTAGGGTACTATATAGGGGGTATCCTGTTACAGGTAGGCTCGGACGGACTTCTGCACCTATACGCGTACTTCTCTAAAAAGAACTCCCTAGCTAAGTGCAACTACCCTATCTATAATAAGGAATTGCTAGCAGTTGTACAGTATTGCGAAGCGTAGGATAGAGAACTCTGCTCAGTTCCTAAGTTTCTCGCCCTAACCGACTATAAGAACCTTAAGTACTCTACGCAACCCTGGAAGCTGTCTAAGAGACACGTACGATAGGCAATGTACCTAAGCCGCTTTAATATAAGACTCTAGTATCGCAAGGGAAAGGACGAAAGTAGGGCCGATACGCTATCTAGACAGGACTAGGATATGCTAACGATGTACGAGGACGACCGGCTGAAATTACGAACATTCCAGTTGTTTAAGGAAGAGCTAGGCGAAGGGACTATCTGCCTAGCAGCGACATACATATAGGAACCCTAACTGCAGGCAAAGGAAGAGGCAGTAGAAAAGGACGAAGTCTATAGAGGGGCCTATACAGCGATCTAAGGAGGACAGCGGAAGCTCCTAGCAGAGCTTTACCTTAAGGTATTAGCAGCAGAGTGCTTAGTAGACAAGGAGAACAACCTGAAGTCTAGGAATCGGATTTGGGTCCCGGCAGACAAGAAGCTCTGTACGAGCTTAATACAACGGGCACATAACTCTATAGCAACCCGGCACCTAGGGCGCGAGGAGACGTACAGCATTGTCGCTAGGGACTACTACTAGCCGGCGATAGCAAAGGATATCTGTAGGTTCGTACGGAACTGCTATGTATACAGACGGACGAAGCCCTAGCGTAAACTAAAGTATAGGCTGCTAAAACCCCTACTAATACCGGACCGAGCCTAGCAAGACCTAACAGTAGACTTTATTTTAGATCTCCCTAAGAGCGACGGAACGCAGAACATTATAGTATTTACAGACAAGCTAACGAAAGGGGTAATATTAGAAGGAATGGACTCTATTACGGCTAAGGACACTGCCTAGGCATTTATACAGACGACGTTTAGCAAGTACAGATTCCCTAGGTCAATTGTATTGGACTAGGGTATACAGTTTACGAGCTAACTCTAGGCTAGGGTATGTTAGTTGCTAAACGTAGAACGTCGCCTATCAACTATATAGCACCCGCAGACGGACGGTACGACAAAGAGAGTTAATTCGACGTTAGAAGCGTACCTCCGAGCGTACGTCGACTATAATTAGACAAACTGGAACCGCCTTCTCCCTATAGCGGAGCTAGCTATTAACAGCTGTACAGCTAATGCCACAGGATTGTCCCCCTTCTTTATAGCCTATAGATACGACTACTTCCTGCTTCTACCGACCCTAAGTAGCGCTACTCTACGCCCTGTACGATTCCTAATTAAGCAGGGCGAGGCTATCGTACAGACGATTACGAACGCCTATTAATAGACAAAAGCGAGTCTAGCTATAGCCTAACAGAATACGGAAGAGCAAGCCAATAAGGGACGACAGGCTGCACTAAGGTACGAGGCAGGAGATAAGGTCTAGCTAAACTAGCGCAACATCCGTACAGACCGGCCGAGCAAGAAACTGAATTGGAAGAACAGGAAGTTTACAGTAGTTTGACCGGTAGGGACATACGCTATACGACTTGACACTCCCCTAAGGATTTACCTAGTCTTCTATATAGACCTTATATAGCTAGCAAACACGGACCCCCTACTGCACTAGACGACGGACGATACGCGCCTACTGGCGATTATTACTAAAGGCTAGGAAGAGTACGAGGAAGAAGAAATCCTTAAGAGCCGAAGGAAGACGAAGAGGGTAGAGTACCTAGTTAAATAGAGAGGGTAGGTAGAGCCTACGTAGGAACTGTACGAGGCCCTCTAGGACACAACTGCGCTAGACAGGTAGGAGGAGAACTATCTCCCTGCCCAGGTATAGTAACACTGCACTGTACAGCGAAAAGGGGCACGATCTACCCTAGGTATAGGGCAGCCGCTAGCAACTTAGGTTGTCGAAGGATCGAGAATTAAGATATAGGACCCTCCTAGGTCCTGCCGACACTACACTATATAGAAGAGGGGCAGGAGGAAGGGAACGGTTAGGAGACAGGTAAGATAGGTAGTGTTGCAGCGGTGGAAAGGGGTAGGACTAAGTAATAAGGTAGACCCTCGGAATTTCGGCTCGGCCCTTCCGGACCGAGCCGGGCCTTAGCACGCTACCCCCTAAAGGTCTCGTCCACTACTACATAGATTCCTTTCCCTCCTTAGTTCGAGATATAGTTATCAAAAAGGCCGTATTGAATTTTATCTGCGTGCCCGGATTATTATATCTCGAACTGAACCCCTGCACTACTACTGCGCTGCGCGTAAGGGACTGTTGAACTATCCGGACCCCCGAATAATGCACGCGCACTACACAAACCAAACACCAGCACCGTAAGATAGCTATAGAGAGCTTCTTAACAGTAGAGGGCGGCGTTGTAGGCCGCAGCGGAAAGAGAAAGAATAATAGACCAAGGGATAGGCGTGTTAGCATCCTCGACAACGGAATGGCCACTAAGGGCCTTATAGAAGAAGAGATAGAGGAAGCGAAGAGGGGCATAGAGAGCTATGCCGAGTTGTACGCACGCACGCCGGAGGAAATAGAAGAGCATCTAGCAGACAATAGAGCCGAGAAGGTGTTCGACATTATTACCTTTATCGAGAAGAGGTTTTATAGAAACACGGAAGAAAATAGGAGATTAAGAGAGGAAATTAAAACAGTCAGGGCCGAGAAGGAATCGGCCGAGACCATTATAGATATGCTGGAAAACTAAGCAGCGAACCGACTGGCACAACTAAAGGAGATAAAGACTTAGCTAGCTAAGATAGAGAGAGCGATGTCGCCGCCACTGCATCGAGAAGAACCCGCAGAGACCGCCTTACCAGCGGCCTACAGTCAAGGTAGTACCTTAATAACATTACTGCCGGACCTACCGGCGTTTAGATGCGGAGACCCTAAAGACTGGAAAGTATTTAAGAAGAAGATAAAGAACAAGATAGACTGCGACTACGCCGGAAACAGTGCCGGAGATAGATTGGCGTACCTAGAATCGCGATTAGAAGGCGAAGCTTTTTCGCTAGTAGCGGACCTAGAAGAGGTAACCGCCGAGGAAGCGATTAAAGCACTGGATCAACGCTTCGGAGACCTATTCTGAAAAAAGACGGCACGTAAGCAGCTGGACAAGATCAACTAGAACCGACAGACGTTCGAAGAATTCTACAGACTGTTTAGAAAATATGCTATTAGAGCTAGAGTAGCGGAAGACGAGCAGCTCCATCTATTAAGACAGAAGCTAAACCCTAAACTGGCCGCAGCTGCAGCCTCGGTAGAAGATAAAGACCTTAAGAGCTTCGTGCACCGAGCGAGAGTTACAGCGAGAAACCTAAGCGCTTACGCAAAACTACGCGAATCGAACCAGAAGCCGTTAATAACGCAGACAACGCGACCCCCCGCGCCTTTCCGGAGAGCACCCCAGCAGCCACCTTATCAGTCACTGCGTTCGTCGTTCGTCCCTACCTGCTACGCGTGTAGAAAGCCTGGCTATATCGCTACGAGATGCCAAGCAACGGCCTAGCAGAAGCAGGAGTATCGTATTATAAAGCAGCCGCAGCCGCAGCCACCGAGAAAGACTATACAAGCTATAGAGCCGGCTCCGAACGACACCGACAGCGTAGACGGTGGAGTGCCACTGCGAATCCTAGGAAAAGACCAGCTGGAAGGATAGGCCCCCTATCCAGCGTAGAAAACAGGGCACTAACAAGGACCACGTTATAGAAAGACAAGAGCATCGACAGCTGTAGCGATCCGCTCTTAGCGGCGGTGGAAGTAAACACGGAAACAGCCATTATCCTTCTAATTACTGTCTACCCCCTTAACGGATCGAGCAAACCACTTTAGCCAGGAGCTTTTATTGACACAGGGGCCCTTATCGGAGCGGCGATCTACTATCGATTAGTTCAAAAGCTGATAAAAGGATACGGCTATCCAGTAGAGCGAGCGTCGCCGACACGGATTTCAGCATACAACGGACAAGACATAGAGAGTATTACGCACTATGTGCCATTAAAGACCACCTTGGCAGGTCGCACTACAGAGGCGACGTTCCGAATTATAGATATCGGAAGGTTTGACATTATTATAGGACAAAAATAGATAAAGAACCAGAAAGCCGTTATTAATGTAGGTAAAGGCACCCTTGGATTCAAAAACCAGCAGGACGGATTCGCCGCCAAACCGGCTACTGTCGTTACAGTGGAACCGGACGCTACGACCATCGAAGCGGTTCCGAAGGATCGGCCCGAACCTTAAGACACGATCGGAATAATAAGTTCAGAAGCTCTAACGACCCTCGCGAGGTCGCTAGACAACGAGATTTACGCTATCTTAATAAAAGACATCGAAGACTACTGGAAGACAATAGCGGAAGAAGAAGTAGATCTATTAGAGGTGTTACCAAAAGAACTCTATAGCTACACTAACGTGTTCTCGAAGGCTAACTCTAACCTCTTGCCGCTCTACCGACTGGAATATAAAAACAAGATCCGGTTGAAAGAAGGAGCTGCACTGCCGAGAACCGAGCCCCTAAGAAGACTGTCGCTAGCAGAGCTGGACTAGGTAGAAGTGTTTGTCTAAGAAAACTTGGCGAAGAAGTTCATTACGCCAAGCTTAGCGGAATATGCGTTACTAATTCTTTTCGTGCGGAAACCCGGAGGTAGTCTCCGACTGTGTGTGGACTACAGAGGCCTTAATAAGGTTACTAAGAGAGATATGTATCCGCTGCCTCTGATCGATAAGACTATACAACGAGTAGCTAAGGCTAAGTAGTTTAGCAAGCTGGATATTCGCTAAGCGTTCCACCAGTTAAGGAACGAAGAAGGACAAACTAAAGATCTTACGACATTCGCTACGCGCATAGGCAACTTCAAGTAGCTAGTAATGCCTTTCGGACTCACCAACGCGCCGGCAGTGTAGCAACGCTTTATAAACCACACTTTTATAGACATGCTGGAACGTTTCGTATCAATCTACTTAGACGACATTCTGATCTACACCGAAGGAACGAGAGAACAACACACAGACTACATTAAGAGGGTGTTAAAAAGACTCCGTAAGGTCGGATTAAACGCGGACACAAAGAAGAGCGAGTTCTATTAGACCGAAGTCAAATACCTCAGTCTTATCGTTAGAAGAGAAGGAATTCGGATAGACCCGTCGAAAGTGGCCGCTGTCGCGGAATAGAAGCAACCGACATCCGGAAACATTACGCGAATCAGAGCGTTTCCCAGATTCTGCAGCTACTATCGACAGTTTATTAAGGACTTAAGCAAGATAGCGAGACCACTGAATAAGGCGTTGAAAAAGGAGGCCGCCGGCCTATGGAATAAGAAGTGCACGGAAGCCTTTAATCGGCTAAAAGAGGCAGTGGAATCGGCGCTAGTGCTGGCGCACTTCTGACCGGAAAAGACGATCTACGTAGAAACGGACGCTTCCGACACAGTAACGGCAGGGGTCCTTTCTTAATACGCTAACGATAAAGAAACTCTCTATCCGGTGGCTTTCTTTAGCAAGTTAATAAATAACGCTAAACGGAACTACGCTATCTATAATAAAGAACTGCTAGCTATTATTCAGGCCTTTAAAGAGTGGAAACCGGAGCTTATAGCTAGACAGAGCACGATCCAGGTCCTTACGGACCACCAGTCACTGACCTACTTTATAAAGACGCAGAAGCTGTTACGGCGCTAAGCCCGGTAGGCTGCCTACTTATCCGGATTTGATTTTAAGATCACCTATCGACCAGGAGCTCAAAATGGAAAGGCAGACGCGTTGACGAGAAGAGAAGGGAAGACCAGCTGCGCGAAAGAAGATCCGAACATGTTTCAGAAGGTGCTAACGGAACGAATAGTAGACGCCGAGGTGTTAAAAGAGGTAGGGATCTGTGCGATAGAGCCGCTAATTGAAAAAGAGACGCTGTACGAGAAAGTGGAACAGCTTAATCAGCAGCAGAGGCTCGGCAAAACGGGCTTAGGGAAAATAATCGTTCAGGGACAACTGATTACAGAGGTTATCCAGCTAATCTATAGGTCCTAGGATGTTGGTTACGCAGGATCGAAGAAGATAATAGAAGCAATAAGGACGACCTACTGGTTTCCGCAAATCTTCGAGCGGATACATTAGTTTATTACTAACTGCTACGTATGCCGAGCAGCGAAGCTATGTTACAGCCTTCCGGCTGGCCTACTAAAGCCCCTTCCGATCCCTGAAAAACCATAGCAGCACATTACGATGGACTTCGTAACCGGCCTGCCGGATTCTGATAGATACGATACTACGCTTAATGTAGTGGATCGACTAAGCAAGGAACGCTATTTTATCCCCTACTGAGCTAAGGATAAAGGAACTACTGCAGAAGAAACGGCGAGAATGTTGATCCAGCACGTATAGAAGCACTATAGGCTGCCGGACACTATCACTACGGATAGGGGTCCTCAATTTACCGCCAATGTATAGAAAGCTATTAACCAAGCCCTCGGAATTCGGGGAAAGCTTAGCACGGCCGCTCACCCTTAGACCGACAGCTAGTCTAAAGTAGCTAACCGAGAGATAGAGAAATATCTGAGAATTTTCTGTAGTTATTATCAAACAGAATAGGTTAAGGTGTTGCCAATAGCCGAATTCTGCGCCAATTCAGCATAGTCGGAAGCCACCTCACTAGCGCCGTTTAAGATAACACATAGTTATCTTCCGAGGATAAGCTTTTAGCTGCCAAACGAACTCAGCTCTTTAGAACCTTCTACTACCACTTCGTCGAAGAGAATCGCCGCGGCGGCGGCAGAAGCGCTACGATCTCAGATAGAAGAAGCGATCAAGGTAGCGAAAGAAGAGATAGAATTAGCTTAGAAGAAGATAGTAACTCGAGCTAACAGAAAGAGGTCACTAATGGAATTCGAGGAAGGCCAAAAGGTATAGCTAAACACGCGGAACCTAAGGCTGAAAGGCAACGCGAAGCTTAACCCTCGTTACGTAGGTCCGTTTAAGATAATAGAAAAGAGGTCGCCGGTAACCTACCGGCTCTAGCTGCCAAAATCGTTCCGGATCCACGATGTCTTTTATTTGGATCTGCTAAGCCTAGACCCTAAAGATAGTCTTCCGGATTAGGGGTTCCATAAACCCCTACCAATCGAAATAGAAGGAGAAGAAGAAGAGTAGGAGGTAGAAGACGTAATTAATATAAGAAAACAAAGAGGATCTATCGAAGCGAGGATCTTATAGAAAGGATAGCCGGAAGACTATAAATGGTATCTAGTCAAAAACCTCCGGAATTTAGCAGAGGTGCTAAGAGAGTTTTACGTTCGAAACCCGAAAAAGCCGAGGCCTGTATAGCTCGAAAGCTAATAAAGAAGAAAGATATCCACATCCGCTCCATCGACGCGGAAGCTAATAGAAACGATCGTAGAATCTACTTGTTGCGGCGGTGGAAAGGGGTGGGACTGGATGATGGGGTGGACCCTGGATTTCGGCTCGGCCCGGACGGGACGAGCCGGGCCTTGGCACACCACCCTCCATCAAAGCCCACCACCACCACCACATAGGTTCCTTTCCCTCCTCAGTTCGAGATATAGTCATCAAAAGGCCGTATTGAATCATATCTGCGTGCCCGGATCATTATATCTCGAACTCACTCTCCACAACCCCGCGCTGCGCGAAAGGGCCCGTCGAACCATCCGGAAACCCAAATAACGCACGCGCACCAACAACAACAACAACCCCAGGCACCGTAAGAAGATGGAAGGCTTCTTAGCGGTAGAGAGCGGCGTAACAGGCCGCTGCGGAAAGAGAAAGACTAACAGAGCGAACAGGCGCTCCAGTGTCATTGATGATAAGATCATTATTAGAGGTTTTACGGCGGAAGAGACCGCAGAGATTAAGGAACGAATAAGCGAATACAAGAAGATCTACGACTGCACGGTCGAGGAACTGGAAGACTACGTAAACGAGAACGGAATAGGGAAGGTCTACGACGGTATAGACCTCATTGAGACGCTGTTCTACAGGACACTGGAAGAAAACAGACAGCTGAGGGAGGAAGTAGAGACGGTAAGGGCCGAGAAGGAATCGGCAGAGACTATCGTCGAAGTGTTGGAACACCAAGCGGCGAATCGAATAGCGCAGCTAAAGGCGCTGAAGGATTAACTGGCTGATATGGAAGCAGCGAGATCGTCGCCGCCACCGCGGCGAGAAACCCAAGTGGAAACCACCTCGCCGGCGGCCTACAGTTAAGGTGGCACGTTAATGACGTCATTACCGGATCTACCGGTTTTCGGTGGCGGAGACTCCGAAGCGTAGGAGGCGTTCAAGAAGAAGATCAAGAATAAGATGAACTGCGATTACGCATCAAGCAGCGAAGAAGACAGATTGGCCTATTTAGAGGCGCGACTAGAAGGTGAAGCTTTTTCGTTGGTGGCGGACCTGGAAGAGGTGACTGCCGAAGAAGCGATCAAAGCGTTAGATTAACGCTTCGGAGACCCATTCCGAAAGAAGACAGCCCGTAAACAACTGGACAAGATTAACCAGAACCGGCAGACGTTTAAGGAATTTTACAGTTTGTTCAGAAAATATGCGATTAGGGCCCGAGTGGCGGAGGATAAGCAGCTCTACCTATTAAGGCAGAAGCTGAACCCTGAACTGGCCGCCGCTATGGCGTCTGTGGAAGACGAAGACCTTAAGGGCTTCGTGCATCAGACGAGGGTCACTGCGAGAAACTTAAGCGCTTACGCGAAATCACGCGAATCGGTTCAGAAGCCGTCGCCGTTGATAACGCAGACCACACGACCCCCTGCGCCTTTCCGGAGAGCGCCACAGCAGCCACCTTATCAGTCGCAGCGCTCGTCGTTCGTCCCCACCTGTTTCGCATATGGCAAGCCTGGCCACATCGCCACGAGATGCCAAGCATCGGATAAGCAGAAGCAGGACTATCGTGTTATAAGGCAGCCGCAGCCACCGCCACCGAGGAAGACCATACAAGCTATGGAGCCGGCTCCGAACGACACTGACAGCGAAGGTGGGGTGCAGTTAAGGATTATAGGAAAAGACCAGCTGGACGGATAGGCCCCCTATCCAGCATTGACAATAGGGCACCGAATCGAAGCGAACCGCCACGAGGAGAAAGTATCAACAGCTGCAGCGATCCGCTCTCGGCAGCGGTGGAAGTGAATACGGAAACAGCTATTATCCTTCCAATCACTGTCTACCCCTTTGACGGATCGAGCAAACCGCTTCAGCTGAAAGCTTTTATCGATACCGGAGCTCTCATCGGCGCGGCGATCCATCACCGACTGGTCAGGAAGCTGATAAATAGATACGGTTATCCAGTAGAACTGGCGTCGCCGACGCGAATCTCGGCATATAACGGACAAGACACGGAAAGCGTCACGCACTACGTGCCATTAAGGACTACGCTAGCTGGTCGAACTACAGAAGCGACGTTCCGGATCATGGATATCGGAAGGTTTGACATCATTATAGGGCAGAAATGGATGAAGAACCAGAAAGCTATCGTTGACGTAGATAAAGGAACGATCAGGTTCAAAACCCCGGGTGGCGGAGCAGGGACCATCGAAAAGGTCGCCACTGTCGCCGCCAAGCCGAAAGCTACGGAGTCCGCAAGAGAGGCTCCGTCCGATCGTTCCGAACCCCCGGTTACTGTCGGAATGATAAGTTCAGAAGCTATAACGACCCTTGCGAAGTCGCTGGACAACGAGATCTACGCTATCTCGATGAAAGACATCGAAGACTACAGAAAGATAATGGCGGAAGAAGAAGTGGATCCGCTGGAGGTGCTACCGAAAGAACTCTATAGTTACGCTGACGTCTTCTCAAAGGCCGATTCCAACCTCCTGCCGCTCCATCGACCGGAATATAACAACAAGATCCGGCTAAAAGAAGGAGCCGCGCTGCCGAGAACCGAGCCCCTAAGACGACTGTCGCCGGCGGAACTGGACCAGGTAGAGGTGTTTGTTCGCGAAAATCTGGCGAAGAAGTTCATTACGCCGAGTTTAGCCGAATATGCGTTACCGATTCTTTTCGTAAGGAAACCAGGGGGTGGTCTGCGACTCTGCGTAGATTATCGAGGCCTTAACGAGGTTACCAAGAGAGACGTATACCCGCTGCCGCTGATCGACGAGACCATCCAGCGCGTGGCAAAGGCTAAGTGGTTCAGCAAGCTGGACATCCGCCAAGCGTTCTATCGATTGAGAAACGAGGAAGGACAAACGGAAGATCTCACGACGTTCGCGACGCGTATAGGCAATTTCAAGTGGTTAGTGATGCCTTTCGGACTCACTAACGCGCCGGCAGTGTGGCAACGCTTTATAAACCACACGTTTATGGACATGTTGGAACGGTTCGTGTCCATTTACTTGGACGACATCCTTATCTACACCGAAGGAACGAGAGAACAGCACACGGACCACATTAAGAAGGTGCTGACCAGGCTCCGCGAGGTCGGATTAAACGCGGACACGAAAAAGAGCGAGTTTTATTAGACTGAAGTCAAATATCTCGGTCTGATCGTCGGAAGAGATGGAATTCGTATAGACCCCTCAAAGGTCGCCGCCGTCGCGGAGTGGAAGCAGCCGAAATCCGGAAACACTACGCAAATCAGAGCGTTTCTCGGATTCTGCAGCTACTACCGACGGTTTATCAAGGACTTTAGCAAGATAGCGAGACCCCTGAACGAGGTGCTAAAGAAAGAGGCCGCAGGCCTATAGAATGAGAAGTGCACGGAAGCTTTCGTACGGCTGAAAAAGGCAGTGGCCTCGGCGCCGGTTCTGGCACACTTCCGACCAGAAAAAGCAATCTACGTAGAAACGGACGCTTCTAACACAGTAACCGCAGGGGTCCTTTCTCAATATGGCGACGACGAGACCCTCCATCTAGTCGCCTTCTTTAGCAAGTTAATAAGCGAAGCTGAGCGGAACTACGCCATCTATAATAAGGAGCTGCTGGCCATTATTCAGGCCTTTAAAGAGTGGAAACCGGAACTCATGGCTGGAAAAGGGCCAATCCAGGTTCTTACGGACCACCAGTCGCTGACCTACTTCATGAAGACGCAGAAGCTCTTACGACGTCAAGCACGGTAGGCTGCCTACTTATTAGGGTTCGATTTCAAGATCACATATAGACCCGGAGCCCAAAACGGAAAGGCTAACGCGCTGACGAGACGAGAAGGGAAGACCAGCCGCGCGAAGGAAGATCCGAACATGTTTCAGAAAGTGTTAACCGAGCGGATAGTAGACGCCGAGGTGTTGAAAGAAGTAGGGATCCACGCAGTGGAATCGCCGATTAAAGAGTCTCCGACTGAAAAAGAGACGCTCTACGAGAAGGTGGACCGGCTTAACCGACAGCAGAAGGTCGGCAAAACCGGTTTAGGGAAGATGATAGTTCCGGAAGAACTAATCACAGAAGTCATCCAGCTGGTCTATAGCTCCGTGGATGTGGGCTACGCGGGCGCGAAGAAAACGATGCAGGCAATAAGAACGACCTACTGGTTTCCGCGGATCTATAAGCGGATTTACCGGTTTATCGCCAACTGCCACGCGTGCAGAGCCGCGAAGCTACGTTACGGTCTTCCGGCCGGTCTGCTGAAGCCACTTCCGATCCCCGAGAAACCATGGCAACATATCACGATAGACTTCGTAACCGGCCTGCCGGAATCCGATAGATACGACGCTACGCTGAACGTAGTAGACCGATTAAGCAAAGAACGCCACTTTATCCCCTGCCGAGCGAGAGATAAAGGAACCACTGCGGAAGAGACCGCACGGATGTTGATTCGACACGTATGGAAGCATCATAGCTTACCGGACACTATCACCACAGATAGGGGTCCTCAATTCACCGCCGATGTGTGGAAAGCTATCAACCAAGCTCTCGGAATCCATAGAAAGCTCAGCACCGCCGCTCACCCTCAAACGGACGGCCAGTCCGAAGTGGCTAACCGTAAGATGGAGCGATATCTGCGAACCTTCTGCGGCCACCATCAAGAAGAATGGGTTAAGGTGTTGCCGATGGCCGAGTTCTGCGCTAACTCGGCACTATCCGAAGCTACCTCGCTGGCGCCGTTCGAGATAACGCACGGCTATCTTCCGAGGATGAGCTTTTAGCCGCCAAACGAACCCAGGTCTACGGAACTATCCACCGCCACGTCGTCGAAGAGAGTCGCCGCCGCGGCGGCGGAAGCGCTCCAATCTCAGATGGAAGAAGCGGTCAAAGTGGCGAAAGAAGCGATGGAATCAGCTCAGAAGAAGATGGTGAATCGAGCTAATAGAAAAAGGTCCCCAATGGAATTCGAGGAAGGCCAAAAGGTATGGCTCAACACGCGAAACCTAAGGCTAAAAGGAAACGCAAAGCTCAACCTACGCTACGTAGGTCCGTTCAAGATAATAGAAAAGAGGTCGCCGGTGACCTATCGGCTCGAGCTGCCGAAGGCGTTCCGGATCTACGATGTTTTCCATTCAGATCTGCTAAGCTTAGACCCTGAAGACAGCCTGCCGGAACAGGGGTTCGCTGAACCCCCGCCAATCGAGATAGATAATAAGGAAGAATGGGAAGTAGAAGACGTAATGGACGTAAAGAAGATAAGGGGGTCCATCAAAGCGAGGGTCTCGTAGAAGGGGTGGCCAGAAGACTATAAATAGTATCCGATCGAGAACCTCCGGAATTCGGCGGAGCTGCTAAGAGACTTTTACGCGCGGAATCCGACGAAGCCGAAGCCGGAATGGCTCTAATGCCGATCCTTACGGAAGAAGAAGAATGCTACGTCCGCTCCACCGGCGCGAAAGCCGATGAAAACGATCGTGATTGCTCCAGGCAGATCGTAGCGGTCGGCAGGCCGCGCACGCCGTGGCGTGCTAGCGCCGCCCCCCCCCCCCCCTGCGATAGAGTGCTGACTTCGGTAGAGAAAGAAAAGAAGAAGAACCGGAGCCGCGGACGGATCTATATAGACCTCCGAAGCAGCGCACAGACCGCCCAGACCGCAGCTCAGATGACCGAACGGTTCAGATCAGGTAGCGCACCGATCACATAAACGCCAAGTAAAGGACTTCGGATGCCGATAACGTAAGGGCTGAAAAAGCGATGATGAGACGTTGTTTTCGATAAAAGACGGAAGAGGTAACGTCGACGGTAGAGGGGATTTTCGAGAAAAAGAAGACGAATCAAAAAAAAAAAAAAAAAAAAAAAAAAAAAGAGACGGAAAGAAGAGAGATTTTCGGATGGGTAGGGTGACTAAGCGGTCGAGGGCGACCGCTGGTAAGGGGGGGGGGTAGTGTTGCGGCGGTGGAAAGGGGTGGGACTGGATAATGGGGTGGACCCTGGATTTCGGCTCGGCCCGGACGGGACGAGCCGGGCCTTGGCACACCACCCTCCATCAAAGCCCACCACCACCACCACATAGGTTCCTTTCCCTCCTCAGTTCGAGATATAGTCATCAAAAGGCCGTATTGAATCATATCTGCGTGCCCGGATCACTACTAGCCGGTGTCTTGGGCCTTACCACTACTACCGCTAGCTAGGACTAGCGGATAGAGGCGGTAAGGCCGAGAACGGCGCCACTGCGTCGGTACGCTTAGTAAGGGTCTTTGCGCTCCGTTACTATTATCCGCCAGCTTAGCGGAAAGGATAGTAACGAGGAACGAAGCAGCTGCCAACAAAGCGGTCTCGCAGTAGCGCTAAAGGCCTTAGTAGAGGAAGAAGAGGAAGAAGAGGAAGAAGATAAGGAGCTGCAGATAGATCTATATAGACCTACGCAGCGGAGCACGGACCGGTCACGCCGCAGCTCTAGTAACCGCTAGCTCCGATCAGATAGCTCTGATCAGATAGCTCGGATCAGATAGAACGGATTAGATAGGCGCTAAGTAAAGACGTTAGATAGTAACGATGTAAATTATATAAAAAAAAAGAGAGGAGGAACGGATAAGTAAGCAGTCGAGGGCGACCGCTAATAAGGGAGGGGGGTAGTGTTGCAGCAGTGGAACGGGGTCGGACTAAGTAATAGAGTAGACCCTCGGAATTTCGGCTCGGCCCTTCCGGACCGAGCCGGGCCTTAGCACGCTACCCCCCAAAGGTCTCGTCTACTACTACATAGATTTCTTTCCCTCCTTAGTTCGAGATATAGTTATTCAAAAGGCCGTTATGAATTATATCTGCGTGCCCGGATTAGGTAGAAATAAGAAGGGGATAAGAGCAGAACTGTCCAAAAATCTCTTACACTACCTTAGGGGGTAGCATACTAGCTACTACCCCCCGGAACTAGGGCGGCCGACTCCCTATCTAAAATCTTAATTACCTCCTAGCTAGCAGGACCCCTACCTAGGCTAGCACTAGGGAGCAGAGGCATCCCGCTACCCCTACGCACCTCCTCTAGACAGCAGTAGGGGCAGTAGAGGGAGCTATCCTTCTACTTACAGGAGGCGCAGACCCTAGCCTAGAAGCTAGGGAGGCGGTATAGGCTGAATAAGCCCTATAGGGAATTGGGGCAGGCGGTACAGAGCTAGCTACTGGTAGCAATAAGCATAGCATTAACGTACAACGTGCGGGCTATAGCGACCCGCTAAGGCGTAACCTAGACGGGGTTACACTAGCAGGCGTAGAAGGGTAGCTTAGTAGCGTCCTGCTGCTTATTAGTATAGTATCTAAAATATTAGCTTAGACTATACAGAAAACGGAGACCTGTACGAACTGGAAGCGAAGTTGCTAGTCGAGCTAGGCATTCTATACCTAGAGGTAAAAGTAGGAGGGAACACTAGCCAGACGGACGGAAGAAGGGCTAGGAACTACAAGAGAAGAGCCAGTACCTACAAGAGAACTACAGCGGGAACGGCTAGAAGGGGTGCGTAGCATAATAGTAGTAGCTAGTAGTAATAGCTAGATTAATAGACGGTAGACGTTAGTAGTAGACGTTGGACAGTAGACAGTAGATAGTAGACAGCGGAATAGGGGGGTAGCAGGCAGGGGGAATAGAAGAAAAGGAAGGAAGGGAAAGAGAGAGGGGAGGCTTAATATTTAGAGGGTAGCTGCCTGCTATATAAGGCAATAGCAACTAGAGCAGCTGCTACAACTGTGTAAAAAGGGAGCAAGGAAGGCAACTACAATGTAGTAGGCGACGAGTAACGGCCCTATAGACGACTAGACGGAGACGGGAAGTCGCGACTAGCCAAAGGAACACTAGGAGCCAAGGGCGTACAATACACCGCTATATAAAAGAAGTACTACGAGAAGAGAGGAGGGTATTGTTAGGGGGCGCCGTCTAGCCCAGGTCCTAGACCTAAGCCAGCCGTCGCCCTAAGGACTGCAACTTACCGGCGCTAGCACGACCCTACCCTCTGTATAGAGTTACTAATACGACCCTACTCTTGTATAGAGGGAGAATCCTATAGCCCTATATAGAGGAGAATTGCCGCCCCTCTAAACAGAGAGAAAACTCTACACTACTGTATAGAGGGAAACTCCCGATCCTCTATACAGAGTGTAAGCCTTGTACCCCTATATAGAGGGAAATTGCTGGCTTAGCTTTATAGGTACAAATTGTACAGCAGCAGACGACGAAGGAACTGCCTATTAGTTCTTTTATATAGATACCTAGCCTTAAGTTTCTAAACTAAGATTCTTAAGCCCTTACACTATCTAACGTCTTTACTTAGCATCTATCTAATCCGTGCTATCTGTAAAGGGCTTAAGAATCTTGGTTTAGAAACTTAAGGTTAGGTATCTATATAAAGGAACTAATAGGCAGTTCCTTTATTATCTGCTGCTGTACAATTTGTACCTACAAAGCTAAGCCAGCATCTTCCCTCTATACAGGGATGCAAGGTTTACACTCTATACGGAGGATTGGGAGTTCTCCCTCTATATAGTAGTACAGAGTTTTCCCTCTGTTTAAAGGGGCGGCAATTCTCCTCTATGTAGGGCTATAGGGTTCTCCCTCTATATAGGAGTGTAGTTCTGTCGGTGATTCCGTACAGAGGATAGGGTCGGGCTAGCGCTGCTAAGTCGCAGTCCTTAGGGCGACAGTTGGCTTAGGTCGGTCCAGGACCTGGGCTGGGCGGCGCCCCCTAACAATACCCCCCCTCCCTTCTTGTAGTGCCCTTTTTCGTACGGCAGCGTGCCGTGCACACTTAGTTCCTGCTGTTCCTTTGCTAGGTTGCGACTTCCTATTTTCGTCTAGCCGTCTATATAGTCGTTGCTCGTCGCCTACTAGGTCGTAGTTGCCTCCTGCTATTTTACCTAGTTGTAGCAGCTGCTCCGGTTGCTATTGCTTCCTATAGCAGGTAGCTACTGCCTAAATTCCAAGTCTCTCCCTTCTCTTTCCCTCCTTCTTCTCTTTCTATTCTCCTTCTGCCTCCCCCCTTCTACGCCGTCCACTGTCTACTACCGTCTACCGTCTACGCCTACTCCGGCCCTACTACTAGCTACTAACAGTTACTACTACTACTAGCTACTACTATTACTACTAGTTACTACTATGCTACCTGCCCTGTCCGGCCGTGCTCGTCGTAGCTCTCTCGTAGTCGCTAGCCCCTCCTCCTCTGCTTGTCCGGCTGGGGTCTCCTCCTATTTTTGCCTTTAGTAGTGGAATCCTTAGTTTGACCAATAGCTACGCTTCCGGTTCGTACGGATTCCTATCTTCCGTACAGTCTAAGCTAACGTCTTAGGTGCTATACCAACAAGCAGCAAGACGCGGCCGAGCTGCCCTACTACGCCTTCTAGTGTAACCCTGCCTAGGTTACACTATAGCAGGTAGCTACGGCCCGGGCGTTGTACATTAACGCTATCCTTATCGCTACCTAGGGCTAGCCCTACGCTCCCTGCCCTAACTCCCCCTAGCTCTTACTTGGCCTATACCGCCTCCTAGGCTTCTGGGCTAGGGTGTGTGCCTCGTGTAAGTAGAAGGATAGCTCCCTCTACTGCCCCTACTGCCGTCTGGGGGAGGCGTATAGGGGTAGGGGGGTGCCTCTACTTCCTAGGGCTAGCCTAGGTAGGGGTAGGGGTCCTGCTAGGCGGGAGGTAATTAAGATCTTAGATAAGGAGTCGGTTGCTCTAGTCCCCTAGGGTAGTAGCTAGTAAGCTACCTTCTCCCCCTAGGTAGTGTAAGAAATTCCGGACGGTTCTGCTCCTAAATCCTCTTATTTCTACTCTCCTTCCTATCTGTTCCCTAGCTGTTCCCTTCCTCTAGCCCTTTTTTCGTACAGTGTTGTACGATGTCGTGTTAGTGGGATCCTATAGTGTCCTACGTCGTAATTCTCGATCCTTTAACAACCTAGGTTGCTAGCGGCTACCCTGTCCTTAGGGTAGATCGTCCCTCTTTCTGCTATACAGCGCAGTGTTACTGTAACTAGGCAGGGGGATAGTTCTCCTCCTACCTGTCCAGTGCAGTTGTGTCCTGTAGGGCCTCGTATAGTTCCTACGTAGGCTCTGCCTATCCTCTCTATTTTACTAGGCACTCTGCCCTCTTCCGCCTCCTTTAGCTCTTAAGGATTCCTTCTACCTCGTACTCTTCCTAGCCCTCGGTTATAATCGCTAGTGGGCGCGCGTCGTCTGTCGTCTAGTGCAGCAGCGGGTCCGTATTTGCTGGCTGTACGAGGTCTATATAGAAGACTAGATAAATCCCTAGGGGAGTGTTTAATTGTACGGCATATGTCCCTACTAGTCGGACTACTGTAAACTTCCTGTTCTTCCAATCTAGCTTCTTGCTCGGCCGGTCTGTACGGATGTTTCGCTAGTTTAGCTAGACCTTATCCCCTGCTATATACCTTGGTGCAGCCTGCTGTCCCTTGTTGGCCTGCTCTTCCGCATTCTGTTAAGCTATAGCTAGACTCGCCTTCGCCTATTAATAGACATTCGTAATCGTCCGTACGATAGCCTCTCTCTACTGAATTGGGGATCGTACTAGGCGCAGGGTGTTACTACTTAGGGTTAGTAGGAGCGGGGAATAGTTATATCTATAGACTGTAAAGAAGGGGGAAAATCCTATAGCATTAGCTGTACAGCTGTTAATAGCCAGCTCCGCTATAGGGAGAAGTCGGTTCCAGTTCGTCTAGTTATAGTCGACGTACGCTTAGAGGTACGCTTCCAACGTCGAATAGACTCTCTCCGTCGCCCTGTCCGTCTGTAGGTGCTATACGGTTAACAGGCGACGTTCTACCTTTAGCAACTGGCAGACCCTCGCCTAGAGCTAGCTCGTAAACTGTGTACCCTAGTCTGATACTGATCCGGGCACGCAGATATGATTCAATACGGCCTTTTTGATAACTATATCTCGAACTGAAGAGGGAAAGGAATCTATGTGGTGGTGGTGGTGGGCTTTGATGGTGGTGGTGCCAAGGCCCGGCTCGGCCCGGACGGGCCGAGCCGAAATTCCAGGGTCCACCCCATCAATCTGTCCCACCTCTTTCTACCACCGCAACACTACCCCCCTCCCTCACCAGCGGTCGCCCTCGACCGCTTAGTCATCTCATCTATCCGAAAATGTCCACTTTTTTTTTTTTTTTTTTTTTTTTTTGATTCACCGCCTCTTTTCTCGAAAACTCCTTTCAACGTCGACGTCACCTCTTCCGTCTTCCATCAAAAACAATGTCTTCTTCGTCTCTTTCTTAACTTCTTACGTTATCTGCATCCGAAGTCCTTCACTTGGCGTTTATGTGATCGACGCTATCTGATCTGTGCTATCTGATCTGAGCCGTGGGTTATCTGAGCTGCGGCGTGGGTGGTCTGTGCTCCGGCTCGGAGGTCCATATAGGTCTGTCCGCGGCGTCGTTTTTCTTCTTCTTTTTCTTTTCCACCAAGGCCTCCACGCGGTCGCCGAGCGACTGCCTGGAGCAATCAATTCCACTACGATCGTTTTCATCGGCTTCCGCGCCGGTGGAGCGGACGCAGCTTTCTTCTTTCTTCCGGCGTCGTCGACATCAGAGCTACGCCGGTTTCGGCTTTTCCGGGTTCTGCACGTAGAACTCTCTCAGCAGCTCCGCTGAATTCCGTAGGTTTTCGACTGGATACCATTTATAGTCTTCCGGCCAGCCCTTCTACGAGATCCTCGCTTTGATGGACCCCCTCGTCTCCTTTACGTCTATTACGTCTTCTACCTCCTATTCTTCCTTATCGTCCATCTCGATTGGCGGGGGTTCGGCGAACCCCTGTTCCGGAAGGCCGTCCTCAGGGTCTAGGCTCAGCAGATCTGAATGGAAAACATCGTGGATCCGGAACGCCTTTGGCAGCTCGAGTCGATAGGTCACCGGCGACCTCTTTTCTATTATCTTGAACGGACCCACGTGACGTGGGTTGAGCTTCGCGTTCCCTTTCAGCCTCAGGTTCCGCGTGATCTGACTGCAGTAGACTCTAGGTCAATACCCGTCTTTGATAACTATATCCAAGGCTGGAGAGGGAAGAATCTACGTACAAGCGGAGGTGCGGTATTTGAGTGTGCAGCTGCCAAGCCTGGTCCTGCCAAGCCTGCCACCTTCCAGCACCTTCCAGCCCTCCACATCCATATCACTACCGCCCTCCCCAACCAGCGATTGCCCTCAATCGCAATCAATCTATTAATCGCAATCAGCCAATCAGGTCGCACCAAAACAGGTCGCTTTTGAGGTCGCTTTTGAGGTCGCTTTTGAGCTTCAATCTCGTGCCTTTTTGAGCCTCAATCTCGTGCCTTTTTAAGCCTCAATCTCGTGCCTTTTTGAGCCTCAATCTCGTGCCTTTTGACGTTGCTTTCGGCCTTAATTGGTGCCTTGATCTCGTGCGTTTTGCCGTCGCTTTCGGCCTCGATTGGTGCCTTGTTTGGTGCCTTGCTAAGGCTGCAGAATTCTCAGATTGTCGCGGAGGTCGTCGAGGTTGCAGAGGTCGCGGAGGCCGTCGAGGTCGCAGAGCTCGCAGAGCTCGCAGAGGTTGTCTTGCAAACACATGTCGCTTCTCGAGCCGTCGCTTCTCGAGCTGTCTCGAGCCGTCGCTTCTCGAGCCGTCGCCTCTTATTCTTATTCTCGACGGTCGCTTCTCGGACGGTTGCTTCTCGACGGTCGCTTCTCGACGGTCGCTTCTCGTCGGTCGCTTCTCGACGGTCGCTTCTCGTCGGTCGCTTCTCGGACGGTCACTTCTCGACAGTCGCTCGCTTCTTAAGCCGTCGCTCGCTTCTTAAGCCGTCGCTCGCTTCTCAGACGCTCGCCTCGCTTCTCGACGGTCGCTTCTTGACAGTCGCTTCTCAGATTGTCGCTTCTCAAACGGTCGCAGAGGTCGCAGAGCTCGCTAAGGTCGCAGAGCTCGCTGAGGTTGTCGGGGTCGCGGAGGCTTCCAGAGGTCGCTGCAAACACGTGTCGCTTCTCGACAGTCGCTTCTCGAGCCGTCGCTTCTCGACGGTCGCAGAGGTCTCGGAGGTCGCGGAGGTCGTAGGGTCGCAGAGGCTTCCAGAGGTCGCAGAGGTTGCAGAGTTCTCGGAGGTTGCCTTGCACACACGCGCTGCTTCTGAACTGTCGCTTCTCGACGGTCGCTTCTCAAGCCTGTGCTCTGCTGCCTGTGTTGTCTATAGCAGCTGTGCCTGCCTGCAGCTGTGCCTCTGTTGTCTGCAGCTGCCTGCCTAGGGCTCTGCCTAGGTGCTCTGCAGCTGGTGCTCTGCAGCTGGTGCTCTGCCTTGTGCTCTGCCTTGTGCTCTTCTGAACCTGAACAGTGTGTGTTGTCTGCACCTGTGTGTTGTCTGCAGCAGCTGTATGTTGTCTGTAGCTGCCCTGTATTGCCTGCAGCTGCTGTGCCTGTCTGCAGCTATGCCTCTGAACTGTGCTGTCTCTGAACTGTGCTGCCTCTAAACCTGAATAGTGTGTTGTCTACAGCTGCCTGTTGTCTGCAGCTGCCTTGTGCTGGCCGTACGCCTCGATTGCTGAATGTCCCGATTGCTGGCCGTACGTCTCGATTGCTGAATGTCCCGATTGCTGGCCGTACGTCTCGATTGCTAGCCGTATGCTTTGATTGCTAACTGTACGCCTCGATTGCTGAATGTCCCGATTGCTAGCCGTACTGATTGCTAAGTGTGCCGAATAGAATGGTCTGTCAAAGACCCAAAAAAAACGAATGTCGTCGCCCTAGGTCCTGCTAGGTGCGTCTTGCCGTCGTCGTCGCTCTCGCTCCTCGCTCTTGCTCCTTATCCTTGTCGCTCCTACATCGTCCTTCTCGACCTTCTCGTTCTTCTCGACCTTCTCGTCGCTCTCGTTCTCGTCGCTCTCGTTCTCGTCGCTCTCTCGTCGCTCTCGCTCTTCTTCAAAACTCGCGATCTGCTCGCGTAGGCACTCTCTTTAAAACTCTCTCTTCTTCTCGATAGGGGGAGGGATAGAGTAGTATGCACATGTACAATTAAGTAACCGGATATAAGTCAACGGCCTCCTTTGTACATATACAGTACACACTCTGGGTTGGTTGCACGTACGTTAATCGAGTACCCGGATGTAATTCAACGGGCTCTTTCGCGTAGTGCGGGTTGGGTGTTGGGTTGAGCCTTGGATATAATGATCTGACTGCAGTAGACTCTAGGTCAATACCCGTCTTTGATAACTATATCCAAGGCTGGAGAGGGAAGAATCTACGTACAAGCGGAGGTGCGGTATTTGAGTGTGCAGCTGCCAAGCCTGGTCCTGCCAAGCCTGCCACCTTCCAGCACCTTCCAGCCCTCCACATCCATATCACCGCGTGTTGAGCCATACCTTTTGGCCTTCCTCGAATTCCGTCGGTGACCGCTTTCTATTAGCTCGAGTTACCATCTTCTTCTGAGCCGATTCCATCGCTTCTTTCGCTACTTTGATAGCTTCTTCCATCTGAGATCGTAGCGCTTCTGCCGCCGCGGCGGCGACTCTCTTCGACGACGTGGCGGGGGTGATTGAAAGCTCCGGCGAGCCGGCGTCGCTTGGCGGCTGGAAGCTCATCCTCGGAAGATAGCCATGCGTTATCTCGAACGGCGCTAGCGAGGTTGCTTCGGACGGTAACGAGTTAGCGCAGAATTCGGCTATCGGCAACACCTTAACCCAATCTTTTTAATGATGGCCGCAGAAGGTTCGTAGATATCGCTCCATCTCTCGGTTAGCCACTTTAGACTGACCGTCGGTCTGTGGATGAGCGGCTGTGCTGAGCTTTCCACAAATTCCGAGAGCTTGGTTGATGGATTTCCATACGTCGGCAGTGAATTGAGGACCCCTATCCGTAGTGATAGTGTCCGGTAGGCTATGGTGCTTCCATACGTATTGGATTAACATCCGTGCTGTCTCTTCCGCGGTGGTTCCTTCATCTCTCGCTCGGCAGGGGATGAAGTGGCGTTCTTTGCTTAATCGGTCCACTACGTTCAGCGTGGCGTCGTATCCATCGGATTCCGGCAGGCCGGTTACGAAGTCCATCGTAATATGTTGCTATGGTTTCTCGGGGATCGGAAGTGGCTTCAGCAGACCGGCCGGAAGACCGTAACGTGGCTTCGCGGCTCTGCACGCGTGGCAGTTGGCGATAAACCGGTAAATCCGCTCATAGATCCGCGGAAACCAGTAGGTCGTTCTCAATGCCTGCATCGTTTTCTTCGCGCCTGCGTAGCCGACATCTACGGAGCCGTGGATTAGTTGGATGACCTTAGTGATTAGTTCTTCCGGAACTATCAGCTTCCCTGAACCGGTTTTGCCGAGCTTCTGCTTCTGGTTAAGCTGCTCCACCTTCTCGTAGAGAGTCTCTTCCTTAGGGGCCGGTTCCATTGGTTTTGGTTCGGTCTGCAGCTCCGCTGCGCAGATCCCCGCCTCCTTCAACACCTCGGCGTCTACTATCCGTTCGGTCAACACCTTCTGGAACATGTTCGGATCTTCTTTTGCGCGGCTAGTTTTTCCTTCTCTTCTCGTCAGCGCGTCAGCCTTTCCGTTTTGAGCCCCGGGTCGATAAGTGATCTTGAAGTCGAATCCTGATAAGTAGGCCGCCTACTGTGCCTGACGTCGTAAGAGCTTCTGCGTCTTCATGAAGTAGGCCAGCGACTGGTGGTCCGTAAGAACCTGGACCGTGCTCTTTCCAGCTATAAGCTCCGGTTTCCACTCCTCGAAAGCCTGAATGATCGCTAGCAGCTCCTTATCGTAGATGGCGTAGTTCCGCTTAGCTTCGCTTATGGACTTGCTGAAGAAGGCGACTGGATGGAGGGTCTCGTCGTCGCTATATTGAGAAAGGACTCCGGCCGTCACTGTGTTGGAAGCGTCCGTTTCTACGTAGATCGTCTTTTCTGGCCAGAAGTGTGCCAGAACTAGCGCAGAGGCCACCGCTTCTTTCAGCCGCACGAAAGCTTCCGTGCACTTCTCATTCCATAGGCCGGCGGCCTCTTTCTTTAGCGCCTCGTTCAGGGGTCTCGCTATCTTGCTGAAGTCCTTGATAAACCGTCGATAGTAGCTGCAGAAGCCGAGAAACGCTCTGATTTGCGTAGTGTTTCCGGATTTCGGCTGCTTCCACTCCGCGACGGCGGCGACCTTTAAGGGGTCTATACGAATTCCATCTCTTCCGACGATAAGACCGAGATATTTGACCTCGGTTTGATAGAACTCGCTCTTCTTCGTGTCCGCGTTCAATCCCACCTCGCGGAGCCTCTTCAACACCCTCTCGATGTGGTCCGTATGTTGCTCTCTCGTTCTATCGGTGTAGATGAGGATGTCGTCTAAGTAGATAGACACGAACCGTTCCAGCATGTCCATAAAAGTGTGGTTTATAAAGCGTTGCCACACTGCCGGCGCGTTAGTGAGTCCGAACGGCATCACCAGCCACTTGAAATTGCCCATACGCGTCGCGAACGTCGTAAGGTCTTCCGTCTGCCCTTCTTTATTCCTTAGTCGATGGAACGCTTGGCGGATGTCCAGCTTGCTGAACCACTTAGCCTTCGCTACGCGCTGTATAGTCTCATCTATTAGCGGCAGGGGGTATACGTCCCTCTTGGTGACCTCATTGAGGCCTCGATAGTCCACGCAGAGTCGCAGACCACCCCCCGGTTTCCTTACGAAAAGAATCGGTAACGCGTATTCCGCGGAGCTTGGCGTAATGAACTTCTTCGCTAAGTTTTCGCGGACAAACACCTCCACCTAGTCCAGTTCGGCCGGTGACAGTCTCCTTAGGGGCTCAGTTCTTGGCAAGGTGGCCCCCTCTTTCAGCCTGATCTTATTATCGTATTCCGGCCGGTGGAGCGGCAGGAGGTTGGAGTCTGCTTTTGAGAAGACGTCAGCGTAACTATAGAGCTCCTTTGGCAACACCTCCAGCGGATCCACTTCTTCTTCCGCTATTATCTTCCTGTAGTCTTCTATGTCTTTTATCGAGATGGCGTAGATCTCATTATCCGGCGACTTCGCGAGGGTCGTCATGGCTTCTAAGCTCATTATTCCGACGGTAACCGGGGGTTCGGAACGATCGGACGGAGCCTCTTTGGCGGGCTCCGTAACTTTCAATTCGGCGGCGGCGGTGGCGTCGCCTAGGGTTTTGAACCCTATCGTGCCTTCGTCTACATCAATGACGGCTTTCTGGTTCTTCATCCATTTCTGCCCTATAATAATGTCAAATCTTCCGATATCTATGATTCGGAACGTCGCTTCCGTGGTGCGACCAGCCAGTGTGGTCCTTAGCGGCACGTAGTGCGTGACGCTTTCCGTGTCTTGTCCATTGTACGCCGAAATCCGCGTCGGCGACGCCAGTTCCACTGGATAACTGTATCTATTCGTCAGCTTCCGGACCAGTCGGTGGTGGATCGCCGCGCCGATGAGAGCTCCGGTGTCGATAAAAGCTTTCAGCTGAAGCGGTTTGCTCGATCCGTTAAGGGGGTGGACAGTGATTGGAAGGATGATGGCTGTTTCCGTGTTCACCTCCACCGCAGCCGATAGCGGATCGCTGCAGCTATTGATGCTTTCTTTCGTCGACGTGGTTCGCGTTGATGCCCTGTTGTCCATGCTAGATAGGGGGTCTATCCGTCCAGCTGGTCTTTTCCCATGATTCTTAGCTGCACTCCACCGTCTACGCTATCGGTGTCGTTCGGTGCCGGTTCGATGGCTTGAATAGTCTTTCTCGGCGGTGGCGGCTGATGCTTTATAACACGATACTCCTGCTTCTGCTTATCCAATGCTTGGCAGCTCGTAGCGATGTAGCCAGGCTTTCCGCACGCGAAACAGGTGGGGACGAACGACGGTCGCGGCACGTAAGGCGGCTGGGGGCCGCGTCGGAAGGGCGCGGGGGCTCTGGTTGTCCGCATCAGCGACGGCGACGGCGACGGCTTCTGAACCGATTCTCGTAATTTCGCGTAAGCGCTCAAGTTTCTCGCTGTGACCCTCGTTTGATGCACGAAGCCCTCCAGGTCTTCGTCTTCTACGGACGCCATAGCGGCGGCCAGTTCAGGGTTCAGCTTCTGCCTTAATAGGTGGAGCTGCTCATCTTCCGCCACTCGGGCCCTAATCGCATATTTTCTGAACAAACCGTAGAACTCCTCGAATGTCTGCCGGTTCTGGTTGATCTTATCCAGCTGCTTACGGGCTGTCTTCTTTCTGAAGGGGTCTCCGAAGCGTTGATCTAACGCTTTGATCGCTTCTTCAGCGGTCGCCTCTTCCAGGTCCGCCACTAACGAAAAAGCTTCACCTTCTAGTCGCGCCTCTAAATAGGCCAATCTGTCTTCTTCGCTGCTTAATGCGTGATCGCGGTTTATCTTATTCTTGATCTTCTTCTTGAACGCCTCCTACGCTTCGGAGTCTCCGCTACCGAAAACCGGTGGATCCGGTAATGACGTTATTAGCGTGCCACCTTGACTGTAGGCCGCCGGCGAGGTGGTTTCCACTTGGGTTTCTCGCCGCGGTGGCGGCGACGATCTCGCTGCTTCTATATTAGCCAGTTGATCCTTTAGCGCCTTCAGCTGCGCTATTCGATTCGCTGCTTGGTGTTCCAACACTTCGACGATAGTCTCTGCCGATTCCTTCTCGGCCCTCACCGTCTCTACTTCCTCTCTTAGCTGTCTGTTTTCTTCCAGTGTCCTGTAGAACAGCGTCTTAATGAGGTCTATACCGTCGTAGACCTTCCCTATTCCGTTCTCGTTTACGTGGTCTTCCAGTTCCTCGATCGTGCAGTCGTGGATCTTCTTATATTCGCTTATTCGTTCCTTGATCTCAGCGGTCTCTTCCGCTGTAAAACCTCTAATGACGATCTCATCGTCAATTACACTGGAGCGCCTGCTCGCTCTGTTAGTCTTTCCTTTTCTGCTTCTGCTGCGGCCTGTAACGCCGCTCTCTACCGCTGAGAAGCCTTCTATCTTCTTACAGTGCCTTGGGGTTGGTTGTTGTATGTTGTTGGGTGCGCGTGCGTTATTCGGGTTTCCGGATGGTTCAACGGGCCCTTTCGCGCAGCGCGGGGTTGTGGAGAGTGAGTTCGAGATATAATGATCCGGGCACGCAGATATGATTCAATACGGCCTTTTTGATAACTATATCTCGAACTGAAGAGGGAAAGGAATCTATGTGGTGGTGGTGGTGGGCTTTGATGGTGGTGGTGCCAAGGCCCGGCTCGGCCCGGACGGGCCGAGCCGAAATTCCAGGGTCCACCCCATCAATCTGTCCCACCTCTTTCTACCACCGCAACAGATACAATTGACCTAGGGAAACTGTGTTTGCTAAACGTCGTCTGTATAAATGCCTAGACGGTGTCCTTAGCCGTTATAGAGTCTATTCCCTCTAGTATTACCCCCTTCGTTAGCTTGTCTGTAACTACTATAATGTTCTGCCGTCCGTCGCTCTTGGGTAGGTCCGTAATAAAGTCTACCGTTAGGTCTTGCTAGGGCCGGTCCGGGATTGGTAGGGGCTTTAGCAGCCTATGCTTTAGCTTACGCTAGGGCTTCGTCCGTCTGTATACGTTGCAGTTCTATATAAACCTGCGGATGTCCTTCGCTATTACCGGCTAGTAGTAGTCCCTAGCGACAATGCTGTACGTCTCCTTACGCCCTAGGTGCCCGGTAGCTCTAGAGTCGTGCGCCCGTTGTATTAAGCTCGTATAGAGCTTCTCGTCTGCCAGGACCCAAATCCGATTCCTAAACTTTAGGTTGTTCTCCCTGTGTACTAAGCACTCTGCTGCCGACACCTTAAGGTAGAGCTCTGCTAGGAGCTTCTGCTGTCCTCCTTAGATTGCTGTACAGGCCCCTTAGTATACCCCGTCCTTTTCTACTGCCTCTTCCTATACTTGCAGTTAGTGTTCCTATAGGTGCGTTGCCGCTAGGCGGATAGTCTCCTCGCCTGGCTCCTCCCTAAACATCTGGAATGTTCGAGACTTTAACCGGTCGTCCTTGTACGTCGTTAGCATGTCCTGGTTCTGTCTAGATAGCGCATCGGCCCTGCTGTTGTCCTTACCCTTGCGATACTAGAGTCTTATATTGAACCGGCTTAGGTACATTGCCTATCGTACGTGCCTCTTAGACAGCTTCTGGGGCTGCGTAAAGTACTCCAGATTCTTGTAGTCCGTTAGGGTAAGGAACTTGGGCACTAAGCGGAGTTCTCTATCCTATGCTTCGCAACACTGTACGACCGCCAGCAACTCCTTGTCGTAGATAGGGTAGTTGCACTTAGCTAGGGAGTTCTTCTTAGAGAAATATGCATATAGGTGCAGGAGTCTGTCTAAGCCTACCTGTAACAGGATACCCCTAATGCAGTACCCTAAGGAGTCGGGTTCCAGTATCGTTATACGCTCTAGGTTAAAGGCGGCCAGTGTTGGTCCTGTAGTAAAGAGCTCCTTTAGCTTGTTAAAGCTCCTGTCGCACTTGTCCGTCTACTTAAACTGCTTGTCCTTATGTGTTAGCTCGACTAGGGGGCGTACGATCTCCGAGTAGTTCTGTATAAACTAGCGGTAGAAATTGGCAAACCTAAGAAATTCCTGTACGCCCTTAACGTTCGTAGGCGGCTTCTATTGCTTAATAGCATTAATTTTCTTCCTATCTATGCTGATGCCTTTCCCTGCCTCGATAATAAAACCTAGGTATCTCGTACACTGGACATCGAATTTACATTTGTCGATATCGAGGTACAAGCTAGCCTGCTGCAGTCGGTCTAGCATCTTCTTAACGTCCTGTACGTAATCTGCGTAGGTGCCGTCTGTAAAAACTAGGGTGTCGTTAAGGTATACCGAGCAGATGTCGTCTAGTAACCCTTGCAAGGACTTGTTAATGTACCTTTAGAACGTTGCAGGTGCGTTAGCAAGGCTAAAGAGGGTAACAAGCTACTTAAAAAGACTACATCTTGTACAGAAGGCAGTTATCTATTTACAACCTTCCTTAATCCGTATCTTGTAGAAGGCTAAGACTATGTTAAGCTTAGTAAACTACTTTGCCTTGCTAATCTGTCCGAGAGTCTCCTTAATAAGGGGTAGGGGGTACCGGTCCTTCTTAGTAATCGCGTTGATGCCTCTGTAGTCTATGTAGAAACGCAAGCCGGCCTTTCCCTCCTTATAGACAAACAGCACTAGGGCTCCTATAGACGATGTACTTGTCCAAGTGAACCCTTTGGCAAGCAGGTCGTCCAGTGTCTTACGCAGTACTAGGAGTTCTCTAGAGGACATTCTATATAGCGGTCCGTACAGTACCTCTAGCAGGCTCCTATCTAGACAGGGTTCTAGCTAGATGTCGTAGTCAATCCCTTCTCCTTGGTGTAGCGGCAGTTTTGAGGCTGACTTTGGCTCGAAGAAGTCCAGGTATCCAGTATACTCCCTTGGAAGCTTTGTATAGGGGTCCGTTATTTTCTTAGGTGCTAATGCCTTCTTAATGTCCGCCGTCGCCGTGTTGATTTTGGCCTTGGCATTGTTACCCTGCGGAGCCTTCCTTTAGTCTTAGAGCCTCTGCTTTGTCGACGTATTGGCTCTGGCTATAGCGTTGTCGTCCTGCTAGACCCTCTCTTGGTCTTGGAGCCTTTGCTTCGTTACTGCCAGGTACAGCTGTCCTCGTCCAACGTCCAGCTTGCCCCTCTAGCGCTCTATCTATAGCTTCCCTAGTATTAGGTTATACCCTAACTTGTCCTATACAACATAGAGGTATAAGTCCTGCTTATAGTGTCCCTGTACCTCTATCGTTGATACGGATGTAGAGGGCTGGAAGGTGCTGGAAGCTAGGCTTGGCAGGGCCAGGCTTGGCGCACACTTAAATACCTCTACCTCCGCTTGTACGTAGATTCTTCCCTCTCGAGCCTTGGATATAGTTATCAAAGATGGGTATTAACCTAGAGTCTACCTTAGTCGGATCATTATATCTAAGGCTTACTTTAACAACACCTGCACTACGCGAAAGAGCCCGTTAAATTACATCCGGGTACTCGATTAACGTACGTGCAACCGACAACCCAGAGTGTGTACTGCAGATGTACGAAGGAGGCCGTTGAATTCTATCCGGTTACTTAATCGTACATATGCATGCTACTCTACCCCCCCCTCCCCCGATCGAGAAGAAGAAGAAGAAGAGAGAGTTTTAGGGAAGAGAAGTGCCCCTATCGAGAAGAGAGAGAGTTTTAGGGAAGAGAAGTGCCCCTATCGAGAAGAAGAGAGAGTTTTGAAGAGAGTGCCTACGCGAGCAGATCGCGAGTTTTGAAGAAGAGCGAGAGCGACGAGAGAGCGACGAGAACGAGAGCGACGAGAACGAGAGCGACGAGAAGGTCGAGAAGAACGAGAAGGTCGTAAAGGACAATGTAGGAGCGACAAGGACAAGGAGCAAGAGCGAGGAGCGAGAGCGAAGACGACGATATAGGCAGGACGAGAACGACGAGGCGAGGCGAGGACGACAAGAGCGGCAACGACGAGAGCACCTAGCAGGACCTAGGGCGACGACATTCGTTTTTTTCAGGTCTTTAACAGACCGTTCTATTCGGACATTTAGCAATAAAGAGACAAGACAAGCGACACAAGCGACACAAGGCAAAGCAGCACGTTCAGAATCGAGGGAAAGCAGCACATCTAGCACAATCGAGACGGTTCACCAATTGACACAAGAGGCACAAGGCAGTCGAGGCAATACAGACAGCTAGCGAGCCTAAGCACCAGCGAGCCCAAGCACCAGCGAGCCTACTAGGCACTAGCCAAAGCAGCACTAGCCAAAGCAGCACTGGCCAAAGCAGCACCAGCCAAAGCACCAGAGCTGCTGCAGACTAGACAAGGCTGCAGACAACACAGGGACGACATACAGCTGCTGTAGGCAGGCACGGCTGCTGCAGACAATACAAGTACAGCTGCAGGCAACACAGGGCTGCTGTTGCAGACAATACATACACAGCACTAGGCACGGCACCAGGCACAGCACTAGGCTGGCATAGCTGCAGGCAACACAGGGCTGCTGCAGGCAGGCACAGCTGCTGCAGTCAATACACACATGGCTCCAGGCACAGCCAGCTCTAGGCACGAGCACCCGGCTTAGCACCCGGCTTGGCACCTAACAACATAGCAGCTGTAACCAGACAGAGCACCAGGCAGAGCACAAGGCAGAGCACAAGGCAGAATACAGGGCTGCTGTATACAATATACAGAGCTGCTACAGACAACATAGGCACAGCAGCTGCAGACAAGGCAGAGCTACAGAGCAGGCACAGCTGCTGCAGACAGCACAGGCAAAGCAGAGACAGGGCATATAGGCACAAGCACCTAGGTACGAGCACCTAGCGCACCTAGGCACAGCTGCTGTAAACAATACGGAGCTGCTGCAGACAACAAGGCAACACAGTTAGTAGGCAAGCAACACAGCTGCAGACAACACACACTGTTCAGGTTTAGGCAGAGCACCAGGCAGAGCACCAGGCAGAGCACCAGGCAGAGCCCTAGGCAGAGCACCAAGCACAGCACTAGGTACAGCTGCTGCAGACAGGCACAGCTGCTGTAGACAATACAGACAAAGCACAGGCAAAGCGACCGTCGAGAAGCAACCGTCGAGAGGCGACCGTCGAGAATCGACCGTCGAGAAGCGATACGTGTTTGCAAAGCGACCTCTACAAGCCTCTACGACCTTCCGCGACCTCTGCGACCTCCGAGACCTCTGCAGCTGCGACCTCTGCGACCTCCGCGACCTCTACGACCTCCGCGACCCCGACGACCTCCGAGACCTCTGCGACGGCTTGAGAAGCGAGCGACCGCTTAAGAAGCGACGGCTTGAGAAGCAACGGCTCGAGAAGCGACACGTGTTTGCATAACAACCTCTGCGAGCTCTGCGACCTCTGCGAGCTCTGCGACCTCTGCGGCCTCGACGACTCTGCGACCTCTGTGGCAGCAAACAAGGCAGAAACAAGGCACCAAAGCGACAGCTCGAGAAGCGACCGTCTGAGAAGCGACCGTCTGAGAAGCGACCGTCTAAGAAGCGACCGTCGAAAAGCGACATACGTAGGCTGCGACCTCTGCGACACTAACGACCTCTGCGACAAACGACATCTGCAGCCGCGACCCCGACGACCTCCGCGGCCTCGACGACCTCCGCGACCTCCGCAGCCCCGACAACCTCTGCAGCCGCGACCTCTGAGAATTCTGCAGCCTTGGCAAGGCACCAATCGAGGCTGAAAGCGACGGCAAAACGCACGAGATTGAGGCTCAAAAAGACACGAGATTGAGGCTTAAAAAGGCACGAGATTGAGGCTCAAGAAGGCACGAGATTAAGGCTCAAAAAGGCACGAGATTGAGACTTAAAACGCACAGAAATTGAAGCTCAAAAGCGACCTTAAAAGCGATCTTAAAAGCGACCTGTTTTGGAGCGAGCTGATTGGCCAAAAGCAATGGCAAAGTGCACTGAAATTGAAGCTGAATTTGCGGCCTTCTGCGACCTAGTTTGGCACAAGAACTGCGACCTGATTGGCTGATTGCGATTAATAGATTGATTGCGATTAAGGGCAATCGCTGGTTGGGGAGGGCAGTAGTGATACGGATGTAGAGAGCTAGAAGGTGCTGGAAGCTAGGCTTGGCAGGGCCAGGCTTGGCGCACACTCAAATACCTCTACCTCCGCTTGTACGTAGATTCTTCCCTCTCCAGCCTTGGATATAGTTATTAAAGACGGGTATTGACCTAGAGTCTACCGCAGTCGGATCAATCGTCACTTTCACTATATAGGTAATGTCCGGTCCTTGCCCGGTAATGCCAAATATGCGTACTAGTACAGTAGGGGTCGTCTTAATCCAGTGTCTCTGTACGAAGTCTTCGCTAATTACTCTATACACCAAACATCCTGTGTTAATTAATGTCCGCGCCGCTGCGGACCCGTTTAACGTTGGCCGTACGATAAACAGCGTCGTCGTTATGTAGTTGCTCTTAAAAGATAGCTAAGTAGTGCTTTGATTTGGCAATCTATCTCGTACACGCCTCTAGCAGAGCCTTCGCTTAGAGGCTACTCTTTTCCCAACTTGTCGTCGTCCGAGTAGGACTCCTAATCTTCTCGTTAGGGCGCCGCAGTTGCTACCCTTGCAGTGGTCGGCCGTCCCCTAGGTCTCTCTGCTAGCAAAAGCCTGCAATTCTGTACAGTGTAGCCTATCTTGCTATACCAGTAGCAGCTCCCTTCTACTTGTCTCTTGTTAAGGGTAGCTATGTCTACCTATTGCGCCCTTTTGGTAGCGGCCCTTGGCCGTACAGTAACGGCTGCCGCTACCCTCGTCGTCGTTGGTTCCTAGTCTATAGCGTCCGTCTGCCGCTAGAGGGGTTGTCTTATCTCTTAAGCGCAGCTTATCCGTCTAAGCCTGCACTGCTAGTCGTCGACTATTCTAAGGAGATCGCAGAATTCCTCGTACGTAGCTAGTCGCATTACGCCTACTAGTCCTATTATAATCTCCTTAGAGAGGCCTACCTCTAAAGATGTAGTTTTTATCCTGTCCTCCTATTGGAGACCTCCTCCTTCTGCCAAAGTCTAGTCAAATTCTGTGAGGAATTCTCGTACAGTCTTGCGTCCTTGTTTTATCGTATTGACCTGTAGGAGTGCCCAGCTCTTGCAGTCTGGGTCCTTGTAGCTCTTGTCTAGAGCTGCCTAGAGTATTGTCGTCGTAGCTATTGCCGGGTTGGCAATGGTCGTCTCGTAGTACGGCAGAATCCGTGCTGCCGCCCTGCCCTTTAACCTCCTTAAGAGGTAAACTATCTTGTCTAGCTCGGTTGGGTATGCTCCTAAGTCGACTAGAAGCTTGCAGCGTATCCGGGCAGCCTAGGAGGGGTACTCGGCCGGAGCCTTACTATCGTACGTAGAGACGTCGGGGAGTTTGCTTTTAGGGGTCGGGGTGTAGGCTATTATGTTCGTCGTCGTCGTCGTCGTAGGGGTCAGATCGCGATCGGACGCCCTAAGCTGTCGTAGCTCCTGTTCCCGTTGGGAAATTATCGCAGCCTAGTGGTTTACTTGCTGCTTAAGCTGCCTCTTGTGTTCTAGCAGCTCCTTGTACGCGCAGTGCATATGTCCCTCTATAGCTGTAGTTTCTATAGGGATGTCGCCGTCTATCTTTGTTTTATTACTACAGTTACCGACAGTAAGATCAGTTCCTAATATAAAGGGCTTAAGAATCTTAGTTTAGAAACTTAAGGTTGGGTATCTATATAAAGGAACTGATAGGCAGTTCCTTTGTCGTCTACTGCTGTACAATTTGTACCTACGAAGCCAAGCTAGCAATTTCCCTCTATGCAGGGATGCAAGGTTCATACTCTGTACAGAGGATCGGGAGTTCTCCCTCTATACAGTGGTGCAGAGTTTTCCCTCTGTTTAGAGGGCAGCAATTCCCCTCTGTATAGGGCTATAGGGTTCTCCCTCTATATAGGAGTGTAGTTCTGTCGGTGATTCCGTATAGAGGGTAGGGTCGTGCTGGCGCTGCTAAGTCGCAGTCCTTAGGGCGACGGTTGGCTTAGGTCGGTCCAGGACCTAGGCTGGGCGGCGCCCCCTAACACTATCTGGTCGGAGCTAGCGGTTACCTAAGCTGCAGCGTGGCCGGTCTGTACGCCTGCGCGGAGGTCTATATAGATTTGTTCGCTACGCCGTTTCTTCGTCTGTTTCTTTCTCTACTAAAGACCTTACCTACCGCAGGGCCGACGGCGCCGACGCCGCTCTACAGCGTCGGCGAGCTTCCTGCCGAAGCCGCGGTAGGTAGTAGCCGAGTCGAAGACTCCAGCGAAGCAACTGCTATAATCGTCTTTATCGGCTTCTGTACTAATAGAGCAGATGCGGCTTTTCTTCTTCTTCCGGGATAATTAGTTTCGGAGCTATTCAGGCTTCGGCTTCCTCGGGTTCTGGACATAAAACTCTCTTAGCAGCTCCGCCGAAATCAGAGGTTCTCGGCCGGATACTATCTATAGTCTTCCAGCTATCCTTTCTATAAGATCCTCGCTTTAATAGATCCTCTTAGCTTTCTTATATCTATTACATCTTCTACCTCCCATTCTTCTTCTTTACCGTCCATCTCGATTAGTGGGGGTTCGGCGAACCCCTAATCCGGAAGACCGTCTTTAGGGTCTAAACTTAGCAGATCCAAATAAAAGATATCGTAGATCCAGAACGAATTCAGTAGCTGCAGTCGATAAGTTACCGGCGACCTCTTTTCTACAATCTTAAACGGGCCTACGTAACGGGGGTTAAGCTTGGCGTTGCCTTTTAGCCTTAGGTTCTACGTGTTAAGCTATACTTTTTGCCCTTCTTCAAATTCTATCGGTAACCGCTTTCTATTAGCTCGAGTTACTATCTTCTTCTAAGTCGATTCCATCGCCTCCTTTGCTACGCGGATTGCTTCTTGTATCTGAGATCTAAGCGCTTCTGCCGCGGCGGCGGCGACTCTCTTTGATAAAGTAGCGGTAGAAGATTCCGAAGAGCTAAGTTCGTTTAGCGGTTGAAAGCTTATCCTCGGAAGATAACTATAAGTTATTTCAAACGGCGCCAGTAAGGTGGCCTCTAACTGTGCTAAATTGGCGAAGAATTCGGCTATAGGCAACACCTTAACCTACTTTGCTTAATAATAACTGCAGAAGATTCGTAGATATTTCTCTATCTCGCAGTTAGCTACTTCGGACTGACTGTCAGTTTGAGGGTAAGCAGCCGTGCTAAGCTTTCTACGAATTCCGAGAGCTTGGTTGATAGGCTTCTGTACATTAGCTGTAAATTGAGGACCTCTATCCGTAGCAATAGTGTCTAGCAGACCGTCGTGCTTCTATATATACTAAATTAGCATTCTCGCCGTTTCTTCTGTAGTAGTTCCTTCTTCCGTCGCTCGGCAGGGGATAAAGTAGCGCTCTTTGCTTAGTCAATCTACTACATTAAGCGTAGCATTATATCTATCAAAATCCGGCAGGCCGGTTACGAAATCTATCGTAATGTGCTGCTACGGTTTCTCGGGGATCGGAAGTGGCTTCAAAAGGCCGGCCGGAAGGCCGTAACGTAGCTTCGCGGCTGGGCATACGTAACAGTTAGCAGTAAACCGGTGGATCCGCTCGAAGATTCGCAGAAACCAGTAGATCGTCCTTACGGCTTCTATCGTCTTCTTTAAGCTGGCGTAACCAACGTCTTTAGAACCGTAGACCGACTGGATAACCTCTGTAATTAGTTCTTCCAAAACTATTAGCTTCCCTAAGTCGGTTTTGCCGAGCTTCTGCTTCTAGTTAAGCCGTTCCACTTTCTCGTAGAGCGTCTCTTCCTCGGTTAGCAGCTCTATCGTACAGATCCCTACCTCTTTTAACACCTCGGCGTCTACTATACGTTCGGTCAACACCTTCTGAAACATGTTCGGATCTTCTTTTGCACAGCTAGTCTTTCCTTCTCTTCTCGTTAGTATATTAGCCTTTCTATTTTAAGCTCTAGGTCGAAAGGTAATCTTAAAGTCGAATCTAGATAAGTAGGCGGCCTACTCGGCTTAGCGACGTAATAGCTTCTGCGTCTTTATAAAGTAGGTAAGCGACTAGTGGTCCGTAAGGACCTGGACTGTGCTCTTTCCAGCTATAAGCTCCGGCTTCCACTCCTTAAACGCCTGTATAATTGCTAACAGTTCTTTATTGTAGATAGCGTGGTTCTGTTCGGCTTTAGTTATAGACTTGCTAAAGAAAGCCACTAGATAGAGGGTCTCGTCGTCGTTAGCGTATTAAGAAAGGACCCCTGCTGTTACTGTGTCGGAAGCGTCTGTTTCTATATAGATCGTCTTTTCCGGTCGGAAGTGTGCCAGCACTAGCGCTAAGGCTACCGCCTCCTTTAGTTGGTAAAAAGCTTCTGTACACTTCTTACTCTATAAGCCGGCGGCCTCCTTCTTTAATGCCTCGTTTAGGGGTCTCGCTATCTTACTAAAGTCCTTAATAAACTGTCGATAGTAGCTGCAGAATCCAAGAAACGCTCTGATTTGCATAGTGTTTCCGGATTTTGGTTGCTTCTATTCCGCAACAGCAGCGACTTTTAAGGGGTCTATCCGAATCCCTTCCCTTCCGACGATAAGGCCGAGGTATTTGACTTCGGTCTGATAAAACTCGCTCTTCTTCGTATCTGCGTTTAGTCCGACCTCGGAGAGTCTCCTTAGCACCCTCTTAATGTAGTCCGTATGTTGCTCTCTCGTTCTATCGGTGTAGATAAGGATGTCGTCTAAGTAGATAGACACGAACCGTTCTAGCATGTCTATAAAGATGTAGTTTATAAAGCGTTGCTACACCGCCGGCGCGTTAGTAAGTCCGAAAGGCATTACCAACTACTTAAAATTGCCTATACGCGTAGCGAATGTCGTAAGGTCTTCTGTTTGTCCTTCCTCGTTCCTTAGTTAGTAGAACGCTTAGCGAATATCCAGCTTGCTAAACTATTTAGCCTTAGCTACTTGTTGTATAGTCTCGTCTATTAGCGGCAGCAGATATACATCTCTCTTAGTAACCTTATTAAGGCCTTGGTAATCTACGTACAGTTGGAGACTACCTCCCGGTTTCCTTATAAAAAGAATCAGTAACGTATATTCGGCTAAGCTCGGCGTAATAAACTTCTTTACTAGATTCTCTCGAACAAACACTTCCACCTAGTCCAGCTCGGCCGGCGACAATCGTCTTAGGGACTCGGTTCTTAGCAGCGTAGCTCCCTCTTTCAGTTAGATCTTGTTGTTGTCCTCCGGTTGGTGGAGCAGCAAGAGGTTGGAATTAGCCTTTAAGAACACGTTAGCGTAGCTGTAGAGTTCTTTCGGTAACACCTCTAGCGGATCTAACACCTCTAGCGGATCTACTTCTTCTTCCGCTATTATCTTCTAGTAGTCTTCGATGTCTTTTATTAAGATAGCGTAAATCTTATTGTCTAGCGACCTCGTAAGGGTCGTTAAAGCTTCCGAGCTTATTATTCCGATCGTGTCTAGAGGGTCGGGCCGATCTATTAGAACCGCTTCGATAGTCGTAGCGTTTGATTTCGCGGCGACGACGATGACCGATTTAGCGACGACTCTGTTCTGCTGGTTTTTGAACCCTAGCGTGCCTTTACCTACGTCGATAACGGCTTTCTAGTTCTTTATCTATTTCTGCCCTACAATTATGTCAAATCTTCCGATATCTATAATCCGGAACGTCGCCTCTGTAGTGCGACCAGCTGGTGTAGTCCTTAATGGCACATAGTAAGTGACACTCTTAGTGTCTTGCCCGTTGTATGCTGAAATTTGCGTCGGCAATGCTAGTTCTATAGGATAACTGTATCCTTTTATCAGTTTCTAAACTAGTCGATAGTGGATCGCCGCGCTGATAAGAGCTCTGGTATCGATAAAAGCTCTTAGCTAAAGTGATCTGCTTAAGCTATCGAGGGGGTAGACAGTAATTGGAAGGATAATAGCTGTTTCTGTGTTTACTTCTACTGCCGCTAAGAGCGGATCGCTGCAGCTGTTAATACTTCCTTCTTCCGGCGACGTAGTTCGTACCGGTACCCTATTGTCCCTGCTGGATAGGGGGCCTATCCTTCTAGCTGGTCTTTTCCCAAGATCCTTAGTAGCACTCTAGCGTCTATACTGTCTGCGTTGTTCGGAGCCGGCTCGATAGCTTGTATAGTCTTTCTTAGCAGCTGCTGCTTTATAGCCCGATACTCCAGCTTCTGCTTATCTGTAGCTTGGCATCTCGTAGTGATAAAGCCAGGCTTTCTATACGCGTAGCAGGTAGGGATGAACGACGAACGCGGCAAATAAGATAGCTGCTGCAGTGCTCTCCGAAAAGGTGTAGGGGCTCGTGTTGTTGGCGTTGTCGACTGCTTCTAGTTCGATTTGCGCGATTTCGCGTAGGCGCTTAGGTTTCTGGCGGTAACTCTCGCTCGGTGCACGAAGCTCTTAAGGTATTCGTCTTCTACAGAAGCTATAGCTGCAGCCAGTTCAGGGTTTAGCTTCTGCCTTAGTAGGTAGAGCTGCTTATCTTCCGACACTCTGGCTCTAATAGCATATTTTTGGAACACTCTGTAGAATTCCTTAAACGTCTGTCGGTTCTAGTTGATTTTATCTAGCTGCTTACAGGCTGTCTTCTTTTAGAATGGATCTCTAAAGCGTTGATCTAGCGCTTTAATCGCTTCTTCGGCAGTTACCTCTTCTAGGTCCGCTACTAACGAAAATGCTTTCCCTTCTAGTCGCGATTCTAGGTATGCCAACCTGTCTTCTTTACTGTTTCTGGCGTAATCGGGGTCTATCTTGTTCTTTATCTTCTTCTTAAATGCCTCCTAGTCTTTAGGGTCTCCACCCCTAAACGCCGGTAGGTTAGGTAGTAACGTTATCGAGGTGCCGCCTTAACTGTAGGCCGCTGGTAAGGCGGTCTCTGCTTGTTCTTCTCTATACAGTAGCAGCGCTAACGACGTCGCCGCCTCTATCTTAGCTAACTAAGTCTTTATTGCTTTTAGTTGTATTAGTCGATTCGCTGCTTGGTTTTCTAACATGTCGATAATAGTTTCTGCTGACTCCTTCTCTGCTATTACCGCTTCTATTTCTTCTCTTAGTCTCCTATTTTCTACTGTGTTCCTGTAAAATTTCTTTTTGACAAAGGTAATAATGTCGAACACCTTCTCTGCTCTATGTTCTGTAAGATATTCTCCTATCTTATCCAGCGTACGTGCGTACAGTTCGGCATAGCTCTCTATGCCCTTTCTCGCTTTATCTATCTCTTCTTCTGTAAGGCCCTTAGTAGCTATTCCATCGTCGAGGATGCTAATACGCCTATCCCTCAGTCTGTTAGTCTTTCTCTTTCCGCTGCAGCCTGTAACGCCGTCCTCTACTGTTAAGAAGCTCTCTATAGCTTTCTTACAGTGCTAGTGTTTGGTTTGGTATATGTAGTGCGCATGCGTTATTCGGGTATCCGCATTGTTTAACGGTCCCTTTCGCGTAGTGCTAAGTTAGTGTAGTAAGTAGGTTCGAGATATAATAATCCGGGCACGCAGATATAATTTAATACAGCCTTTTTAATAACTATATCTCGAACTAAGGAGGGAAAGGAATCTATGTAGTGGTAGGTAAGAGCTTTAGGGGTGGTGTGCCAAGGCCCGGCTCGGTCCGGGAGAGCCGAGCCGAAATTCTAAGGGTCTACCCTATTACTTAGTCCCACCCCTTTCTGCTGCTGCAACAGTCCTTGCCTTTGCAGTACTAGAGCCTTATGTTAAAGCGGCTTAGGTACATCGCCTACTATACGTACCTCTTAGACAGCTTCCAGGGTTGCGTAAAGTATTCGAGGTTCTTATAGTCAGTTAGGGCGAGGAACTTAGGGACTAAACGGAGTTTACTATCCTATACCTCGCGACACTGTACAACTACTAGCAATTCCTTGTCGTAGATAGGGTAGTTGCACTTAGCTAGGGAGTTCTTCTTAGAGAAGTACGCGTATAGGTGCAGAAGTCCGTCCGAGCCTACCTGTAACAGGATACACCCTATATAGTACCCTAAGGAGTCGGTTTCCAGTATCGTCGTATATTCTAGGTCGAAGGTAGCAAGCGTTGGTCCTGTAGTAAAGAGCTCCTTTAGCCTGTTAAAGCTCCTATTGCACTTATCTGTCTACTTAAACTGCTTGTCCTTGTATGTTAGCTTAACTAGGGCACGTAAGATCTCTAAGTAGTTCTGTATAAACTGGCGGTAGAAGTTAGCAAACCTAAGGAATTCCCGTACGCCCTTAACACTTCTAGGCAGCTTCTATTGCTTGATACCATTAATCTTCTTCCCGTCTATGTTAATGCCTTTCCCTACCTTAATAATAAACTCTAAGTATTTCGTACGCTGTACACCGAATTTACATTTGTTAATGTCGAGGTACAATCCAGCCTGTTGCAGTCGATCCAATACTCTCTTAACGTCCTGTATGTAGTCTGCATAGGTGCCGTCTGTAAATACTAGTATAGTATTAAGGTACGCTAAACAGATATCGTCTAGTAACCCTTACAGGGACCTGTTAATGTATCTCTAGAAGGTTGCTAGTACATTAGCAAGGCTAAAGGGGGTAACAAGCTACTCACAAAGACTATATCTCGTACGGAAGGCAGTTATCTATTTACAGCCTTCCTTAACCTGCATTTTGTAGAGAGCCGAGACTATGTTAAGCTTAGTAAACTACTTTGCCTTGCTAATTCGTCCGAGGGTCTCTTTAATAAGGGGCAGGGGGTACTAGTCCATCTTAGTAATCGCGTTAATACCTCTATAGTCTATGCAAAAGCGCAAGCTGGCCTTGCCTTCTTTGTAGATTAACAGTACTAGGGCTCCTGTAGATAATGTACTTGCGTAAACAAAACCTTTAGCAAGCAGGTCGTCTAGTGTCTTGCGCAGTACTATGAGTTCTCTAGAGGACATACCGTACAGCGGACTGTACGGTACTTTAGGCAGACTCCTATCCGGACGGGGCTCTAGCTAGATGTCGTAGTTAATTCCTTTACCTTAGTGTAGGGGCAGTTTCAAGACTGATTTTGGCTCGAAGAGGTCTAGGTATCCTGCATATTCTATTGGGAGCTTCGTATAGGGGTCTGTTACTTCCTTAGGCGCTAATGCCTTCTTAATATCTGTAGTCGCTGTATTGATTTCGGCCTTAGCATTGCTGCCCTACGGAACTCTCCCTTAGTCTCGGAGCCTCTGCTTCGTCGCTGCCAGATACAGGCGTCCTCGTCCAACGTCTAGCTTGCCCTGCTAGCGCTCTATCTATAGTATAAGGGCTTAAGAATCTTAGTTTAGAAACTTAAGGTTAGGTATCTATATAAAGGAACTGATAGGCAGTTCCTTCGTCGCCTACTGCTGTACAATTTGTACCTACGAAGCTAAGCCAGCAATTTCCCTCTATGCAGGGATGCAAGGTTTATACTCTGTATACAGGATTAGGAGTTTCCCTCTGTACAGTAGTGCAGAGTTTTCCCTCTGTTTAGAGGGGCGGCAATTCCCCTCTATATAGGGCTATAGGATTCTCTCTCTGTATAGGAGTAGGGTCCTGTCGGTAACTCTGCATAGAGGGTAGGGTCGTGCTAGCGCCGCTAAGTCGCAGTCCTTAGGGCGACAGCTAGCTTAGGTCTAGGACCTAGGCTAGGCGGCGCCCCCTAACAATACCCTCCTCCCTTTTTATAGTGCTTCCTTCGTACGATAGTATGTCGTATACCCTTAGCTCTTAGGGTTCCTCTAGCAGGTAGCGCTTTCCCGTCTTCGCCTAGGCACTTGCCTGTCGACCTCCCTCTCTGCTGTTACAACCTTAGACTTGTCCTCCTAGATCCTACAGCTAGGGCGGAGGGGGACCTATAGGCAGGGAAGGCAGGTAGTACTAGATCGCTTCTACCTAAACTTAACCGATTCCGTTTGCTACTTTAAGGATGCCGAGGCTAAGGCGGAGGAGGCCTGCGAGCAGTTATAAAGGTGCAAGAGGTGCTCGGTCCCGTCTGTTTGTTCCCCTCCTACTCTCTAGCCCCTAGCTATACACTCCGCGTCCCAACCGTACAGTCCGGCGCCGCCGGGCTATCTGGCTCTGTCCCTATGCCTTAGTCGTCGTCTAGAGTTTACTCCTAGGTAGATGTTCCTGTCTCTGTCCAGTCGTCTAGTGGGCCGTCGCTCGTATAGGCCCTAGGTTGTAGTTACCTCGTTTGTCCTCCCTTATACAGTTATAGCAGCTGCCCTAGTTGCTATTGCCCTATATAGCAGACAGCTACTACCCCTTTTATAAACCCTTTCCCCCTTCTCTCTCTCTCTTCTTCTCTTTCTCCTTTGATCCTCTATCTGCTACCCGTCTACCTAGCCGTCCGCTACTACTACTATTACTACTACTAGTTACTACTAGTTACTACTACTAGCTACTACTGTTATACTACGCATCCCGTCCGGCCGTTCCCGCTGTAGTTCTCCTATAGTTGCGGGCTCGTCTTCCGCCTGTCCGGCTAGTGTCTCCTCCTATTTTTACCTCTAGCAATAGAGTGCCTAGCTCGACTAGCAACTTCGCTTCCAGTTCGTACAGGTCCCTGTCTTCTATATAGTCTAAGCTAACGTCTTAGGTGCTACATTAACTAGTAGTAGGGTGTTGCTAAGCTACCCTTCTACTTCTTCTAGTGCTGGGGCCCCTGCTAGCTAGGAGGCGATTAAGATTTCGGGTGTGGAGTTGGCTGCCTTGGTCCTAAGGGTAGTAGCTAGTAGGCTACCTTAAGGTAGCATATAAAAGCTTTTAGACGGTGTTGCTCTTGTTCCCCTCCTACTTCTACTCTTATTCTTACCTGTCTCCTAGCTGTTCCCTTCCTCCTACCCCCTTCTGTACAGCGTAGTAAAGTGTAGTGTTGGTGGAATCCGGTAGTGTCCTATGTCCTAATTCCCGATTCTTCGGCGACCTAAGTTGCCAGCAGCTGCCCTGTATCTAGGGTAGATCGTGCCCCCTTTTCGCTATATAGCGCAGTGTTACCGAGACCGGGCAGAGAGGTGGTTCTCCTCCTACCTATCTAGTGCAGTTGTGTCCTATAGGGCCTTATATAGTTCCTATATAGGCTCTGCCTACCCTCTCTATTTAACTAGGTACTCTACCGTCTTCTGCCTCCTTTAGCTCTTAAGGATTCCTTCTACCTCGTACTCTTCCTAGCCCTTAGTAATAATCTCTAGTAGGCGCGCGTCGTCCGTTATCTAGTGCGGTAGGGGGTCCGTGTTCGCTAGCTGTACGAGGTTTACGTAGAAGACTAGGTAGATTCCTAGGGGAGTGTTAAGTCGTACGGCGTATGTCCCTACTAGTCGGACTACTGTAAACCTCCGATTCTTCCAATCAAGCTTCTTGCTCAGACAGTCCGTACGGATATTGCACTGGTTTAGCTAGACCTTATCTCCTGCCTCGTACCTTGGTGCAGCCTGTTGTCCCTTGTTGGCCTGCTCCTCTGCATTCTGTTAAGCTATAGCTAGACTCGCTTTCGCCTATTGGTAGACATTTATAATTGTCTGTACGATGGCCTCTCCTTGCTGAATCGGGGATCGTATAGGGCGCAGGGTGTTACTACTTAGGGTCGGCAGGAGCGGGGAGTGGTCGTATCTGTAGGCTATAAAGAAGGGTAATAATCCTATAGCGTTAGCTGTACAGCTGTTAATAGCCAGCTCCGCTATAGGGAGGAGGCGGTTCCAGTTTGTCTAATTATAGTCGACGTACGCTCGGAGGTACGCTTCCAACGTCGAATTAACACTCTCTGTCGCACTTTCTGTCTGTAGGTGCTATGCGGTCGACAGGCAGCGTTCTACGTTTAGCAACTAATACATCCTAGCCTAGAGCTAGCTCGTTAACTGTGTACCCCGGTCCGATACAATTGACCTAGGGAAACTGTGCTTGCTAAACGTCGTCTGTATAAAGGCCTAGGCAGTGTCCTTGGCCGTAATAGAGTCTATTCCCTCTAGTATTACCTCCTTCGTTAGCTTGTCCGTTACTGCTATAATATTCTGCTGTCCGTCGCTCTTAGGGAGGTCCGTAATAAAGTCTACTATTAGGTCTTGCTAGGGCCGGTCCGGTATCGGTAGGGGTTTCAGCAGCCTATGCTTTAGTCCGCGCTAGGGCTTTGTCTGTCTACATATATTATAATTCCGTACAAACCTGCGAATGTCCTTTGCTATCGCCGGCTAGTAGTAGTCCCTAGCGACGATACTGTATATCTCCTTACGCCCTAGGTGCCCGGTTGCTATAGAATTATATGCCCGTTATATTAACCTTATACAGAGCTCCTCGTCTGCCGGGACCTAAATCCGATTCCTAAACTTTGGGTTATTCTCCTCGTCTACTGTGCACTCTGCTGCTAACACCTTAAGGTAAAGCTCTGCTAGGAGCTTCCACTGTCCTCCTTAGATTGCCGTACAGGCCCCTTAGTACACCTCGTTCTTTTCTACTGCCTCTTCCTATGCCTGCAGTTAGGGTTCCTATATATATGTCGCTGCTAGGCGGATATTCCCTTCGCCTGGCTCCTCCTTAAACATTTGGAATGTCCGTAATTTTAGCTAGTCGTCCTCGTACGTCCTTAGCATGTCCTAGTCCTATCTAGATAGCGCATCGGCCCTACTGTTGTCCTTACCCTTACGATACTAGAGTTTTATATTGAACCGGCTTAGGTATATTGCCTATCGTATGTGTCTCTTAGACCGCTTCCAGAATTGCGTAAAGTACTCTAGATTCTTGTAGTTAGTTAGGGCAAGGAACTTAGGAACTGAGCAGAGTTCTCTATCCTACGCTTCGTAACACTGTACGACTGCTAGCAATTCCTTGTCGTAGATAGGGTAATTGCACTGAGCTAGGGAGTTCTTCTTAGAGAAGTACGCGTATAGGTGCAGAAGTCCGTCTGAGCCTACCTGTAACAGGATACCTCCTATATAGTACCCTAAGGAGTCGGTTTCTAGTATCGTCGTACGTTCTAGGTCGAAGGCGGCAAGCGTTAATCCTGTAGTAAAGAGCTCCTTTAGCTTGTTCAAGCTCGTATTGCCCTTATCCGTCTACTTAAACTACTTATCCTTATATGTTAGCTCGACTAGGGGGCGTACAATCTCCGAGTAGTTCTGTATAAACTGGCAGTAGAAGTTGGCAAACCTAAGAAATTCCTATACGCCCTTAACGTTCGTAGGCGGCTTCTATTGCTTGATAGTATTAATCTTCTTTCTATATATGCTAATGCCTTTTCCTACCTCGATAATAAACCCTACGTATTTCGTATATTGTACACCGAATTCGCATTTGTTAATGTTAAGGTACAATCTAGCCTGTTGCAGTCGATCTCGTACCTTCTTAACGTCCTGTACGTAATCTGCATAGGTGCCGTCTGTAAAAACCAGGGTATCGTCGAGGTATGCCGAGCAGATGTCGTCTAGTAACCCTTGCAGGGACCTGTTAATGTACCTCTAGAAGGTCGCCGGTGCGTTGGCAAGGCCAAAGGGGGTAACAAGCTACTCGAAAAGACTATATCTCGTACAGAAGGCAGTTATCTATTTACAGCCTTCCTTAATCCGTATCTTGTAGAAAGCCGAGACTACGTTAAGCTTAGTAAACTACTTTGCCTTGCTGATCCGTCTGAGTGTCTCCTTAATAAGGGGTAGGGGGTACCGGTTCTTCTTAGTAATCGCATAAATGCCTCTATAGTCTATGCAGAAACGCAAGCCGGCCTTGCCCTCCTTATAGACAAACAACACTAGAGCTTCTGCAGACGAGGTACTCGCGCGAATAAAACCCTTAGTAAGTAGGTCGTCTAGTGTCTTGTGCAGTACTAGGAGTTCTCTAGAGGACATACCGTATAGTAGGCTGTACAGTACTTCAGGCAGACTCCTATCCGGACGGGGCTCTAGCTAAATGTTATAGTTAATTCCTTCTCCTTGGTGTAGTGGCAGTTTCGAGGCCGACTTTGGCTTTAAGAGGTCTAGGTATTCTGCGTACTCTGCTGGGAGCTTCGTATAGGGGTCCGTCGCTTTCTTAGGCGCTAATGCCTTCTTAATGTCTGCAGTCGCTGTGTTAATTTCGGCCTTAGACAGCCGCCCTGCGGAAGCCTCCCTTGGTCTTAGAGCCTCTGCTTCGTTGCTGCTAGGTACAGCCGTCCCAGTCCAACGTCTAGCTTGCCCTGCTAGCGCTCTATCTAAAGCTTCCCTAGTATTAGGTTATACCCTAACTTGTCCTGTACGACGTAGAGGTATAAGTCCTGCTTATAGTGTCCCTAGAGCTCTATCGCTACCTTTACTATATAGGTAATGTCCGGTCCTCGCCTAGTAATGCCCAGTATGCGTACAGGTACAGTAGGGGTCGTCTTAATACAGTGTCTCTGTACGAAGTCTTTGCTAATTACTCCGTACACCAAACACCCTGTGTCAATCAATGTCCGCGCCGTTGCGGACCTGTTTAGCGTAGGCTATACGATAAACGGCGTAGTCGTTATATAGGTACTCTTAAAAAATAGCTAAGTAGTGCTTTGATTTGGCAATCTATCTCTTATACGCCTCTAGGAGGGCCTTCGCTTAGAGGCTACTCTTTTCCTAACTCGTCGTCGTCCAAGTAGGACTCCTAATCCTCTTGTTAGGGCGCCGCAGTTGCTACCCTTGCAGTGGTCGGCCGTCCCCTAGGTCTCTCTGCTAGCAAAAGCCCGCAATTCCGTACAGTATAGCCTATCTTGCTATACCTGTAGCAGCTCCTTTCTGCTCGCCTCTTGTCTAGGGTAGCTATGTCTACCTACTACGCCCTTTTAGCAGCGGCCCTTAGCCGTACGGTAACAGCTGCCGCTACCCTCGTCGTCGTCGTTGGTTCCTAGTCTATAGCGTCTGTCTGCCGCTAGAGGGGTTGTCGCATCTTTTAAGCACAGCTTATCTGTCTAAGCCTACGCTGCTAGTCGTCGACTATCCTAAGGAGATTACAGAATTCCTCCTACTTAGCTTGTCGCATTACGCCTACTAGTCCTATTATAATCTCCTTAGAGAGGCCTACCTCTAAGGAGGTAATTTTTATCCTGTCCTCCTATTAGAGTCCTCCTGCCTCTACTAGGGTCTGGTCGTATTCCGCGAGGAACTCTCGTACAGTCTTGCGTCCTTGCTTTATCGTGTTAACCTGTAGGAGTGCTCGGCTCTTACAGTCTAGGTCCTTATAGCTCTTGTTAAGAGCTGCCTAGAGCATCGTCGTCGTAGCTATTGCCAGGTTGGCAATGGCCGTCTTATAGTACAGCAGAATCCGTGCTGCCGCCCTGCCCTTTAACCTCCTAAAGAGGTACACTACCTTGTCTAGCTCGGTCGAGTATGCTCCTAAGTCGACCAGAAGCTTAGAGCGTATCTAGGCAGCCTAGGAGGGGTACTCGGCTAGGGCCTTACTATCGTAAGTGGTAACGTTAGGGAGTTTGCTCTTGGGGGTCGGGGTGTAGGCTATTGTGTTCGTTGTTGTAGGGGTCGGATCGCAATCGGACTCCCTAAGCTGTCGTAGCTCCTATTCCTATTAGGAAATTATCGCAGCCTAGTGGCTTACTTGTTGTTCGAGCTGCCTCTTGTGTTCTAGCAGCTCCTCGTACGCGCAGTGCATCCGTCCCTGCATAGCCGTAGGTTCTATAGAGATGTCGCCGTCTATCTTCGTTATATTACTGCAGTTACCGACAGTAAGATCAGTTCCTAATATAAGGGCTTAAGAATCTTAGTTCAGAAACTTAAGGTTAGGTATCTATATAAAGGAACTAATAGGCAGTTCCTTTGTCTCCTGCCGCTGTACAATTTGTACCTACGAAGCTAAGCTAGCAATTTCCCTCTGTATACGGATGCAAGGCTTATACTCTGTCCAGAGGATTGGGAGTTTCCCTCTATACAGTAGTGCAGAGTTTTCCCTCCGTTTAGTGGGGCAGCAATTCCCCTCTATATAGGGCTATAGGATTCTCCCTCTGTATAGGAGTAGGGTCCTGTCGGTAACTCTGTACAGAGGATGGGGTCGTGCTAGCGCTGCTAAGTCGCAGTCCTTAGGGCGACGGCTGGCTTAGGTCCAGGACCTGGGCTGGGCGGCGTCCCCTAATATATAGCTTCCCGAATATTAGGTTATACTCTAACTTGTCCTGTACGACGTAGAGGTATAAGTTCTGCTCGTAGTGTCCTTGCAGCTCTATCGTTACTTTTACTATGTAGGTCATGTCCGGTCCTCGCCTAGTAATACCTAGCATACGTATAGGTACGGTAGAAGTCGTCTTAATGTAGTGTCTCTGTACGAAGTCTTCGCTAATTACTCTGTACACTAAATATCCTGTATTAATTAGCGTCTGCACTGTAGCAGTCCCGTTTAGCGTAGGTCGTACGATAAACGGCATAGTCGTTATATAGTTGCTCTTAAAAGATAGCTAAGTAGTGCTTTGATTTAGCAATCTATCTTGTATATACCTCTAGCTAAGCCTTTGCCTAGAGGCTATTCCTTTCCCAACTCGTTGTCGTCTAAGGGGAACTCCTAGTTCTCTTGTTAGGGCGCTACAGTTGCTACCCTTGCAGTAGTCGGCCGTCCTATAGGTCTTTCTGCTAGCAAAAGTCCGCAGTTCTGTACAGTATACCTACTGTGCCCTTTTAGCAGCGGCCCTTATTAGCAACTTAAGGCTAGGTATCTATATAAAGAAACTAATAGGCAGTTCCTTCGTTATACGCCGCTGTACAATTTGTACCTACGAAGCTAAGCCAGCAATTTCCCTCTATAAAGGGATGTAAGGTTTACAATCTATACAGAGGGTCGGGAGTTTCCCTCTATATAGTAGTACAGAGTTTTTCCTCTGTTTAGAAGGGCAGCAATTCCCCTCTATGTAGGGCTATAGAATTCTCCCTCTGTACAGGAGTGGGGTCGTATTAGTAATCCTGTATAGAGGGTAGGGTTGTGCTAGCGCTGCTAAGTTGCAGTCCCTAGGGCGACGGCCGGCTTAGGTCTAGGGCCTAGACTAGACAGCGTCCCCTAACACTAAACTGCCGACGCGTTAGTAAGTCCGAAAGGTATAACTAACTACTTAAAATTGCCTATACGTGTAGCGAACGTCGTAGGATCTTCCCCCTGCCCTTCTTTATTCCTTAATTAGTAGAACGCTTAGCGAATGTCCAGTTTGCTGAACTACTTAGCTTTCGCTACTCGTTGTATGGTCTTATCTGATCCGGGCACGCAGATATAATTGAATAGGGCCTTTTTAATAACTTTATCTCGAACTGAAGAAGGAAAGGAATCTATACGGCAGTGGGTAAGGGCTTTAGGGGTGGCGTGCCAAGGCCCGGCTGGGTCTAGAAGGGCCGAGCCAAAACTCCAAGGGTCTACCCTATCGCTTAGTCCTATCCCTTTCTGCTGCTGCAACACTACCCCCTCTCTTACTAGTAGTCGATCTGGACCGCTTACTTATCTCTCTCTCCTTTCTTCTTCTTGTTCTTCTTTTTTTTTTAATTCGTAGTTCCTTTCGCTTAAACCACTCTTTAAAACTGACGTTACCTCTTTGCTTTCTTCTATCTCGAAAACATCCCCTTTCTTTATTCTCTTTCTTCTTATATCTTCGCTATCTAACGTCTTTTACTTTAGCTTCTATCTAATCTAAGCTATCTAATCTAAGCCGGCAGCTATCTAAGCTGCAGCGTAGCTAGCCTGTGCACCGCTGCAGAGGTCTATATAGATCCGTCTGCGGCTCGCTGTCTCTTTATCTTTTTCTTCTCTATTATAGTCTTAAGCGCTACTGCAAAGCCGGCGGTGCCGACGCTGCTTTACGAAATCGAACAGCTATAAGCCTTTCTTGTTCGGGGCGGCGTCGGCGACTGTCGCGTCGAAGCGGTGGTAGTCTTCGGCCTTATAGCTATTATCCGACCGGCAAAGCCGGTCGGCAGTAGTAGTAGAGCCGAAGACTCTAACTAAACGCGTTACTATGATCGTTTCTATCGATTTTCCTACTAACAGAGCAGACGCGGGTTTTCTTTTTCTTCTGGAACAATCAGCTTTAGAGCTACTTAGGCTTTGGCTTCCTCGGATTCTGGACATAAAACTCTTCTAGCAGCTCTGCTAAATTCCGGAGGTTCTCGGCCGGATACTATTTATAGTCTTCTGGCTATCCTTTCTATAAGATCCTTGCTTCGATAGATCCTCTTGGCTTTCTTATATCTATTATATCTTCCACCTCCTATTCTTCTTCTTTTCCGTCTATCTCGACTAGTAGGGGTTGAGCGAACCCCTAATCCGGAAGACCGTCTTTAGGGTCCAAACTTAGCAGATCCGAATAAAAGACGTTGTAGATCTGGAGCTATTTTGGTAGCTGGAGCTAATAAGTTACTAGCGACCTCTTTTCTACTATCTTAAACGGACCTACGTAGCAGGGGTTGAGCTTAGCGTTGCCTTTTAGCCTTAGGTTCCGCGTGTTAAGCTATACCTTTTGGCCTTCCTCGAATTCTACAAGTAACTGCTTTCTATTAGCTCGAGTTACTATCTTCTTCTAAGCCGATTCCATCGCCTCCTTCGCTACGCAGATTGCTTCTTCTATCCGAGAATCTAACCGCTTCTGCTGTAGCGGCGGCGACTCTTTTCGACGAGGTGGCAGTAGATATAGAAGGTTCCAAAGAGCTGAGTTCGTTTAGCAGTTAGAAGCTTATTCTTGGAAGATAACTATAAGTTATCTCGAATGGCGCTAGTAAGGTAGCCTCTAACTATGCTAAATTGGCGCAGTATTCGGCTATAGGCAACACCTTATCCTAATCTGCTTAATAATAACTGCAGAAGATTCGTAGATATTTCTCTATCTCGCAGTTAGCTACTTTAGACTGACCGTCGGTTTAAGGGTAAGCGGCTGTACTAAGCTTTCTGCGATCTCCGAGAGCTTAGTTAATAGCCTTCTATACATTAGCAGTAAATTAAGGACCCCTATCCGTAGTAATAGTGTCTGGTAGGCTATAGTGCTTCTATATATATTGGACTAGCATTCTCGCTGTCTCTTCTGCAGTAGTTCCTTTATCCTTCGCTTAGTAGGGGATAAAGTAGCGTTTTTTGCTTAGTCGATCTACTATATTAAGCGTAGTTTTATGTCTATCGGAATCCGGCAGGCCGGTTACGAAATATATCGTAATGTGCTGCTACAGTTTCTTAGGGATTAGAAGTAGCTTTAACAGACCGGCTGGAAGGCCGTAACGTGGCTTCGCAACTCGGCATACGTAACAATTAGCGATAAACCAGTGGATCCGCTCGAATATTCGCAGAAACTAGTAGATCGTCCTTACGGCTTCTATCGTCTTCTTCGAGCCTGCGTAACTAATATCCTTAGAACTATAAACCAACTGGATAAGCTCTGTAATTAGTTCTTCTAGAACTATTAGCTTCCCTAAGCCTGTTCTGCCGAGTTTCTGCTGCTGGTTAAGCTGCTCCACTTTCTTATAGAGCATCTCTTCCTTGGTTAGCAGTTCTATCGCGCAGATCCCTACTTCTTTTAACACCTTAGCGTCTACTATCCGTTTGGTTAACACCTTCTGGAACATATTCGGATCTTCTTTCGCGCGGCTTGTCTTTCCTTCTCTTCTCGTTAGCATATTAGCCTTTCTATTTTAAGCTCCGGGTCGATAGGTAATCTTAAAGTCGAATCCAGATAAGTAGGCGGCCTACTAAGCTTAAGAGCGCGATAGCTTCTGCATCTTTATAAAGTAGGTAAGCGACTGATAGTCCGTAAGGACCTAGACTATGCTATTTCCGACTATAAGCTCCGGTTTCCATTCCTCGAAAGCCTAAATAAAGGCTAATAGCTTTTTATCGTAAGTAGCGTAGTTCCGCTTAGCCTTATTTATAGATTTGCTAAAAAAAGCTACTGGATAGAGGGTCTCGTCCGCGTTATTGTACTAAGAAAGGACCCCTGCTGTTACTGTATTGGATGCGTCTGTCTCTAAGTAGACTATCTTTTCTAGTCGAAAGTGCGCTAGCACCGGCGCTAAGGCTACCGCCTCTTTTAGTCGATTAAAAGCCTCTGTGCACTTCTTATTCTATAGGCCAGCGGCCTCCTTCTTTAATGCTTCGTTTAGGGGTCTCGCTATCTTGCTAAAGTCCTTGATAAACTGTCGATGGTAGCTACAGAATCCGAGAAACGCTCTGATTTGTGTAGTGTTTCCGGATTTCGGCTGCTTCTATTCCGCGACGGCGGCGACCTTTAAGGGGTCTATCCGAATTCCCTCTCTCCTGTAAGGGCTTAAGAATCTTAGTTTAGAAACTCAAGGCTAGGTATCTATATAAAGAAACTAATAGGCAGTTCCTTCGTCGTCGGCTGCTGTACAATTTGTACCTACAAAGCTAAACTAGCAATTTCCCTCTGTATAGGGGTACAAGGTTTACACTCCGTATAGAGGATTAGGAGTTTCCCTCTATATAGTAGTGCAGAGTTTTCCCTCTGTTTAGAGGAGCGGGAATTCCCCTCTTTAGAGGGCTATAGGATTCTCGCTCTGTACAGGAGTAGGGTCGTATTAGTAACTCCGTATAGAGGGTAGGGTCGTACTGGCGCTGCTAAGTTGCAGTCCTTAGGGCGACAGCTGACTGAGGGCCAGGACCTAGGCTGGACGGCGCCCCCTAACAATACCCCACTCCCTTCTTGTAGTACTTCTTTTATACGACGGCATATCGTATACCCTTAGCTCCTAGTGTTCCTTTAGTAGGTCGCGACTTCCCGTCTCTGTCTAGTCGTCTATAGGGCCGTTGCTCGTCGCCTACTACGTCGTAGTTGCCTTCTTTGCTCCCTTTTTACACAGTTGTAGCAGCTGCTCTAGTTGCTATTGCCTCGTATAGTAGGCAGCTACCCCCTAAATATTAACTCTCTCCTGTCTCTTTCCCTTCCTTCCTTTTCTTCTATTCCCCCTGCCTGCCAACCCCCCTATTCTGCTGTCTACTACTACTGTCTACTGTCTAACGTCTACTACTAACGTGTACTGTCTATTAATCTAGCTACCACTACTAGCTACTATTATTATGCTGCGCACCCTGTCCGGCCGTTCCCGCTGTAGTTCTCTCGTAGTTGCTAGCTCTTCTCTTGTAGTTCCTAGCCCTTCTTCTGCCTGTCTAGCTAGTGTCCCCTCCTACTTTTACCTCTAGCTATAGAATGCCTAGCTCGACTAGCAATTTCGCTTCCAGTTTGTACGCGTCTCTGTCTTTTGTATGGTCTAAGCTAACGTCTTAGATGCTATACTAATAAGCAGCAGGACGCTGCTAAGCTGCCCTTCTACGCCTTCTAGTGTAACCCTATCTGGGTTACGCCTTAGCAGGTCGCTATGGCCCGCCTATCGTACGTTAATGCTATACTTATTGCTACCCGCGGCCAGCTATGTGCTGCCTGTACTAATTCCTCCTAGGGCTTATTCGGCCTATACTGCCTCCCTAGCTTCTAGGCTAGGGTCTGCGCCTTGTATAAGTAGAAGGATAGCTCCCTCTACTGCCCCTACTGCCGTCCGGAAGAGGCACGTAGGGGTAGGGAGGTGCCTCTGCTCCTCGGTGCTGGCCCGGGTAGGGGTCCTGCCGGGCGGGAGGTAATTGAGATTTCAGATAGAGAGTCGGCCGTCCTAGTCCTGGAGGGGTAGTAGCTAGTAAGCTACCCCCCCCCTAAGGTAGTATAAGAAATTTTCGGACGGTTCTGCTCGCATCCCCTTCTTATTTCTACCTATCTTACCTGTCTCCTAACCGTTCCCTTCCTCCTGCCCCTCTTCTATATAGTGTAGTGTTAGCAGGGCCCGGTAGGGTCCTATATCTTAATTCTCGATCCTTCGACAACCTAAGTTGCTAGCGGCTGCCCTGTACCTAGGGTAGATCGTGCCCCTTTTCGCTGTACAGCGCAGTGTTACTGTAACTAGGCAGGGGGATAGTTCTTCTCCTACCTATCTAGCGCAGTTGTGTCCTAGAGGGCCTTGTACAGTTCCTACGTAGGCTCTGCCTACCCTCTCTATTTAATTAGGTACTCTACCCTCTTCTGCTTCCTTTAGCTCTTAAGGATTCCTTCTACCTCGTACTCTTCCTAGCTCTTAGTAATAATCGCTAGTAGGCGCGCGTTGTCTGTCGTCTAATGCGATAGGGAGTCCGGGTATGCTGGCTATACGAGGTCTATGTAGAAGACTAGGTAGATCCCTAGGGGAGTGTTAAGTCGTACGGCGTATATCCCTACTAGTTAGACTACTGTAAGCTTCCGGTTCTTCTAATCCAGTTTCTTGCTTAGCCGGTCTGTACAGATGTTGAGCTAGTTTAGCTAGACCTTATCTCCTGCCTCGTACCTTGGTGCAGCCTGTTGTCCCTTGTTAGCCTGCTCTTCTGCATTCTGTTGCGCTATAGCTAGACTCGCCTTCGCCTATTAATAGACATTCGTAATCGTCTGTACAATAGCCTCTCTCTGCTAAATCGGGGATCGTATAGGGCATAGGGTGTTACTACTTAGGGTTAGTAGGAGCAGGGAGTAGTCGTATCTGTAGGCTATAAAGAGGGGGGACGATCCTGTAGCTTTAGCTGTACAGCTATTAATAGCCAGCTCTGCTATAGGGAGAAGGCAGTTCCAATTTGTCTCGTTATAGTCGACGTACGCTTAGAGGTACGCTTCTAACGTCGAATTGACCCTTTCCGTCGCGCCGTCTGTCTGTAAGTGCTATACGGGTAATAGGCGACGTTCTACATTTAACAACTAGTAGACCCTTGCCTAGAGCTAGCTCGTAAACTGTGTACCCCGGTCCGATACAATTGATCTAGGGAATCCGTGCTTGCTAAACGTCGTCTGTATAAATGCCTAAGCAGTGTCTTTAGCTGCAATAGAGTCTATTCCTTCTAGTATTACTCTATTCGTTAGCTTGTCTGTAACTACTATAATGTTCTGCTATCTGTTGCTCTTAGGGAGGTCTGTAATAAAGTCTACTGTTAGGTCTTGCTAGGACCGGTCTGGTATTAGTAGGGGTTTTAGCAGCCTATACTTTAGTTTACGCTAGGGCTTCGTCCGTCCGCAGACATCGCAGTTCTGTACGAACCTGCGGACGTCCTTTGCTATCGCTAGGTAGTAGTAGTCCCTAGCGATAATGCTGTACGTCTCCTTGCGCCCTAGGTGCCTGATTGTTATAGAATTATATACCTGTTATATTAAGCTCGTATGGAGCTTCTCGTCTACTAGGACCTAAATCCGATTCCTAGACTTTAGGTTGTTCTCCTTGTCTACTAAGCACTCTGCTGCCGATACCTTAAGGTAAAGCTCTGCTAGGAGCTTCCGCTGTCCTCCTTAGATCGCTGTACAGGCCCCTCGATAGACGTCGTCCTTTTCTACTACCTCTTCCTATGCCCGCAGTTAGGGTTCCTATATATGTGTTGCTGCTTAAGGTAAAGCTCTGCTAGGAGCTTCTGCTGTCCTTCTTAGATCGCTGTATAGGCCCCTTAGTACACCTCGTCCTTTTCTACTGCCTCTTCCTATGCCTGCAGTTAGGGTTCCTATATATATGTCGCTGCTAGGCGGATAGTCCCTTCGCCTGGCTCTTCTTTAAACATCTGGAATGTCTGTAATTTCAGCTAGTCGTCCTCGTATATCGTTGGCATATCCTAGTCCTGTCTGGATAGCGTATCGGCCCTGCTGTTGTCCTTACCCTTACAATACTAGAGTCTTATATTAAAGCGGCTTAGGTATATCGCCTATCGTACGTATCTCTTAGACAGCTTCCAGGGTTGCGTAAAGTACTTAAGGTTCTTATAGTTAGTTAGGGCGAGGAACTCGGGAACTAAGCAGAGTTCTCTATCCTACGCTTCGCAATACTGTACAACTACTAGCAATTCCTTGTCGTAGATAGGGTAGTTGCACTTAGCTAGGGAGTTCTTCTTAGAGAAGTACGCGTATAGGTGCAGAAGTCCGTCCGAGCCTACCTGTAACAGGATACCCCCTATATAGTACCCTAAGGAGTCGGTTTCCAGTATTGTTGTATGTTCTAGGTCGAAGGTGGCAAGCGTTAGTCCTGTAGTAAAGAGCTCCTTTAGCCTGTTAAAGCTCGTATTGCACTTATCTGTCTACTTAAACTGCTTGTCCTTGTATGTTAGCTTAACTAGGGGACGTAAGATCTCTAAGTAGTTCTGTAGAAACTGGCGGTAGAAGTTAGCAAACCTAAGAAATTCCCGTACGTCCTTAACACTTCTAGGCAGCTTCTATTGCTTAATAGCATCAATCTTCTTCCTATCTATGCTAATGCCTTTCCCTGCCTCGATAATAAACCCTAGGTATTCCGTACAGTGTATACCGAATTTGCATTTGTTAATGTCTAGGTACAATCCAGCCTGTTGCAGTCGATCTAGTACCTTCCTAACGTCCCGTACATAGTCTGTATAGGTGCCGTCCGTAAATATCAGTATATCGTCGAGGTACACCGAGCAGATATCGTCTAGTAAACCTTGTAGGGATGTACCTCTAGAAGGTTGCTGGTACGTTGGTAAGACTAAAGGGGGTAACAAGCTACTCGAAAAGACTATATCTCGTACAGAAGGCAGTTATCTATTTACAGCCTTCCTTTATCTGTATTTTGTAGAAGGCCGAAACTACGTTAAGCTTAGTAAACTACTTTGCCTTGCTGATCCGTCTAAGAGTCTCCTTAATAAGGAGCAGGGGGTACCAGTCCTTTATAGTAATCGCGTCAATGCCTCTATAGTCTACGCAGAAACGCAAGCCGGCCTTGCCCTCCTTATAGACAAACAGCACTAGGGCTCCTGCAGACGAGGTACTTGCATAAATGAAACCTTTAGCAAGTAGATCGTCTAGTGTCTTGTACAGTACTAGGAGTTCTCTAGAGGACATGCTGTACAGTAGGCCGTACAGTACTTCAGGCAGACCCCTATCTAGACAGGGCTCTAGCTAGATGTCGTAGTTAATTCCTTCTCCTTAGTATAGGGGCAGTTTCGAGGCCGACTTTAGCTCGAAGAGGTCCAGGTATTCTGCGTATTCCGCTAGGAGCTTCGTATAGGGGTCCGTCGCCTTCTTAGGCGCTAATGCCTTCTTAATGTCCGCAGTTGTAGTGTTGATTTCGGCCTTAGCATTGCCGCCCTGTAGAGTCCTCCTTTGGTATTAGAGCCTCTGCTTCGTTACTGCCAGGTATAGCCGTCCTCGTCCAACGTCTGGCTTGCTCTGCTAGCGCTCTATCTATAGCTTCCCTAATATTAGGTCGTACCCTAACTTGTCCTGTACGATATAGAGGTATAAGTCCTGCTTATAGTGTCCCTACAGCTCTATCGTTACCCTTACTATATAGGTAATGTCCGGTCCTCGCCTAGTAATGCCCAGCATACGTACAGGTACAGTAGGGGTCGTCTTAATGTAGTGTCTCTGTACGAAGTCTTCGCTGATTACTCCGTACACTAAACATCCTGTGGTAATTAGTGCCCGCACTGTAGCGGTCCTGTTTAGCGTAGGTCTTACGATAAACGGCGTAGTCGTTATATAGTTGCTCTTAAAAGATAGCTAAGTAGTGCTTTGATTTAGCAATCTATCTTGTATATGCCTCTAGCAGAGCCTTCGCTTCGAGGCTACTCTTTTCCCGACTCGTCGTTATCTAAGGGGGACTCTTAATTCTCTTGTTAGGGCGCTGCAGTTGCTACCCTTGCAGTGGTCGGCCATCCCCTAGGTCTCTCTACTAGCAAAAGCCCGCAATTCCGTACAGTGTAGCCTATCTTGCTACACCTGTAGTAGCTCCCTTATACCCTTCTCTTGTTAAGGGTAGCTATGTCTACCTTCTGTGCCCTTTTGGCAGTCTGTACAGTAACGGCTGCCGACACTCTCGTCGTTGTTAGTTCCTAGTCTATAGCGTCCGTCTGCCGCTAGAGGGGTTGTCGCATTTTATAAGTACGGTTTATCCGTCCGAGCCTGCGCTGCTAGTTGTTAACTATCCTAAGGAGATTACAGAATTCCTCGTATGTAGCTAGTCGCATTACGCCTACTAGTCCCGTTATAATCCTCTTAGAGAAGCCTACCTCTAAGGTAGTAATTTTTACCCTGTCCTCCTATTAGAGTCCTCCTGCCTCTGCCAGGGTCTAGTCGTATTCTGTAAGGAACTCCTGTACAGTTTTGCAGCCTTGCTTTATCGTATTAACCTGTTGGAGTGCTCGGCTCTCGCAGTCTAGGTCCTTATAGCTCCTGTTAAGAGCTGCCTAGAGCATTATCGTCGTTGCTATTGCCAGGTTGGCAATAGCCGTCTCGTAGTACGGCAGAATTCGTGCTGCCGCCCTGCCGTTTAGCCTCCTAAAGAGGTACACTACCTTGTTTAGCTCGGTCGGGTATGCTCCTAAGTCGACTAGAAGCCTAGAGCGTATCTGGGTAGCCTAGGAGCGGTACTCGGCTAGAGCCTTACTATTGTAAGTAGTAACGTCGGGGAGTTTGCTCTTGGGGGCTGGAGTGTAGGCCGTCGTGTTCGTCGTCGTCGTAGGGGTCGGATCGCAACCGGACGCCCTAAGCTGTTGTAGCTCCTGTTCCTATTGGGAAATTATCACAGCCTAGTAGCCTACTTGCCGCTCGAGCTGTCTCTTGTGTACTAGCAGCTCCTCGTACGCGAAGTGCATCTAATCCTGCATAGTCGCAGGTTCTATAGGGATGTCGCTGTCTATCTTCGTTATATTACTGCAGTTACCGACAGTAAGATTAGTTCCTAATGTAAGGGCTTAAGAATCTTAGTTTAGAAACTTAAGGCTAGGTATCTATATAAAGGAACTAATAGGCAGTTCCTTCGTCGTCGGCTGCTGTACAATTTGTACCTACAAAGCTAAGCTAGCAATTTCCCTCTATGTAGGGGTGCAAGGTTTACACTCTATATAGAGGATTAGGTGTTTCCCTCTATACAGTAGTGTAGAGTTTTCCCTCCGTCCAGAGGGGCGGCAATTCCCCTCTATGCAGGGCTATAGGATTCTCCCTCTATATAGGAGTAGGGTCGTGTCGGTGACTCCGTACAGAGGGTAGGGTCGTACTGGTGCCGCTAAGTCGCAGTCCTTAGGGTGACGGCTAGCTCAGGTCCAGGACCTGGGCTGGACAGCGCCCCCTAACATCTTCCTATAATAAGGCTGGGATATTTGACCTCGGTCTAATAGAACTCGCTCTTCTTCGTGTCTACGTTTAGCCCGACCTCGTAGAGCCTTGTTAGCACTCTCTTAATGTAGTCCGTGTGCTGTTCTCTCGTTGTATCGGTATAGATAAGAATGTCGTCTAAGTAGATAGATACGAACTGTTCTAGCATGTCTATAAAGGTGTAGTTTATAAAGCCTTGCTACACTGCTGGTGCATTAGTAAGTCCGAAAGGCATTACCAACTATTTGAAAGTGCCTATACGCGTAGCGAATGTCGTAAGGCCTTCTGTTTGCCCTTCCTCGTTCCTTAGTTAGTAGAACGCTTAGCGAATATCCAGCTTGCTAAACTACTTAGCTTTAGCCACTTGTTGTATAGTCTTATCTATTAGCGGAAGCGGATATACATCTGTCTTCGTAACCTTATTAAGGCCTCAGTAGTCTACATACAGTTAGAGACTACCTCTAGGTTTCTGTACAAAAAGAATCGGTAACGTATACTCGGCAGAGCTCAGTATAATAAACTTCTTCGCTAGGTTTGCTCGAACAAACACCTCTACTTAGTCCAGCTCGATCGGCGATAGCCGTCCTAAGGGCTCGGTTCTCGGCAGCGTAGCTCCCTCTTTTAGTCGGATCTTGTTGTCGTATTCTAGTCGGTAGAGCGGCAAGAGGTTGGAGTTAGCTTTTGAGAGTATATTAGTATAGCTATGGAGCTCCTTTGGCAACACCTCTAACAGGTCTACTTCTTCTTCTGCTATTATCTTCTAGTAGTCTTCGATATCTTTTATCGAGATAGCGTAGATCTTATTCTCTAGCGACTTCGCGAGGGTCGTTAAAGCTTCCGAGCTTATTATTCCGAGTATGTGTAGAGGGTCGGACCAGTTAATCGGAACTGCTTCGGTGGTTATAACGTTCGGTTCTGCAGCAACGGCAGTAACCGATTCGGCGGCGACGCCGCTCTGTTAAGTTTTGAATCCAAGTATGCTTTTACCTACGTTAATAACAGCTCTCTGGTTTTTCATCTATTTCTGCCCTATAATAATGTCGAATCTTCCGATATCTATAATTCGGAATGTCGCTTCTATAGTGCGACTAGCTAGGGTAGTCCTTAATAGCACATAATGCGTAACATTCTCGGTGTCTTGTCTGTTGTATGCTGAAATTCGCGTTAGCGACACTAACTCTACTGGATAACTGTATCCTTTTATCAGTTTCTGAACCAATCGATAGTGGACCGCCGCTCCGATAAGCGCTCTTATGTCGATAAAGGCTCTTAACTGAAGAGGGCTGTGTAAGCTATCGAGAGGGTAGACAGTAATTAGAAGGATAATAGCTGTTTCTGTATTTACTTCTACTGCCGCTAAGAGTGGATCGCTATAGCTGTTAATACTTCCTTCTTCCGGCGACGTAGTTCATAGCGGTGCCCTCTTGTCCCTGCTAGATAGGGTGCCTATCCGTCTAGCTGGTCTTTTCCTAGGATCCTTAATAGCACTCTGCTGTCTACGCTCTCGGTGTCGGTTAGCGCAGGCTCGATAGCTTGGATAGTTTTCCTTGGCAGCGCCGGCTTCGTCGCGCAGTGCTCCTGCTTCTACTAAGGCGTCGCCTGGCATCTACTAGCGATATAACCTGGTTTTCCGCATGCGTAACAAGTAGAGACGAACGGCGTACGCAGCGAATAAGGTGGCTGCTAGGGGCGTTGTCGGAAGGGTGCAGGGGCTTAGGTTGTCTGCGCCGACAACGACGACTTCTAAATCGGTTCGCGTGCCGTCGGTTTTCTGTATACGTTCAGGTTTCTAGCGCTGACTCTCGCCTAGTACACGAAGCTTTAAAGGTCTTCGTCTTCCACTAAAGCTATAGCTGCAGCTAGCTTAGGGCTTAATTTCTGCCTTGTTAAGTGTAGCTGCTCGTCTTTAGCTACTTTCGCTCTAATAGCATATTTTCTAAATAGTCTGTAAAATTCTTTAAAGGTCAGCCGGTTCTGGTTAATCTTGTCCAGTTGCTTATAGGCCGTCTTCTTCTAGAAGGGGTCCCCGAAGCGTTGGTCCAGAGCCTTAATCACTTCGTCGGCGGTTACGTCTTCTAGGTCTGCTACTAGCGAGAACACTTTGCCTTCCAGTCGCGCCTCTAAATAGGCCAGTCTGTCTTCTTTGCTGCTCGCTGCGTAATCGCGACTTATCTTATTCTTTATATTCTTCTTAAAGGCCTCCTACGTCTTAGGGTCTCCGCTACTAAAGGCAGGTAGGTTAGGTAGTAACTTTATCGCAGTACTACCTTGACTGTAGGCGGCCAGTGAGGGGGTTTCTGCTTGGTCTTCTCGTAGTGGCAGCGACGACTTCGCTGCTTCTATATCAGCTAATTAGGCCTTTAGCGCCTTTAGCTACGCTAGTCGAGTTGCCGCTTGGTTTTCTAACACGTCGATAATAGTCTCTGCCGATTACTTCTCGGCCCTTACCGCTTTAGTTTCTTCTCCTAACTGCCTCTTCTCTTCTAGGGTTCTGTAAAACAGCGTCTTAATAAGGTCTATGCCGTCGTAGACCTTCCCTATTCCGTCCTCGTTTACATAGTCTTTAAGTTCCTCGAACGTACAGTCGTGGATCTTCTTATATTCAGTTATTCGTTCCTTAACCTCCGCAGTCTCTTCCGCTATAAAACCTCTAATAATAATCCTATTATTAATAACGCTGGAGCGCCTACTTGCTCTGTTAGTCTTTCCTCTCCTGCTTCTGCTGCGGCCTGGAACGCCGCCTTCTACCGTCGAGTGGCCTTCTATAGCTATCTTACAGTGCTGGGGGTTGTTGGTTTGGTTTGAAGTGTGCGCGTGCGTTATTCGGGTAGTCGGATAGTCTAACGCGCCCTTTTGCGCAGCGCGGAGTTAGTGTAGTAAGTGGGTTCGAGATATAATAATCCGGGCACGCAGATATAATTTAATACAGCCTTTTTAATAACTATATCTCGAACTGAAGAAGGAAAGGAATCTGTACGGCGGTGGGTAAGGGCTTTAGGGGTGGCGTGCCAAGGCCCGGCTCGGTCCGGAAGGGCCGAGCCGAAATTCCAAGGGTCCACCCTATCGCTTAGTCCTACCCCTTTCTGCTGCTGCAACATTATCTATTAACAGCAGCGGGTATACATCTCTCTTAGTAACCTTATTAAGGCCTCTGTAGTCTACGTACAGTTAGAGACTACCTCCGGGTTTCCTTACAAAAAGGATTAGTAACGTATATTCAGCAGAGCTCGGCGTAATAAACTTCTTCGCTAGGTTATCTTTGATACGGGGTGGGTTGGCCCGTGTTATTACTATGCCTTGCCAAGGTTTATATATCTGGTACACATTGGTTAAGTTACTTCCGAGTTACTTAACTAGTCCCTTTTGGCTTAAGTGTACTGCGTTATATCACTTAACTCAGAAGTGACTGCTGAAAGTGTATAATAAAAGGCCCGCGTTCAATTCCTAGGGGGCGCATCTTTTAACAGGAGAGTGGAAGCAGCGTTAACGTATGTCCGTTTGTCCACCACTCCGTACAGAATAAGGCAGACCTGGTAAAGGTCCAGCTAGCTGTGTGCAGACCTGCCAGGGGGGGGTTAATTGCGTATGCTGCATAGGGGGGCTGTGCAATAGCATACGTAGCCTGTAAGTAAGCGCAGCTTACGAGGTCGTAAGCCTGTAGCGCAGGGGGTAGTAATACGGGGTAGGTTGGCCCGTGTTATTACTATGCCTTGCCAAGGTTTATGAATCTGGTACACATTGGTCAAGTCACTTCCGAGTTACTTAACCAGTCCCTTTTGGCTTAAGTGTACCGCGTCACATCAATCTTAAACAAACACTTCTACTTAGTCCAGCTTTGCCGGCGATAGGCGTCTTAGGGGTTCGGTTCTTAGCAGCGTAGCCCCTTCTTTTAATTGGATCTTATTGTCGTATTCTGGTTGATGGAGCGGCAGGAGGTTGGAGTTAGCTTTTAAGAACAAGTTAGTGTAACTATAGAGTTCTTTTGGTAACACCTCTAGCGGGTCTACTTCTTCTTCTGCTATTATCTTCTAGTAATCTTCGATGTCTTTTATTAATATAGAGTAGATCTTATTCTACGGCGACCTCGCGAGGGTCGTTAAGGCCTCCGAGCTTATTATTCTAATAGTGTCTAGGGGGTCGGATCGGCCGGACGGAACCGCTCTAGTAGTTGTAACGTTCGGTTTAGCAGCGACGATAGTGACCGATTTGGCGGCAGCGGCGCCACTCTGCCAGGTTTTGAACCCGAGTGTGCCTTTACCTACGTTTAATAACGGCTTTCTAGTTTTTTATCCATTTCTGCCCTATAATAATGTTAAACCGTCCGATATCTATAATTCGGAACGTCGCTTCCGTAGTACGACCAGCCAAGGTAGTCTTTAATTGCACGTAATGCGTAACACTCTCCGTGTCTTGTCCGTTATATGCCGAAATTCGCGTCGGCGACGCTTACTCTACTAGGTAACTGTATCCTTTTGTCAGTTTCTGAACTAATCGATAGTGGATCGCTGCGCTAATAAGTGCTCCTATGTCGATAAAAGCTTTCAATTAAAGGGGGCGGTACGACCTGTTAAGGGGGTAGACAGTAATTGGAAGGATAATAGCAGTCTCCGTATTTACTTCTACCGCTGCCGAGAGCAGATCGTTACAACTGTTAATGCTCCCTTCCTTTGGCGATGCGGTTCGTAGCGGTGCCCTATTGTCTATACTGGATAGGGGGCCTATCTATCTGGCTAATCTTTTCCTATAATCCTTAATAGCATCCTACTATCTACACTGTCTATATCGTTCGGCGCCGATTCGATAGCTTCAATAGTCTTTCTTAGTAGCGGTAGCTTCGTAGTGATCCGGGCACGCAGATACGATTCAATACGGCCTTTTTGATGACTATATCTCGAACTGAGGAGGGAAAGGAATCTATGTAGTGGTGGTAGTGGGCTTTGATGGTGGTAGTGCCAAGGCCCGGCTCGGCCCGGTCGGGCTGAGCCGAAATCCAGGGTCCACCCTATCAATCTGTCCTACCTCTTTCCACTGCCGCAACACTACCCCCCTCCCTCACCAGCAGTCGCCCTCGACTGCTTAGTCACCCTATCTATCTGGAAAACTGCACTCTCTTTTTTTTTTTTTTTTTTTTTTTTTTGATTTATCGTTTCCTTCTTAAAAATTCCCTCCAACGCCGACGTCACTTCTTCCGTCTTCTATTACGATTGATGTTCTTTTCGTCGCCTTTTTTCGTTTTTCACATCGTCGGTGTCTGAAGTCCTTCACTTGGCGTTTATGTGATCGACGCTATCTGATCTGATCTGCGGTCTTCTGAGCTGCGGCGTGGCTGGTCTGTGCGTCGTCGCGGAGGTCTATATAGATCTTTCCGCAGCGCTGTTTTTCTTCTTCTTTTTCTCTTCTACCAAAGCCTTCACCTACTACGCGGTCGGCGGCGCTGCCGGCCGACGTAGTGGTCCCTAAAGCAACTACTTTAAGCACGATCGTTTTTATCGGCTTCCGCGCCGGTGGAGCGCATGTGTCTCTATTGTCGGCATTAGAGCCACGCTGGCTTCGGCTTTTCCAGGTTCCGCGCGTAGAACTCTTTTAGTAGCTCTGCCGAATTCCGAAGGTTTTTGACCGGATACCATTTATAGTCTTCCGGCCACCCCTTCTACGAGATCCTCGCTTTAATGGACCCCCTTATCTTCTTTACGTCCATTACGTCTTCTACCTCCTACTCTTCTTTATTACCGTCCATCTTAACTGGTGGGGGTTCGGCGAACCCCTGCTGCAGCAGACCGTTCTCAGGGTCCAGGCTTAGTAGATCGGAATGGAAAACGTCGTAGATCCAGAACGCCTTCGGCAGCTCGAGCCGATAAGTCACCGGCGACCTCTTTTCTATTATCTTGAACGGACCTACGTAGCGTGGGTTGAGCTTCGCATTTCCTTTTAGCCTCAGGTTTCGCGCGTTAAGCCACACCTTTTGACCTTCCTCGAATTCTATTGGTGACCGGCTTCTATTAGTTCGAGTTAGCATCTTCTTCTGAGCCGTCTCTATCGCTTCTTTCGCCACCTTGATCGCTTCTTCCATCTGAGATCGTAGCTCTTCTGCCGCTGCGGCGGCGACTCTCTTCGACGACGTAGCGGTAGGTAGTTCCGCGGAGCTAGGTTCGTTTAGCGGCTGAAAGCTTATCCTCGGAAGATAGCTGTGCGTTATCTCGAAAGGCGCCAGCGAGGTGGCCTTAGACGGTGCCAAGTTAGCGCAGAACTCGGCTATCGGCAACACCTTAACCCATTCTTCCTAATAATGGCCGCAGAAGATCTGTAGATATTTCTCTATCTTACGGTTGGCCACTTCTGATTGGCCGTCAGTTTGAGGGTAAGCGGCGGTGCTGAGCTTTCTATAAATTCCGAGGGCTTAGTTGATAGCTTTCCACACATCGGCGGTGAATTGAGGACCCCTATCTGTGGTAATAGTGTCCGGCAGGCTATGGTGCTTCTACACGTGTTGAATCAACATTCTCGCCGTTTCTTCCGCAGTAGTTCCGTCGTCTCTCGCTCGACAGGGAATAAAGTGGCGTTCTTTGCTTAATCGGTCCACTACGTTCAGCATAGCGTCGTATCTATCGGAATCCGGCAGGCCGGTTACGAAGTCCATCGTGATATGCTGCTATGGTTTCTCGGGGATCGGAAGTGGCTTTAATAAGCCTGCCGGAAGGCCGTGACGTGGCTTCGCGGCTCTGCATACGTGGCAATTGGCGATAAATCGATGGATCCGTTCGTAGATTCGCGGAAACCAGTAGACCGTCCTTATAGCTTCTATCGTCTTCTTTGAGCTGGCGTATCCAACGTCTATAGAGCTATGGACTAGCTGGATGACCTCCGTAATTAGTTCTTCTGGAACTATCAGCTTCCCTAAACCGGTTTTGCCGAGTTTCTGTTGCTGGTTGAGCTGCTTTACCTTCTCGTAGAGCGTCTCTTCTTTAGGGGCCGGCTCCACCGCACAGACCCCTACCTCTTTTAACACCTCTGCGTCTACTATCCGCTCGGTCAACACCTTCTGGAACATGTTCGGGTCTTCTTTCGCGCAGCTTGTTTTTCCTTCTCTTCTCGTTAGCGCGTCCGCCTTTCCGTTTTGAGCCCCCGGTCGATATGTGATCTTGAAGTCGAATCCTAATAAGTAGGCGGCCTACCGAGCTTGGCGACGTAAGAGCTTCTGCGTCTTTATAAAGTAGGTCAGCGACTAGTGGTCCGTAAGAACCTAGACCGTGCTCTTTCCAGCTATAAGCTCCGGTTTCCACTCCTTAAAGGCCTGAATAATGGCCAGCAGTTCTTTATCGTAGATCGCGTAGTTCCTTTCGGCCTCGCTTATTGACTTGCTGAAGAAAGCGACTGGATGGAGGGTTTCGTCGTCACTATATTGAGAAAGGACCCCCGCCGTTACTGTGTCGGAAGCGTCTGTTTCTACGTAGATCGTCTTTTCCGGCCGGAAGTGTGCCAGAACCGGCGCCGAGGCCACTGCTTCTTTCAGCCGGTTAAACGCTTCCGTGCACCTCTTATTCCACAGGCCAGCGGCCTCCTTCTTCAATGCCTTATTCAGGGGTCTTGCTATCTTGCTAAAGTCTTTAATAAACCGCCGATAGTAGCTGCAGAAGCCGAGAAACGCTCTGATTTGCGTAGTGTTTCCGGATTTTAGCTGCTTCCACTCCGCGACTGCGGTGACCTTCGAGGGGTCTATACGAATTCCATCTCTTCCGACGATAAGACCGAGATATTTGACCTCTGTTTAATAGAACTCGCTCTTCTTCGTGTCCGCGTTCAATCCGACCTTGCGGAGCCTCTTCAACACTCTCTCGATGTGGTCTGTGTATTGCTCTCTCGTTCTATCGGTGTAGATAAGGATGTCGTCCAGGTAGATTAACACGAACCTTTCCAATATGTCTATAAAGGTGTGGTTTATAAAGCGTTGCTATACTGCTGGCGCGTTAGTAAGTCCGAACGGCATTACCAGCTACTTGAAATTGCCTATACGCGTCGCGAACGTCGTAAGGTCTTCTGTCTGTCCTTCTTTATTCCTTAGTCGATAGAACGCTTGGCGGATGTCCAGCTTGCTAAACTACTTAGCCTTCGCTACCCGCTGTATAGTCTTATCAATCAGCGGCAGTGGATACACATCTCTCTTGGTAACCTCGTTAAGGCCCCTGTAGTCTACGCAGAGTCGCAGACTACCCTCTGGTTTCCTTACGAAAAGAATCGGTAACGCATATTCCGCGGAGCTCGGCGTAATGAACTTCTTCGCTAGGTTTTCACGAACAAACACCTCTACTTAGTCCAGTTCGGCTGGCGACAGTCTTCTTAGGGGCTCGGTTCTCGGCAATGTGGCTCCTTCTTTTAGCCGGATCTTGTTGTTATATTCCGGTCGATGGAGCGGCAGGAGGTTGGAGTCGGCCTTTAAGAAGACGTTAGCGTAACTATAGAGCTCTTTCGGTAGCACCTCCAGCGGATCTACTTCTTCTTCCGCCATTATCTTCCTGTAGTCTTCGATGTCTTTTATCGAGATAGCGTAGATCTTATTATCCAGCGACTTCGCGAGAGTCGTTATAGCTTCTGAACTTATTATTCCGACGGTGACCGGGGGTTCGGAACGATCGGGCGGAGCCTCTTTCGCGGGCTCCGTAGCTTTCGGCTTAGCGGCGGCGGCGACCTTTCCGATAGTCCCTGCTCCGCTACCCAGGGTTTTGAATCTTATCCTTCCTTTATCTACGTCGATAATGGCTTTTTGGTTCTTTATCTATTTCTGCCCTATAATAATGTTAAACCTTCCGATATCCATAATTCGGAACGTCGCTTCTGTAGTGCGACTAGCCAGTGTGGTCCTTAACGGCACGTAGTGCGTGACGCTTTCCGTGTCTTGTCCGTTGTATGCCGAAATCCGTGTCGGCGACGCCAGTTCCACCAGATAGCCGTATCCCTTCTTCAGTTTCTGAACCAGTCGGTGGTGGATCGCCGCGCCGATGAGAGCTCCGGTGTCGATAAAAGCTTTCAGCTGGATCGGTGGGCGTTGCTTCTTAACAGGGTAGATCGTAATAGGAAGGATGATCGCCGTTTCCGCATTCACTTCTACGGTTGCCGAGAGCGGATCGCTACAGCTGTTGATGCTTTCTCCTTGTAGCGATTCGCTTCGATTCGGTGCTCTATTGTTAATGCTGGATAGGGGGCCTATCCTTCCAGCTGGTCTTTTCCTATAATTCTTCACTGCACCCCGCTATCTACGCTGTCTGTGTCGTTCGGAGCCGGTTCGATGGCTTGAATAGTCTTTCTCGGCGGTAGTGGCTGCTTCGTTGCTCGATACTCTTGCTTCTGCTGTGCCGTTGCTTGGCATCTCGTAGCGATATAGCCGGGTTTTCCACACGCGTAGCAGGTAGGGACGAACGCCGATCGTAGTAAATATAGCGACTGCTAGGGAGTTCATCGAAAGGGCGCAGGGGCTCTTATCGCCTGCGCTAACGGCTTCTGAATTAGTTTACGTGTCGTCGGTTTTCCGTACGCATTTAAGTTTCTAGCGGTCACTCTCGCTTAATGCACGAAACTCTGAAGGTCTTCGTCTTCTACTGACGCTATAGCCGCGGTGAGCTCAGGGCTCAGTTTCTGCCTTAGTAGGTGCAGCTGCTTATCTTCTGCCACTCTCGCTCTGATGGCGTATTTCCTAAACAGTCCGTAGAACTCTTCAAATGTCTGACGGTTCTGGTTGATCTTATCCAGCTGCTCGCAGGCCGTCTTCTTCCGGAAGGGGTCTCCGAAACGCTGGTCCAGCGCTTTGATAGCGTCGTCGGCCGTTACTTCTTCCAGATCCGCCACTAGCGAAAAAGCTTTACCTTCCAATCGCGATTCCAGGTACGCCAATCTATCCTCTTCGCTGCTCGATGCGTGATCGCGGCTTATCTTGTTCTTGATCTTCTTCTTAAATGCCTCCTACGCTTTAGGGTCTCCGCTGCCGAAAGCAGGTAGGTCCGGCAGTGGCGTTATCGTAGTGCTACCTTAACTATAGGCCGCTAGTAAGGCGGTCTCCTCGTGGGTTTCTTGACGCGGTAGCGGCGACGACTTCGCTGCTTCTATATCGGTCAGTTGATTCTTTAGCGCCTTTAACTGCGCTATTTGATTCGCCGCCTGGTTTTCTAACACGTCGATAATCGTTTCCGCTAATTCCTTCTCGGCCCTTACCGCTTCAGTTTCTTCTCTCAGTTGTCTGTTTTCTTCTAGCGTTCTGAGAAACAGCGTCTTAATGAGGTCTATACTGTCGTAGACCTTTCCTATCCCGTTCTCGTTTACGTAGTCTTCCAATTCCTCGATCGTGCAGTCGTGGATCTTCCTATATCCGCTTATTCGCTCCTTGATCTCTGCGGTCTCTTCCGCCGTAAAACCTCTAATAATGATCTCATTATTAATAACACTAGAGCGCCTGTTCGCTCTGTCAGTCTTTCTCTTTCTGCAGCGGCCTGTTACGCCGCTCTCTACCGCTGAGAAGCCTTCCATCTTCTTACGGTGCCTTGGGTGTTGTTGTTAGTGGTGCGCGTGCGTTATTCGGGTTTCCGGATAGTTCAACGGGCCCTTTCGCGCAGCGCGGGGTTAGTGTAGAGAGTGAGTTTGAGATATAATAATCCAGGCACGCAGATACGATTCAATACGGCCTTTTTAATGACTATATCTCGAACTGAGGAGGGAAAGGAATCTATGTGGTGGTGGTGGTGGGTTTTGATAGTGGTGGTGCCAAGGCCCGGCTCGGCCCGACCGGGCCGAGCCGAAATCCAGGGTCCACCCTATCAATCTGTCCCACCTCTTTCCACTACCGCAACACGTAGCGCGATACTCCTGCTTCTACTAATTCGTTGCTTAGCATCTATTAGCTATATAACTAGGCTTTCCGTATGCATAACAATTAGGGACGAACGGCAAACGCGGCGAATAAGATAGCTGCTAGGGGCCTCCTCGGAAAGGTACAGCAGGGGGGCGCGTAGTCGGCGCCGACGGCTTCTGAATCGGTTCGCGCACTGCCGATTTTCCGTAGGCGTTCAGGTTTCTAGCAGTAACTCTCGCCTAGTGCACGAAGCTTTCGAGATCCTCGTCTTCTACTGAAGCTATAGCTCCAGCCAGTTTAGGGCTTAGCTTCTGCCTTAGTAAGTGTAGCTGCTCGTCTTCGGACACTTTAGCTCTAATAGCATATTTCCTTAACAGTCTGTAGAACTCCTTAAACGTTAGCTGGTTCTGGTTAATCTTGTCCAGTTGCTTACAGGCTGTCCTCTTTCGGAAGGGGTCTCCGAAACGCTAGTCTAGAGCTTGAATCGCTTTGTCGGCAGTTACATCTTCTAGATCCGCTACTAGCGAGAACGCTTCGCCTTCTAATCGCGCTTCTAGATAGGCTAGTTTGTCTTCTTTGCTGCTTCCAGCATAATCGCGGCTTATCTTATTCTTTCTCTTCTTCTTTAAGGCCTCCTAATCTTTAGGGTCTCTATCTCTAAAGGCCGATAGATTAGGTAGTAACGTTATCGAGGTGCTACCTTAACTGTAGGCTGCCGGTAAGGCGGTCTCTGCTTAGTTTTCTCGTAGTAGCGGCAGTAACAACGACGTCGCTGCTTCTACGTTAGCTAATTAAGCCTTTAGCGCCTTTAGTTGTACTAGTCCAGTTGCCGACTAGTTCTCTAACACGTCGATAATAGTCTCTGCCAATTCCTTCTCGGCTATTACTGCTTCTATTTCTTCTCTCAACTGCTTATTCTCTTCTACCTTCTTATAGAACGTCTTCTTAATAAAGGTAATAGTGTCGTATACCTTTCCGGATCCGTATTCTGCTAGGTGTGCCTCTAGCTCGTCTGGCGTGCAGGCGTATAGCTCCTTATAGCCGGCATTGCCCTCCTTTACTTTATTCGTCTCTTCTTTAGTAAGACCTTCGATACCCGCTCCGTCGTCTAGGAGGCTGGCGCGCCTGTCCTTTGCTCTGTTAGTTTTTCTCTTTCCGCTATAGCCGGTTACGCTGCCGTCTATTGTCGAGAAGCCTTCTATAGCTATCTTACAGTGCTAGTGTTTGGTTTGTTTGTAGTGTGCGCGTGCGTTATTTGGATGGCTAGATAGTTCGACGGGCCCTTTCGCGTAGCGTAGGGTTAGTATAGTTAATAAGTTGGAGATATAATATTCCGAGCACGTAGATATAATTTAACACGGCTGTTTTAATAACTATATCTCGAACTGGAGAGGGAAAGGAATCTATATAGTAGTGTATAAGGGCTTTAGGGGTAGTTTACTAAGTCCCGGCTCGGTCCGAAAGGGCTAAGTCGAAATTACAAGGGTCTACGCTATTACTTAGTCCTACCCCTTTCTGCTACTGTAACAGTACGAGGCTCTCTAGGACATACTCGCACTAGATAAGTAGGAGGAGAAACACTGTATTAACTAGTTACAGTAACACTATACTATATAGAGTAGGACAGATAGCAGCTACAGGAGACATTAGGCAGCTATAGAAGACATTAGGCCGCTATAGGAGACATTAGGCAGCTACAGGCAAGATTGGGCAGTGTTACGGTCAACAGCTGGAAGAGCAAGGACAACAGTACCAAAGTCCTATTAAACACTACTATAGTTTACAGGCGATATCTTAACAATCAAAGGTCTAACTAAGACAATTCTTACTGCGTTGGAGGCGCTATAATCGATTCTACAAGAGCGAACCATTAGGTTAGGAAAGACACTGGAACTACAGCCAGCAGACAGTGGAAAACCCCTAACAGTCCTAAGGTCCTATCTAGCTCTACTACCCCTAACAGCCTACAACTTAACACTTACTAGTCTGACTAAGAAGCTTCTAGGCGTACTAGAAGCGACTCGATCCGCTCTTCAGAATATTCTGTTTTAGTTCTAGAACCTTTAGTAAAAGAAGGTTCTAGAAGTAACTCGGTTAGCGGAACAAAGGAGAGAAGTTTGTTAAGAAACTTCTTAGGAAATCTAGCAGCAAAGGGACAAGCAACTAGCTAGGGCAGAGGGACATAAGAAGCAGCTGCCGCCCCCTTATCTTTCTGTTTTCCTTCTTTATAGCTTGTCTTGTATAATTAACCTAGAACAACCTTCTAACTCCTAATATGCAACTACTCTTTAGACTTTAGTTCTTTAGCTCCTCCTCTTAACTTTAGTTCCTACAACAACCTATATATACCTTAGCCTCTTCTCTGACATTACAAGCTATTAACCAACCTAAGACCATTAATTAACATAGTCTTCTATACACTACCTTAAGAGATTCCCTTTAAGGAATACTCTAAACTGGATCTTTCTGTATAAGGCACTTCTAATTTAATAAACAGTAACCCTATCCTTGCCCTACAAGTCCTTTTTACAAGAGCAAACATCGCTCGCACAGGAACAGAGCAAATAAAAGACCTTAGCAACTACATTAATAGTCTAGAGGCAATGCTTTCTAAAGGCAAAGAACAGCTGCAAGAGATAGAACAAAAGATAGCTACTCTTACACTTCAGAAGGCACAAACATAAGGACAACTACAAGAAGCCCTAAACTTAAGGATACCTACTACTACTAGAGAATCTTTTAGCAAGAAAGTAGCTAATCTAGAAACGTTCTATAAAGACAAAGAAAAGTTTAATAAATTCCGCCTCCGACTATCCATTAAACTCTTAGCTAATGCAGACCATTTCCCTAATGAAAATTAGAAGGTCTCCTACGCATTCTCCCTCCTAGCAGGCAAGGCACCCTAGCAAGTCTTATACTAGTTCAACCTACAGACACTCCAAGTTACTTGTCCAGACATTAAGGCCTTACTTACCTCTCTTGACTTAGCCTTTAGAAACCTATATCGTAAGTCTACGGCTTAACAATTTATTAGAACACTTAAGCAGAGTAACAAGCCCTTTGCAGAATACTACGTATAGTTCTTATAAGAGATTGGACACTGTAAATACAATATAGAGGCTTAGAAGTCAGCTCTAGTTGCTGGGTTAAGTATAGAACTCCTTACGAAACTTCAGGATTAGTAATATAAAGCCCTATCCTTCTAGGAACTTGTTACTCTCTGCTAACGCCTTAATAGCTGTAGGAATTTGTTTGTAGATATTATTAAGGCTAGGGGCAACAACCGCAGCAGTCTACGCCCTGTTCCGACTCCTACAAACGTTAATCCAAATGTAGGAACTTATAGGCCAACGTTACGCCTTCCCCCTTAACTAGTTATTACCTTAAGAGACCCTATAGACTTGAGCTTAGCTAAGCTCCAAGACAGCCCCCTTACGCAAGACGAGAAGGAACGACGCCGCCGCCTACGCCTCTGCATATACTGTAGTAAACCAAACTACATTGCTGTTAACTGTCTAACACTAGCTATAAGACGTATTAAGATAGGCACATCTCTTGGTTTCTCTGCAGCAGCTCCTACACTACAAGACAACAACAAGGACTACAGAAACGCCTAAGCCTGTTAAAAAGACGCCTAACAGGCAGGCACTTAGATCGACATTATGCGATCTCTTCTTTTGCTGTACAATTCTATACTAAGACAGAGGATGAACTTACTTGTCCTCCCTTAGTTATTACAGCAGAAATCTATACAAAGAAGAACACAGTACACTTAGTACTTACAATAATCGACTGCAGCGCAACTAGTAAAAGCTTTATTAACCCTTAACTTGCCAACACTTTAGGAATTACTACTTAGACCTTAAAGTACCTTAGACCCTTAAGAATGTTTAATAGCAGTAAGGCCTCCTTAGGAGGCGTAACTCAGATTGCCTATATTAAGCTTAACCTTAGGAACTACTAAGAACACCTCTCTTGCTTTGTTACCCCTCTACTAAACTAGAAGCTTATCCTTAGACTGCCTTAGTTAAAGCTTTACAACCTATAGATTAACTGGAACACTAGAACCCTTTGCCTAAACTTAGAACACTGCTAAACCTATTACTACCCTTCTATTTAGCCTGCTCCTGCATACAGCAATGATAATTTAATCTTCTAAGTATCTGCAGCTGCTTTCTATACAGCTGCAAAAGAGAAAGGAGCTTAAATCTTTGCTGCGTTAATAGAGGACATTAAGAAGGCTCTTGCTAAGTATAATAACAGGAGACAAGCTACTAACCTAGAGACAAAAGTACTAGAAGAATACTACGACTTCCTTAGTGTCTAGTTAGTTAAAGAAGCTAACAAGCTGCCTCCTTACTGCCCCTACGACTACAAGATTGAACTGGAAGAGGGCAAGACAACCCCCTTTGGCCCCCTTTACTAGATGTCTCGCAGTCAACTCCAAGTCCTGCAAAAGTTCCTATAGTAGAGCCTTTAGAAAGGCTTTATTAGATCTAGTCGCTCTCCTGCAGCCAGCCCTATTATGTTTGTTAAGAACCCTAGTAGAGGGCTACGCTTCTACGTCGACTGTTAGGGGGCGTCGCCCGGCCCAGGTGCTGAACCCGACCTGAGCCGACCGTCGCCCTGAGGACTGCGACTCAGCGGCGCCAGCACGATCCCACCCTCCGTACGGAGTCACCGACAAGACCCCTCTCCCGTACGGAGGGAGAACACCACGGTCCTGCACAAAGGGGGAACCACCGCCCCTTGGATTGGGGGGAAACCCGGCACCACCGTACAGAGGAGGTAACTCCCGATCCTCCGTACGGAGGGTGAACCTTGCACCCCGGCACAAAGGGGAAATTGCTAGCTTGGCTTCGTGGGTACAAATCGTACGGAGCAGACGACGAAGGAACTGCCTATCAGTTCCTTTATGTAGATACCCGACCTCAAGTTTCTGAACCAAGATTCTTAAGCCTCTTACATTAGGAACTGATCTCACTGTCGGTGACCGCGGTGATAGAGCAAGATGGACGGCGACATCCCTATGGAACCTACGGCCATAGAGGGACACATGCACCGCGTATACGAGGAGCTGCTGGAAAGCAAGAGACAGCTCGAACAGCAAGTGAGCTACCAGGCTGCGATGATTTCCCAACAGGAACAGGAGCTACGACAGCTTAGGGCGTCCGATCGCGATCCGACCCCTACGACGACGAACACGATGACCCCTACCCTGACCCCTAAGAGCAAACTCCCCGACGTCTCTACGTACGATGGTAAGGCCCCGGCCGAGTACCCCTCCTGGGCGGCTTAGATGCGCTCTAAGCTCCTAGTTGACTTAGGAGCATACCCGACCGAGCTGGACAAGGTAGTCTACCTCTTTGGGAGGTTGAAGGGCAGGGCGGCAGCACGAATTCTGCCGTACTACGAGACGGCTATTGCCAACCCGGCAATGGCCACGACGACGATGCTCTGGGCAGCTCTGGACAAGAGCTACAAGGACCCGGACCGCGAGAGCCGAGCGCTCCTACGGGTCAACACGATGAAACAAGGACGCAAAACTGTACGAGAATTCCTTGCGGAATTTGACCAGACTTTGGCAGAAGCAGGGGGTCTCCAATAGGAGGACAGGATGAAAATTACCTCTCTAGAGGTAGGCCTCTCTAAGGAAATTATAACGGGGCTGGTAGGTGTAATGCGGCCAGCTACGTACGAGGAATTTTGTGACCTTCTTAGGATAGTCGACGACCAGCAACGCAGGCTGGGACGGATAGGCCGTGCTCAGGAGATGAGACAACCTCCCCAGCGACAGACAGATGCTATAGACTGGGAACCGACGACGACGAGGGTGGCAGCAGCAGCCACCGTACGGCCAAGGGCCGCCACCAAGAAGGCGCAATAGGTGGACACAGCCACCCTTAACAAGAGGCGAGCAGAAGGGAGCTGCTACAGGTGTAGCAAGATAGGCCACACCGTACGGAATTGCGGGCTCCTGCCAGCAGAGAGACCTGGGGGACGGCCGACCACCGCAAGGGTGGCCACTGCAGCGCCTCAACGAGAAGATCAGGTGTCCCACTCGGACGACGACGAGTCGGGAAAAGAGTAGCCTCTAAGCGAAGACTCTGCCAGAGGCGGGTGCGAGATAGACTGCCAAATCAAAGCATTACTTGGCCATCTTTTAAGAGCAATTACATAACGACGACGCCGTTTATCGTACGGCCGACATTGAACGGGTCCGCAACGGCGCGGACACTGATTGACACGGGATGTTTGGTGTATAGAGTGATCAGCGAAGACTTCGTACGGAGACATCGGATTGAGACGGCCCCTACGGTACCTGTACGCATGCTGGGCATTACCGGGCGGGGACCGGACATTACCCACATAGTGAAAGTAACAATGGAGGTACAAGGACACCACGAGCAAGACTCGTACCTCTATGTCGTACGGGACAAGTTGGGGTATAACCTGATACTGGGGAAGCCTTGGATAGAGCGCTGGAAGGGCAAGCTGGACGTCGGACGAGGACGGCTGTTCCTGGCAGCAACAAAGCGGAGAATCCGGGACCAGGGCAGGTCCCTGCGAGGTAGCAATGCCAAGGCCGAAATCAACACAGCAACGGCGGACATCGAGAAGGCATTGGCACCCAAGGAAGCGACAAACCCCTGTACGAAGCTCCTAAGAGAGTATGTTGGGTACCTGGACCTCTTTAAACCGAAGTCGGCCTCGAAACTGCCGCAACACCGAGGGGAAGGGATTGACCATAACATCCAGCTAGAACCCCGCCCGGTTGGGAGCCTGCCGGAGGTACCGTACGGACCGCTGTACGGGATGTCCTCTGGAGAACTCCTGGTACTGCGCAAGACGCTGGACGACCTGCTTGCCAAAGGGTTTATCCGGGCCAGTACGTCGTCCGTAGGAGCCCCAGTACTGTTTGTCTACAAGGAGGGGAAGGCTGGATTGCGTTTCTGCGTAGACTACAGAGGCATCAACGCGATTACCAAGAAGGACCGGTACCCTCTACCCCTTATTAAGGAGACCCTCGGACGGATCAGCAAGGCGAAGTGGTTCACCAAGCTTGACGTAGTCTCGGCCTTCTACAAGATACGGATCAAGGAAGGCTGTAAATGGATGACTGCCTTCCGTACGAGATACGGTCTTTTTGAGTAGCTGGTCACCCCCTTTGGCCTTGCCAATGCACCGGCAACCTTCTAAAGGTACATTAACAAGTCCCTGCAAGGGTTACTAGACGACATCTGCTCGGCATACCTCGACGACACCCTGGTTTTTACGGACGGCACCTACGCAGACCACGTACGAGATGTCAAGAAGGTGCTGGACCGTCTGCAGCAGGCGGGCTTGTACCTCGACATCGACAAGTGTGAGTTCGGTGTCCAACGTACGAAATACCTAGGTTTCATTATCGAGGCAGGGAAAGGCATCAACATAGATAAGAAGAAGATTGATGCTATCAAGCTATAGAAGCCGCCCATAAACGTTAAGGGCGTACGGGAATTCCTTGGGTTTGCCAACTTCTACCGCCAGTTTATACGGAACTACTCGGAGATCGTACGCCCCCTGGTTGAGCTGACGCACAAGGACAAGCAGTTTAAATGGTCGGACGAATGCAATAAGAGCTTCGACAAGCTAAAAGAGCTCTTCACTACAGGACCAACGCTCGCCGCCTTTGACCCAGAGCGTACGACAATACTGGAAACCGACTCCTCAGGGTACTGCATTGGGGGTATCCTGTTACAGGTGGGCCCGGACGGACTCCTACACCTATGCGCGTATTTCTCCAAGAAGAACTCCCCGGCTGAGTGCAACTACCCCATCTACGACAAAGAGTTGCTGGCAGTCGTACGGTGTTGCGAAGCCTGGGATGGGGAACTCCGCTCGGTGCCTAAGTTCCTCGCCCTAACGGACCACAAGAACCTGGAATACTTCACTTAACCCCGGAAGCTGTCTGAGAGGCACGTACGATGGGCAATGTACCTAAGCCGGTTTAACATAAGACTCCAGTACCGCAAGGGTAAGGACAACAGCAGGGCCGACGCACTGTCCAGACGGGACCAGGACATGCCAACGACGTACGAGGACGACCGGCTGAAGTCGCGGACATTCCAGATGTTCAAGGAAGAGCTAGGCGGGGAGACTATCCACCTGGCGGCGACACATCTATAGGAACCCCAACTGCAAGCTTGGGAAGAGGCAGTGGAAAAGGACGAGGCATACCGAGGGGCCCGTACGGCGATCCAGAGAGGGCAACGGAAACTCCCAACCGAGCTCTACCTAAAGGTATCGGCAGCCGAGTGTTCAGTGGACGAGGAGAACAACCTGAAGTTCAGAAATCGGATATAGGTCCCGGCGGACGAGAAGCTCCGTACGGGCTTGATACAACGAGCACATAACTCTATAGCCACCGGGCACCCAGGGCGCGAGGAGACGTACAGCATTATCGCCCGGGACTACTACTGGCCAGCGATGGCGAAGGACATTCGCAGGTTCGTACGGAACTGCGATGTGTGCGGACGAACGAAGCCCTGGCGCGAGCTAAAGCATGGGCTGCTGAAGCCCCTGCCGATACCGGATCGACCCTGGCAAGACCTGACCGTAGACTTCATTACGGACCTCCCTAAGAGCGACGGACGGCGAAACATTATAGTAGTTACGGACAAGTTGACGAAAGGGGTAATACTGGAGGGAATGGACTCCATTACGGCTGAAGACACTGCCTAGGCCTTTATCCGGACGACGTTCAGCAAGCACGGTTTCCCTAGGTCAATTGTATTAGACCGGGGGTTACAGTTTACGAGCCAACTCTGGGCACGGATCTGCCAGTTACTGAGGGTGGAGCGTCGCCTGTCCACTGTATAGCACCCGCAGACGGACGGGGCGACGGAGAGGGCCAACTCAACCCTAGAGGCGTACCTCCGAGCGTACGTCGACTATGACTAGACGAACTGGAACCGCCTTCTCCCAATGGCGGAGCTGGCTATTAACAGCCGTACGGCCGATGCTACAGGACTGTCCCCCTTCTTTATAACCTATAGATACGACCATTCCCCGCTCCTACCGACCCCAAGTGGCAACACCCCGCGCCCCGTACGATCCCCAATCCAGCAAGGAGAGGCCATCGTACGGGCGATTACGAACGCCCACCAATAGGCAAAAGCAAGCCTGGCCCTAGCCCAGCAGAACGCGGAAGAGCAGGCCAACAAGGGACGACAGGCTGCACCAAGGTACGAGGCAGGGGATGAGGTCTGGCTGAACCAGCGAAACATCCGTACGGACCGGCCGAGCAAGAAGTTGGATTGGAGAAACAGGAAGTTTACGGTGATCCGGCCGGTAGGGACATACGCCGTACGACTAAACACTCCCCCAGGGATTCACCCAGTCTTCCATGTGGACCTCGTGCGACCGGCGAGCACGGACCCCTTGCCGCATTAGACGACTAACGACGGGCGCCCACCCGCAATTATAACTAAGGGCCAAGAAGAGTATAAGGTAGAAGGGATCCTTAAGAGTCGGAGGAAGCGGGGGAAGGCAGAGTACTTGGTAAAATGGAGAGGATAGGCAGAGCCTACATAGGAACCGTACGAGGCCCTGCAAGACACAACCGCACTGGACAGATAGGAGGAGGACCACCCCCCTGCCCAGCTACAGTAACACTGCGCCGTACGGCGGAAGGTAGCACGATCTACCCTAAGGGCAGGGTAGCTGCAGACAAACCTGGGTTGTCAAAGGATCAAACACTACGACGTAGGACGCTACAGTACCCTACTGACACAACTTCGTACGACACCGTACGAGATAAGGGCTGGAGAGAAGGAACAGCCAAGGGACAAATAGGAGGGGAAGTGGAAATAAGAAGAGCTGGGAAGGACACCGTCCGAAATTTCTCACACTACCTAAGGGGGGGGGTGGCTCACTGGCCACTACCCCCCCCCCCCCCCCCCCCCCCCCCCCCCCCCCCAAGGACCAGAACACCCTACTTATCATCTGAAATCTCCACTACCTCAGGCCCGGCCGGGCCCCCACCCCCACCAGGACCACCCCCAGGGCCAGCCCTAGGGAGCAGAGGCACCCCCCTACCCCCAGGGCCAGCCCCAGGGAGCAGAGGCACCCCCCTACCCCTACGTGCCTCCCCCGGCCGGCGGAAGGGGCAGTGGAGGGAGCCATCCTTCTACTTGCACGAGGCACACACCCTAGCCCAGAAGCCTGGGAGGCGGTATAGGCCAAGTAAGGGCCGGGGGGAGTTAGGGCAGGGGGCACAGAGCTGGCCCCGGGTGGCGATAAGGAGGGCGTTGACGTACGACGGCCGGGCCGTGGCCACCCGCTCTAGTGTAACCCGGGCGGGGTTACACTAGAAGGCGTAGAAGGGGAGCCCGGCTGCGTCCTGCTGCTCGCGGGTATAGCACCTAAGACGTCAGCCCAGACCGTACAGGAGACGAGAATCCGTACGAACCGGAGGAGCAGCTGCCGGTCAAGGTAAGGGCCCCACTATACGAGGACAAAGTGGGGGGGGAGCCCAGCCGGACAAGGGGGAGGGGCGGGGCCAGCGGCGACGAGGGAACCACCGGACGACATAGTGGTTGGTTGGTAGTTGGTAGTTGGTGGTTGGTAGCTGGTAGTGGCTGGTAGTGATAGTGGATAGTGGATAGTGGATGGTAGAGGGCGGACGGTGTACGGGGAGAAAAGGAGGGGGAAGGGAAGAGGAGGGAGGAGGCTTGGGCTGACTGCCTGCTATAGGGAATGGCAAGCAGGGCAACTGCTACAGACGGGTGAAATAGCAAGAGGCAACTGCGACCCGGAGGAAGCGACGAGGGACGACGACTCGGCACCGTACGAAATAGGACGCCGCAAACTGCCAAGAAAAAAAAAAAAAAAACTTGACACAGCAGGAGCTGGGTGATTTGAGCACGCCGCCGTACGAAGGAAAACTGCGAGAAGGGAAGGGGGGGGGTATTGTTAGGGGGCGTCGCCCGGCCTAGGTGCTGAACCCGACCTAAGCCGACCGTCGCCCTAAGGACTGCGACTTAGCGGCGCTAGCACGATCCCACCCTCCGTACAGAGTCACCGACAAGACCCCTCTCCTGTACGGAGGGAGAACACTACGGTCCTGCACAAAGGGGGAACTACCGCCCCTTGGATTAGGGGGAAACCCGGCACCACCGTACGGAGGAGGTAACTCCCGATCCTCCGTACGGAGGGTGAACCTTGCACCCCGGCACAAAGGGGAAATTGCTGGCTTGGCTTCGTAGGTACAAATCGTACGGAGCAGACGACGAAGGAACTGCCTATCAGTTCCTTTATGTAGATACCCGACCTCAAGTTTCTGAACCAAGATTCTTGAGCCTCTCACATTGACTACTGCAACCTTAATGCTATTTCTAAGAAGAATCGCTACCTAATCCCTTTAATATAGGAAACTCTAGAACGCCTTTCGAAGGCAAAATAGTTTACTAAGCTTAACGTAATTGCAGCATTTAACAAGATTCGAATGGCAGAGGGACAAGAATAGATAACTATATTCAGAACTCGATACGGCTTGTTTGAATCCTTAGTTATGCCCTTTGGTATATGCAATACACCTAGCACCTTCTAGGAATATATAAATAACATCCTAAGAGAATACTTAGATCAGTTTGTTACAGCTTATATTAACGACATCTTAGTATACAGCAAGACACTAAAAGAACACTAGGGACACGTCCGCAAGGTACTGGCTAAGCTAGAAGAAGCAGGCTTATATCTAGACATCAACAAGTGCAAATTCTACAAACAAGAAGTCCCCTTCCTTAGACTTATTATTTTAGACAAAGGCATCTGTATAGATCTAGCAAAGATCTAAGCAATTCTTAACTAGAGGATTCCAAAGATAGTTAAGGAAGTACAAGGCTTCCTTAGGTTTGCTAATTTCTATCGCTGCTTTATTTAAGGCTTTAGCTTAACTGTAAAGCCTCTTACAGCTCTAACAAGGAAAGAAGCTAAGTTTGAATGGACTGAAGCATGCTAACAAGCCTTCGACCTCCTACGACAAAGGTTTACTTAGGATCCTATCCTTTAACACTTCGACTTTGATTTAGGAACCCGTATAGAAACAGACGCCTCTAATAGAGCTATTAGAGCTGTCCTTCTTTGAAGAAAAGCACCTAACCAACTATAGCCTCTAGTAGCCCACCTCTCTAAGAAGATAATTCTAGCTAAATGCAATTACGAAATTCACGACAAGGAACTCCTAGCTATTGTAAAGGCCTTTAAAGAATAGCGTCCAGAACTTAAAGGTGCAGCCTTTCCAACTTAAGTTAGCTCTAATTACAAAAACTTGGTTCACTTTATAAAGAACAAGATCCTTAACAGACGAGAAGCCAGATAGAGTGAATTCCTTTCTAGGTTCAACTTTGTTATTTAATACGCACTAGGATCCCTTAATTTAAGAGCTAACGCCTCTACTAGGATGCCTAGAATCTATCTAGTAGACAGAGGAGAAGGTTAAGCAATTTGTAACGTAAAGACTTAAAGACCTACTAACAGGAAGGCAACCAATCAATTGCTGCCTCTTTTGCCCTGTGTGTTGCGCCTGCTTTCCTAGAAGATAACAATAGACAACACTAAAGACTCTGAAACTAAAGGCTCTGTTACCTCTAACACTAACTTGGAAGAAAAAGAAGTAGCTAAAGAAGCAAACTACCCTAGAGGACTGCTCCTAATAATTAGCGAGGCTTACGAATTAGACCAGTAAGCTTAAGAGTTAATCCAAGCCCTTAAGATAGGCCAACGCACCTTCCCTAGCTTCTCCCTCTTAGAATGTAAACTTAGGGATAGACTAGTCTACTTTCGCTCTCGCCTTTTTATTCCTAAAGGGGTAGACAACTTAATACGACCCTATATCCTTAGGACAGTTTACAACTTAGCAGCTAGAGGCTACCTAGGACGCTTAAAGCTTTATAAGCTTACCTTACGCTACTACTAGTAGCTATTAATGTAGAAGTATATACGCAGGTATAGAAACAACTATCCTATCTGTAAAGCAGCCAAACATAATCGTTAACCTCTACAGGGCTTACTGAAATCTCTGCCGGCTCCTAAACACTCTTAAAAACATATTATAATAGACTTTGTTACCTGTTGTAAGGGCTTAAGAATCTTAGTTTAGAAACTTAAGGCTAGGTATCTATATAAAGGAACTGATAGGCAGTTCCTTCGTTGTCCGCTGCTGTGCAAGTTGTACCTACGAAGCTAAGCTAGCAATTTCCCTCTATATAGGGGAGCAAGGTTCCTAACTCTGTATAGAGGGTTAGGAGTTTCCCTCTGTATAGGATGCAGAGTCTTCCCTCTGTTTAGAGAGGTAGCGATTCCCCTCTATATAGGGTTGTAGGATTCTCCCTCTATACAGGAGTGGGGTCGTGTTAGTAACTCTGTATAGAGGGTAGAGTTATGCTGGCACTGCTAAGTTGTAGTCCCTAGGGCGACGGCTGGCTTAGGTCTAGGGACTAGGCTGGACGGCGCCCCCTAACAATACCCTCCTCCCTTCTTATAGTGCTTCCTTTATACGACGACGTGTTATATAGCCTTATCTCCTAGCGTTCCTCTTCTAGGTAGTACTTTCTCGTCTTCGTCCGGTCGTCTATAGGGCTATTGCTCGTCCGGGTACTAGGTCGTAGTTGCCTTGTTTGCCCTCCTTTATACAGTTGTAGTAGCTGCCCTAGTTGCTATTGCCTTGCATAGCAGGTAGCTAACACCCTATATATTAAGCCTCCTCCCTATCTCTTTCTCTTCCTCTCTTTCTCTTCTATTCCCCTATCTGCTAACCGTCTGCCCGGCCGTCTACTACTAGTACATCTACTACTACTATTATCTACCTACTACTACTAACGCCTCTATTATGCTACGCACTCTGTCCGCCCGGCCCTGTCGTAGCTCCCTCGTAGCTGCCGGCCCGTTCTCCTATTGTCTAGCCGGCGTTACCCTACATTTCTGCCTCTAGCTATAGAATGCTTAGCTTAATTAGCAACTCCGCTTCCGGTTCGTACAGGTCTCCTCCTCCTGTACAGTTCTAGCTAACGTCTTAGGTGCTACACCAGTAAGTAGCAGGACGCTACTAAGCTCCCCTTCTACCCGTTCTAGTGTAACCCTGTCCGAATTACGCCTTAGCAGGTCGCTATAGCCTGCCCCTCGTACGTTAACGCTATCCTTATAGCTACTCGCAACTAGGCCTACGCCGCTTGTACTAACTCCCCCTAGGGCTCCTTCAGCCTGTACTGTCTGCCCGGCTTCTAGGCCGGCGTATACGCGTCGTATAAGTAGAAGGATAGCTCCCTCTACCGCTCTTACCGCCGTCTAGGGGAGGCTCGTAGGGAGGTACCTCTACTGTACAGTGCTTGGCCTAGTAGGGCTCCTATCGACTAGGAGGTAATTGAAATTTCGGATAGGGAGTCAGTGGCCTTATTGTCGACTGCCCTAGTCTCGGGGGTTAGCGTCTAGTAAGCTATCCTAAGGTAGTGTAAAAAAGTTTTCGGACGGCTTTGCTCCTATTCCCTTCTTATTTTTACTCTTATTCCTACCTGTCTCCTAGCTGTTCCCTTCCTCCTGCCCCCTTCTATATAGTGTGGTGTCGGTAGAACCCGGTGGGGTCCTAAGTCTCGATTCCCGATCCTTTGACAACCTAATGTTGCTAGCAGCTGTCCTGTACCTAGGGTATACTGTGCCCTTCTTACTGTACAGCGCAGTGTTACTGCAACTAGGCAGGGGAATAGTTCTCCTCCTACCTGTCTAGTACAGATATGTCCTAGAGGGCCTCGTACAGCTCCTATATAGGCTCTGCCTACCCTCTCTATTTAACTAGGTACTCTACCCTCTTCTGCTTCCTTCGGCTCTTAAGGATTTCTTCTACCTTACACTCTTCCTAGCTGTTAGTAATAATCGCTAGAGGGCGCGCGTCGTCCGTCGTCTAGTGCGGAAGGGGGTCTGTATATACTAGCCGTACGAGGTCTACGTAGAAGACTAGGTAGATCCCTAGGGGAGTATTAAGTTGTACAGCGTATATCCCTACCGGCCGGACTACTATAAACTTCCGGTTCTTCCAATCTAGTTTCTTACTTAGCTAGTCTATACAGATGTTACGCTAATTTAGCCAGACCTTATCTCCTGCCTTGTACCTTAGTGCAGCCTGCCGTCCTTTGTTAGCCTACTCTTCTGCATTCTATTAAGCTATAGCTAGACTCGCTTTCGCCTTTTGCTAGACGTTTGTAATTGTCCGTACGATAGCTTCTCCCTGCTAGATTAGGGATCGTACAGGGCGTAAGGTAGCGCCGCTTAGGGTCGGTAGGAGCAGGGAGTAGTCGTAACTGTAGGCTATAAAGAAGGGGGACAGTCCTGTAGCGTCAGTCGTACAGCTGTTAATAGCTAGTTTCGCTATAAGGAGGAGGCGGTTCCAGTTTGTCTAGTCGTAGTCGACGTACGCTCGGAGGTACGCTTCTAGTGTCGAGTTAACCCTCTCCGTCGCGCTGTCCGTCTGCAGGTGCTATACAGTTAATAGGCGACGTTCTACATTTAACAACTGGTAGACCCTTACCTAGAGCTAGCTCGTAAACTGTGTACCCTAGTCCGATACGATTAACCTAGGGAATCCGTACTTGCTAAACGTCGTCCGTATAAATGTCTAAGCAGTGTCCTTAGCCGTAGTAGAGCCTATTCCCTCTAGTATTACCCCCTTCGTTAGCTTGTCGGTAACTACTATAATGCTCTGCCGTCTATCGCTCTTAGGTAGGTCGGTAATAAAGTCTACTGTTAGGTCTTGCTAGGGCCGGTCTGGTATTAGTAGGGGTTTTAGCAGCCTATGCTTTAGTTTACGCTAGGGCTTCGTCCGTCTGTAGGCATCGCAGTTCTGTACGAACCTACAGATGTCCTTTGCTATTACCGGCTAGTAGTAGTCCCTAGCGACGATGCTGTACATCTCCTCGCGCCCTAGATGCCCGGTTGCTATAGAATTATGCGCCTGTTGTGTTAAGCTTATACAGAGCTTCTCGTCTGCCGGGACCCAAATCCGATTCCTAAACTTAAGGTTGCTCTCCTCGTCTACTGTGCACTCTGCTGCTAACACCTTAAGGTAAAGCTCTACTAGGAGCTTCCGCTGTCCTCCTTAGATCGCTGTTGAGGCCCCTTAGTAAACGTCGTCCTTTTTTACTGCCTCTTCCTATGCCTGTAGCTAGGGTTTCTATATATGTGTCGCCGCTAGGCAGATAGTCTCCTCGCCTAGTTCCTCCTTAAACATCTGGAACGTCTGTAATTTTAGCCAGTCGTTATCGTACGTTGTTGGTATGTCCTAATCCTGTCTAGATAGTGCGTCGGCCCTACTGTTGTCCTTGCCTTTACAGTACTAGAGTCTTATATTAAAGCGGCTTAGGTACATCGCCTATCGTACGTACCTCTTAGACAGCTTCTAGGGCTGCGTAAAGTACTCGAGGTTCTTATAGTCGGTTAGGGCAAGGAACTTAGGAACTGAGCAGAGTTCTCTATCCTATTCCTTGCAACACTGTACGACTGCTAGCAATTCCTTATCGTAGATAGGGTAGTTGCATTCGGCTAGAGAGTTCTTCTTAGAGAAGTACGCATATAGGTGTAGGAGTCCGTCCCAGCCTACCTGTAACAGGATACTTCCTATATAATACCCTAAGGAGTCGGTTTCTAGTATCGTTATACGTTCTAGATCGAAGGCAGCAAGCGTTGGTCCTGTAGTAAAGAGCTCCTTTAGCCTGTTAAAGCTTCTATTACACTCGTCCGTCCACTTAAACTGCTTGTCCTTGTATGTTAGCTTAACTAGGGGATGTACGATCTCTAAGTAGTTCTGTATAAACTAGCAGTAGAAGTTAGCAAACCTAAGAAATTCTCGTATACCCCTAACACTTATAGGGGGCTTCTATTGCTTAATAGCATTAATCTTCTTCCTGTCTATGCTAATGCTTTTCCCTGCCTCGATAATAAACTCTAGGTATTTCGTACGTTGTATACCAAATTTACATTTGTCGATGTCGAGGTATAGGCTAGCCTGTTGCAGTCGATTTAATACCTTCTTAACGTCCTATAGGTAGTCTATATAGACGCCGTCTGTAAATAGTAGTATATCGTCGAGGTACGCAGAGCAGATATCGTCTAGTAACCCTTATAGGGACCTGTTAATATACCTCTAGAAGGTTGCTAGTACGTTAGCAAGGCTAAAGGGGGTAACAAGCTACTCGAAAAGACTATATCTCGTACAGAAGGCGGTTATCTATTTACAGCCTTCCTTAACCCGTATCTTGTAGAAGGCCGAGACTACGTTAAGCTTAGTAAACTACTTTGCCTTGCTAATCCGTCTCAGGGTCTCCTTAATTAGGGGTAGGAGGTACTGGTCTTTCTTAGTAATCGCGTTAAAGCCTCTATAGTCTATGCAAAAACGCAAGCCAGCCTTGCTTACTTTGTAGACAAAGAATACTAGGGCTCCTATAGATAATATACTTACGCGAAAAAAACCTTTAGCAAGTAAGTCGTCCAGTGTCTTGCGCAGTACTAGGAGTTCTCTAGAGGACATGCTATACAGCGGGCCGTACAGTACTTCGGGCAGGCTCCTATCTGGACAGGGCTCTAGCTAGATGTCGTAGTCGATTCCTTCTCCTTAGTGTAGGGGCAGTTTTAAGGCTGATTTTGGCTCGAAGAGGTCTAGATATTCTGCGTATTCTGATAGGAGCTTCGTGTTGGGGTCCGTCGCTTTCTTAGGCGCTAATGCCTTCTTAATGTCTGTAGTCGTAGTGTTGACTTCAGCCTTAGCATTGCCGCCCTGCGGAACTCTCCCTTGGTCGTAGAGCCTCTGCTTCGTCGCTGCCAGGTACAGGCGTCCTCGTCTAACGTCTAGCTTGCCCTGCTAGCGCTCTATCTATAGCTTCCCTAATATTAGGTTATACCCTAACTTGTCCTGTACGACGTAGAGGTATAAGTTCTGCTCGTAGTGTCCTTGCAGCTCTATCGTTACTTTTACTATATAGGTAATGTCCGGTCCTCGCCTAGTAATGCCCAATATGCGTACAGGTACAGTAGGGGTCGTCTTAATACAGTGTCTCTATACGAAGTCTTCGGTGATTACTCCGTATACTAAACATCCTATATTAATTAGCGTCTGCGCTGTAGCAGTCCTGTTTAGCGTAGGTCGTACGATAAACGGCGTAGTCGTTATATAGTTGCTCTCAAAAGATAGCTAAGTAGTGCTTTAATTTAGCAATCTATCTCGTATATGCCTCTGGCTAAGCCTTTGCCTAGAGGCTATTCTCTCCCTAACTTGTTGTTGTCCAAGGGGGACTCTTAGATCTCGTATTAGGGCGCTGCAGTTGCTACCCTTACAGTGGTCGGCTGTCCCCTAGGTCTGTCTGCTAGCAAAAGCCCGCAATTCCGTACAGTATAGCCTATCTTGCTATACCGGTAGCAGCTCCCTTCTGCTCGTCTCTTGTTAAGGGTAGCTATATCTACCTACTACGCCCTTTTAGCACTAGCCCTTAGCTGTACGGTAACAGCTGCCGCTGCTCTCGTCGTTGTCGTTAGTTCCTAGTCTATAGCGTCCTGCTGCCAATAGAGGGGCTGTCCTATCTTGTAGGCGTAGCTTATCTGTCCGAGTCTACGCTATTAGTCGTCGACTATCCTAAGGAGATTACAGAACTCCTTATATAAGGCTGGTCGCACTACGCCTACTAGTCCTGTTCCAATCTCCTTAGAGAGGCCTACCTCTTAGGTAGTAATTTTTACCCTATCCTCCTATTAGAGTCTCCCTACCTCTGCCAGGGTCTAATTGTATTCTGTAAGGAACTCTCGTACTGTTTTGCGTCCTTGCTTTATAGTGTTAACCTATAGGAGTGCTCGGCTTTCGCGGTCTAGATCCTTGTAGCTCCTGTTAAGAGCTGCCTAGAGCATTATCGTAGTCGCTATTGCCAGGTTAGCAATGGCCGTCTCGTAGTATAGCAGAATTCGTGCTGCTGCTCTGCCCTTTAGCCTCCTAAAGAGGTACACTACCTTGTCTAGCTCAGTCGGGTATGCTCCTAAGTCGACTAGAAGCTTAGAGCGCATCTAGGCAGCCTAGGAGGGGTACTCGGCCAGAGCCTTACTATCGTAGGTAGTAACGTCAGGGAGTTTGCTCTTAGGGGCCGGGGTGTAGGCCATCGTATTCGTCGTCGTCAGGGTCGGATCGTAATCAGACGCCCTAAGCTGTCGGAGCTCCTGTTCTCGTTAGGAAATTATTGCAGCCTAGTGGCTTACTTGCTGTTCTAGCTGGGCCTTGCGTACCAGCAGCTCGTCGTATATGCAGTGTATATAATCCTGTATAGCCGTAGGTTCTATAGGAATATCGCCGTCTATCTTCGTTCTATTACGGCAGTTACCGACAGTAAGATTAGTTCCTAAGTTTCCCTCTATACAGGATGCAGAGTTTTCCCTCTGTTTAGAGGGGCAGCAATTCCCCTCTGTGCAGGGTTGTAGGATTCTCCCTCTATACAGGAGTAGGATCGTGTTAGTAACTCCGTACAGAGGGTAGGGTCGTGCTGGCGCCGCTAAGTCGCAGTCCCTAGGGCAACAGCTGGCTTAGGTCCAGGGACTAGGCTGGACGGCGCCCCCTAACACCTGTCTCCCTTAAGGAACTACTTAGGCAGGTGTTAAGGCAAAGAATGTCTTTCTAGTTGTAGATCGACACTTTAAAGACCGCTTTATAGTACCCTGCTAGAGCATAACTTCTAAGGAAACCGCTAGGCTCTTTTACGAATACGTCTGGCGCTACGTAGGCCTCCCTAACAGCATTACCTCTAACAGAGGCTCTTAGTTTGTTGCTAAATTCTGGAAACGCCTATACAAGCTTTTAAATATTAACTACTATATTTCGACCTTCTACTACCTAGAAACAGATAGATAGACAGAAGTTGCTAATGCCCTGTTCGAACAGACGCTGCGTTGCTTTATTAACTACTACTAGAAGGATTGGCCAAAACATATTCCTATAGTAGAATTCTTAGCTCGTAACTAAGAATTAGAGACAACTGGACACTCCTCCTTCTACATTACTAGAGGCTACTATCCCAGAACAGGAATGGAACCTTGAGACCCACTACTACGACCTAACAACCTAGATAAAGTTAATGCAGACGACTAGGCAATACACCTTTCCCAGATCCACTAAGAAGTCTAAGAAGAAATGACTTACGCTTAGGCTGTCTACGAAGATTAAGCTAATCAAAAAAGACAGCTAGCTTCTAACTATTAAGTAGGAGACAGAGTGTACCTTAACTCTAAGAACATTGTCATAGGAAGACCTTCTCGCAAACTCGACTGGAGAAACCTAGGCCCCTTTCCTATTACAGAGAAGATTCGCTCGTATGCATACCGTCTCTAACTGCCTAAAGAATGGGAAATCCACAACGTCTTTTATCCTATTAGACTAAGGCCTAAGGAAGGAGATCCCTTCCTAACTTAAGTATAAGACTAGGAACGAACTTACATCCTCCCTACAGCAGACGACAATAAAGATAAGGAAGAAGAGTACTACGTACGTAACATTACAGACTGTTAAGTTGTAGATGGCCAAACTAAATATAAGGTCCAATAGCAAAGCTAGAAAGACTGGGACACTACTTAGGAACCCCTTAGGAACGTTATCTTTAATAAGGACAAGATTAAAGCTTTCTACTAACAAGACCTCTTAGACTCTCGAGGACATTACCTTAAAGACAGGTACAACTAAGAGGAACTGGATGCTGCATACTAATAGAATACTAACCGTAACATTAGACCTGCTTCTAGGAATAAACAGGCTACCTTATAGTATCTGGAACTACTTAGGCTTCGTAGGAACTCAGCCATATTAAGTGGGGCTACTGTTACGGTTAACAGCTAGAAGAGCAAGGACAACAGTAATAAAGTCCTATTAAACACTACTTTAGTTTACAGGCTCTATCTTAGCAATTAAAGATCCAACTAAGCCAATTCTTGCTGTGTTAGAAGCGCTATAATCGGTTCTACAAGGACAAACACTTAGGTTAGGAAAGACACTGGAACTATAGCTAGCAGACGGTAGAAAACCCCTAACAGTCCTAAGATCCTATCTAGCTCTACTACCTCTAACAGCCTACAACTTAACACTTACTAGTTTGACTAAGAAGCTTCTAGGCACACTAGAAGCGACTCGATCTGCTCTGTAGAATGTTCTGTTTTAGTTCTGGAACCTTTAGGAAAAGAAGGTTTTAGAAGTAACTCGGTTAGCAGAACAAAGGAGAGAAGTTTGTTAAGAAACTTCTTAGGAAATCCAGCAGCAAAGGGGCAAACAACTAGCTAGGGCAGAGGGACATAAAAAGCAGCTGCCGACCCCTTATCTTTCTGTTTTCCTTCTTTCTAGCTTGTCTTATACAATTAACCTAGAACAACCTTCTAACTCCCAATACACAACTACTCTTTAGACTTCAGTTCTTTAGCTCCTCCTCTTAACTTTAGTTCCTATAACAACCTATACATACCTTAGCCTCTTCTCTAACAGGCAGCTACAGGAGATATTAGGCAGCTGCAGACAGGACTAGGCAGCTATAGAGAGCATTAAGAAGCTATAGAGGAAGAGTAAGAATAAAGGGGAACTAGGGACAATTACCTCTAGGGATAAGAAAGAGGCAGATAACGCTAGGGAGCCTGCAGGAGACATAGCATAGTAGTAGGAAGTAGAGGGATATAAGAAGAGTAGGAAGAGAGCAGATAGTTTTAGGGAGGGAGTAGGACTGTACAAAATAACTAGGCTGCCTAAGGCTATACAGACGACTGCTAGGTAAACGCCTACTACCTTACCTCTATATACGACGACGGGTTACGACATCGCTGCCTAAGTCCTTAATAACCCTAGATAGTAACGAAAGTACCGGAAAACTACAGGATTGTAGATCTTGCGCCTATACCCGATAACAGCGGCTTCTGTCCAGATAATAGAGTAGGGAGAAGGACAGTAATCCTCTACACTAATTACATTATCTAGAACAAAGCTTTCCTAAGCAAGAGCTAAGATAGTTAGCTAGGCAGCCTGCCGCCGCTAGACTGTACGAGTTGGACGCAGGGCAGATTGCTAGAGCAATAAGATAGGAGATAGACGGACGAGGGATAGAGAGTAGACGAATAGATAGGTAAAGACTGGACGCCTTACTTGCGTACAGCTAGAGCCCTATAGAGGCGCATTCCCGGATTTCCCGCTACCAACCTACGGTCTAGGCCCGCGACCGTATAAGATAGTTAACTAGGCTATAGCTAACACCTTACCTAGGACTAGCTACCTCCTACTAAAGAACATCGTCGATGCATACGGACGAGGGTCCTAGGAGGGAAGACGACAGTCTATATAGGTATTAGGGAGACCTACACCTGCAGGATCTCCTAAAATCTATATATATATACAACTAATAGGGCAGTAGGAGGGGTATACCTACAGTTAGGGACGCTATAGCAGCGCCTTAGTTAAACCTGTGCTTAAGGAGTGCTTTTAGGTACTAAAGTATACTAAGACAGAGATAGAAGCATACCGCCGGTGTTTAACCCTTGCTAAACAGGCTTAGAGATATAGCAGCGTTAAAAGAAGGGGGAGGGGAGTATTGTTAGGGGACGCCGTCCTGCTAGGTCCCGGACCTAGACTGGCCGTCGTCCTAAGGAGTACGACTTAGCAGCGCTAGCAAGACCTAGCTAGGCCGAGTCCTAACCCGGCCTAGCTAAGTCGGTATCCCCTCCCCCTACACCCCTATACAGAGGGAAATCTCTACACTCTGTATAGAGAGAAATCTCTGCACCCCTACATAGAGGGAAATTTCTAGCTTGCTGCGTAGGTACAAAATATACAGTAGCAGACAACGAAGGAACTACCTATTAGCTCCTTTATATAAATACCTAGCTTAAAGTTTCTAGACTAAGATTCTTAAACCCCTTACAGCTGTAATAGAGTCTATTCTCTCTAGTATTACTCCCCTCGTTAGCTTGTCCGTTACTACTATAATGTTTCGTCGTCCGTCGCTCTTAGGGAGGTCTGTAATAAAGTCTACTATTAGATCCTGCTATAGCCGGTCTAGTATTAGTAGGGATTTTAACAGGCTGTACTTTAGTTTACGCTAGGGCTTCGTCTGTCTGCAGACATCGCAGTTCTGTATAAACCTACAGATGTCCTTCGCTATCGCTAGCTAGTAGTAGTCTCTAGCAACGATGCTGTACGTCTCCTCGCGCCCTAGGTGTCCGGTTGCTATTAAGTTATACGCCTGTTGTATTAAGCTTATATAGAGCTTCTAGTCTATAGGGACCTAAATCTGGTTCCTAAACTTAAGGTTGTTCTCTTCGTCTACTGTGCACTCTACTGTAAGGGCTTAAGAATCTTGGTTTAGAAACTTAAGGCTAGGTATCTATATAAAGGAACTAATAGGCAGTTCCTTCGTTGTCTGCTGCTGTACAATTTGTACCTACGAAGCTAAGCCAGCAATTTTCCTCTATATAGGGATGCAAGGTTTACACTCTGTACAGAGGATCGGGAGTTCTCCCTCTATACAGTAGTACAGAGTTTTCCCTCTATTTAGAGGGCAGCAATTTCCCTCTATATAGGGCTACAGGGTTCTCCCTCTGTACAGGAGTGGGGTCCTGTCAGTAATTCCGTACAGAGGAGTAGGGTCGTGCTAGCGCCGCTAAGTTGCAGTCCTTAGGGCGACGGCTGGCTTAGGTCTAGGACCTAGGCTAGGCAGCGCCCCCTAACAATACCCCCCTCCCTTCTCGTTGTAGTTCTTCTGTACGATGGCGAGTCGTGTAGCCTTAGGGAATCCTCTGGCAGGTAACGCTTTCCCGTCTTAGCCTAGGCCTTGCCTGTCGACCTTCCTCTCCGCTAGTTTAAAATTCTTTTTGTTGTCCTCCTAGATCTGCAGGTAGGGAAGGCAGGTAGTGCTGGATCGCTTCTACCCGAACTTGACCGATTCCGTTTGCCAATTTAGCGACGCCGAGGCCGAGGCTAAGGAGGCCTGCGAGTAGTTATAAAGGTGCAGGAGGTGCCCGGTCCCCCTGTTCGCTCCCCTCCTACTCTCTAGCCCTTAGCTATGCAATTCGCGTCCTAACTATACAGTCTGGCGCTACCGGACCCTTTGGCTCTGTCCCTGCCCCTTGGTTATCGTCCGGAGTTTTACTTCTAGGTAGAGGTTCCCGCCTTCGTCTAGTCGTCCAGTAGGCTGTCGCTCGTATAGCTCCTAGGTCGTAGTTGCCTCGCTCGTCCTCCCTTATATAGTAGTGGCAGCTGCCCTAGTTCTTATTGCCCCTTTTCGCCGTACAGCGCAGTGTTACTGTAACTGGGCAGGGAGATAGTTCTCCTCCTACCTGTCTAGCGCAGTTGTGTCCTGTAGGGCTTCGTATAGTTCCTATATAGGCTCTGCCTATCCTCTCTATTTTACTAGGTACTCTACCCTCTTCCGCTTCCTTTAGCTCTTAAGGATTTCTTCTACCTCGTATTCTTCTTAGCCCTTAGTTATAATCGCTAGTAGGCGCGCGTCGTCCGTCGTCTAGTGCGGTAGGGGGTCTGTGTTCGCTAGCTGTACGAGGTCTATATAGAAGACTGGATAAACCCCTAGGGGATTGTTTAGTCGTACGGCGTATGTCCCTACTGGTCGGACTACTGTAAACTTCCTGTTCTTCTAATCCAGCTTCTTGCTTAGCCGGTCTATACAGATGTTTTGCTAGTTTAGCTAGACCTTATCCCCTGCCTCGTACCTTAGTGCAGCCTGCCGTCCCTTGTTGGCCTGCTCTTCCGCATTCTGCTAAGCTATAGCTAGACTCGCCTTTGCCTATTGGTAGGCGCTCGTAATCGTCCGTACGATGGCCTCTCCCTACTAAATCGGGGATTATACGGAGTGCAGCGTGTTACTACTTAGGGTTAGTGGGAGCGGGGAATAGTCGTATCTATAGGCTATAAAGAAGGGAGAAAATCCTGTAGCATTAGCTGTACGGCTGTTAATAGCCAGTTCCGCTATAGGGAGGAGGCGGTTCTAGTTTGTCTAGTTATAGTCGACGTACGCTCGGAGGTACGCTTCTAACGTCGAATTGACCCTCTCCGTTGCACCGTCCGTCTGCAGGTGCTATATAGTTAACAGGCGACGTTCTACATTTAGCAACTAGTAGACCCTTGCCTAGAGCTAGCTCGTAAATTGCGTACCCCAGTCTAACACAATTAACTAAGGGAAACCGTGCTTGCTAAACGTCGTCCGTATAAAGGCCTAGGCAGTGTCCTTAGCCGTAATAGAGTCTATTCCCTCTAGTATTACCCCTTTCGTTAGCTTGTCCGTTACTACTATAATGTTCCACTGTCCGTCGCTCTTAGGGAGGTCTGTAATAAGGTCCACCGTTAGGTCTTGCTAGGGCCGGTCCGGGATTGGTAGGGGTTTTAGCAGCCTATGCTTTAGCTCCTATTAGGGCTTCGTCTGTCTGCATACATCGCAGTTCTGTACGAGCCTGCGGATCTCCTTCGCTATCGCCGGCTAGTAGTAGTTCCTAGCGACGATGCTGTACGTTTCCTTACGCCCTAGGTGCCCGGTAGCTATAGAATTATGCGCCCGTTGTATTAAGCTTATACAGAGCTTCTTGTCTGCCAGGACCTAAATCCGATTCCTGAACTTTAGGTTGTTCTCCTCGTCTACTGAACACTCTGCTACCGATACCTTAAGATAGAGCTCTGCTAGGAGCTTCTGCTGTCCTCCTTGGATCGCTGTACAGGCCCCTTAGTACACCTCGTCCTTTTCTACTGCCTCTCCCTATGCTTGCAGTTAGGGTTCCTATAGGTGTGTCGCCGCTAGGCAGATAGTCTCCTTGCTAGGCTCCTCCTTAAACATCTGGAATGTTCGTAACTTTAGCCGATCGTCCTCGTACGTCGTTCGTATGTCCTAATCCTGTCTGGATAGCGTATTAGCCCTGCTGTTGTCCTTCCTCTTGCGATACTAGAGTCTTATATTGAACCGACTTAGGTACATTGCCTATTATACGTGCCTCTTAGACAGCTTCCGGGGCTGCGTAAGGTACTCTAGGTTCTTGTAGTTAGTTAGGGCGAGAAATTTAGGAACCGAGCGGAGTTCTCTATCCTATGCTTCGCAATACCGTACGACTGCTAGCAATTCCTTGTCGTAGATAGGGTAGTTACACTTAGCTAGGGAGTTCTTCTTAGAGAAATACGCGTATAGGTGCAAGAGTCCGTGTAAGCCTACCTGTAACAGGATACCTCTAATGCAGTACCCTAAGGAGTCGGTTTCCAGTATCGTTGTACGTTCTAGGTCGAAGGCGGCAAGCGTTAGTCCTGTAGTAAAGAGCTCCTTTAGTTCGTTGAAGCTCCTATCGCACTCGTCCGTCTATTTGAACTGCTTGTCCTTGTATGTTAGCTCGACTAGGGGGCGCACAATCTCCGAGTAGTTCCGTATAAACTGGCGGTAGAAGTTGGCAAACCCAAGAAATTCCCGTACGCCCTTAACGTTCGTAGGCGGCTTCTATTGCTTGATAGCATTAATCTTTTTCCTATCTATGCTAATGCCTTTCCCTGCCTCGATAATAAAAGCCAGGTATTTCGTACACTAGACACCGAATTCACATTTGTCGATATCGAGGTACAGGCTAGCCTGCTGCAGTCTGTCTAGCACCTTCTTAACGTCCTGTACGTAATCTGGATAGGTGCCGTCCGTAAAAACCAGGGTGTCGTCGAGGTACGCCGAGCAGATGTCGTCTAGTAACCCTTGCAAGGACTTGTTAATGTACCTTTAGAAGGTTGCTAGTGCGTTGGCAAGGCTAAAGGGGGTAACAAGCTACTTAAAAAGACTATATCTTGTACAGAAGGCAGTTATCTTTTTACAACCTTCCTTAATCCGTATCTTGTAGAAAGCTAAGACTACGTTAAGCTTAGTAAACCACTTTGCCTTGCTGATCTGTCTAAGAGTCTCCTTAATAAGGGGTAGGGGGTACCGGTCCTTCTTAGTAATTGCATTAATGCCTCTGTAGTCTACGCAGAAACGCAAGCCGGCCTTCCCCTCCTTGTAGACAAACAGCACTAGGGCTCCTGCAGACGAGGTACTTGCCTAAATGAAACCTTTAGCAAGCAGGTCGTCTAGTGTCTTGCGCAGTACTAGGAGTTCTCTAGAGGACATTCTGTACAGCGGTCCGTACGGTACCTTAGGCAGACTCCTATCTGGACAGGGCTCTAGCTAGATGTTGTAGTTAATCCCTTCTCCTTAGTGTAGTAGCAGTTTCGAGGCCGACTTTGGCTCGAAGAGGTCTAGGTATCCCGCGTATTCCCTTAGGAGCTTTGTATAGGGGTCCGTTCCTTTCTTAGGTGCCAATGCCTTCTTAATATCCGCCGCCGCTGTGTTGATTTCGGCCTTGGTATTGTTACCCTACAGAGCCTTCCCTTGGTCTCGGGGCCTCTGCTTCGTTGCCTTATTGGTTTCGGCCTTAGCATTGCTACCCTGCAGGACCCTCCCTTAGTCTCGGAGCCTTTGCTTCCTTACTGCCAGGTAGAGCCGCCCTTGCCTAACGTCTAGCTTGCTCCGCTAGCGTTCTATCTATAGCTTCCCTAATATCCGGTTATACCCCAACTTGTCCTGTACGACATAGAGGTATAAGTCCTGCTTATAGTGTCCCTGTACCTCTATAGTTACCTTTACTATATAGGTAATGTCCAGTCCTTGCCTGGTAGTGCCCAATATACGTACAGGTACAGTAGGGGTCGTCTTAATACAGTGTCTCTGTACGAAGTCTTCGCTAATTACTCTGTACACTAAACATCCTATGTTAATTAATGTCCGCGCTGTTGCAGACCTGTTTAACGTTGGCCGTACGATAAACGGCGTAGTTGTTATGTAGTTGCTCTTAAAAGATAGCTAAGTAGTGCTTTGATTTAGCAATCTGTCTCGTATATGCCTCTGGCAGAGCCTCCGATTAGAGGCTACTCTTTTCTTAACTCGTCGTCGTCTGAGTAGGACTCCTAATCCTCTTGTTAAGGCGCTGTAGTTGCTACCCTTGCGGTGGTCAGCCGTCCCCTAGGTCTCTCTGCTAGCAAAAGCCCGCAATTCTATACAGTATAGCCTATCTTGCTATACCTGTAGCAGCCCCCTTCTGCTCGCCTCTTGTTAATAGTAGCTATGTCTACCTATTGCGCCCTTTTGGTAGCGGCCCTTAGCCGTACAGTAACGGCTGCCACTACCCTCGTCGTCGTTAGTTCCTAGTCTATAGCGTCTGTCTGCTGCTAGAGGGGTTGTCGCATCTTGTAAGCGCGGCTTATCCGTCCGAGCCTACGCTGCTAGTCGTCGACTATCCCAAGGAGATCGCAGAATTCCTCGTACGTAGCTGGTCGTATTACGCCTACTAGTCCCGTTATAATCTCCTTAGAGAGGCCTACCTTTAAGGAGGTAATTTTTATCCTGTCCTGCTATTAGAGACCTCCTGCCTCTACCAGAGTCTGGTCGTATTCCGCAAGGAAATCTCGTACAGTCTTACGTCCTTGCTTTATTGTGTTAACCTGTAGGAGTGCTCGGCTCTCGCGGTCTGGGTCCTTGTAGCTCTTATTAAGAGCTGCCTAGAGCATCGTCGTCGTAGCTATTGCCAGGTTGGCAATGGCCATCTCATAGTATAGCAGAATCTGTGCTGCTGCCCTGCCCTTTAACCTCCTAAAGAGGTAAACTACCTTGTCTAGCTCGGTTAGGTACGCTCCTAAGTCGACTAGAAGCTTAGAGCGCATCTAGGCAGCCTAGGAGAGGTACTCGGCTAGAGCCTTACTATCGTACGTAGTAAGGTCGGGGAGTTTGCTCTTAGGGGTCGGGGTGTAGGCTATCGTGTTCGTCGTCGTCGTAGGGGTCGAATCGCGATCGGACGCCCTAAGCTGTCGTAGCTCCTGTTCCCGTTAGGAAATTATCGCAGCCTAGTGGCCTACTTGCTGCTCGAGCTGGGCCTTGTATGCTAACAGCTCCTCGTACGCGCGGTGCATCTGTCCCTGCATAGCCGTAGGTTCTATAGAGATGTCGCTGTCTATCTTTGTTGTATTACTGCAGTTACCGATAGTGAGATTAGTTCCTAATATAAGGGCTTAAGAATTTTAGTTCAGAAACTGAAGGCTGGGTATCTATATAAAGGAACTAATAGGCAGTTCCTTCGTTGTCTGCTGCTGTACAATTTGTACCTACAAAGCCAAGCCAGCAATTTTCCTCTATGCAGGGATGCAAGGTTTACACTCTGTACAGAGGATTAGGAGTTCTCCCTCTGTACAGTAGTGCAGAGTTTTCCCTCTGTTTAGAGGGCAGCAATTCCCCTCTGTGCAGGGCTATAGGGTTCTCTCTCTGTATAGGAGTAGGGTCCTGTCGGTAATTCCGTACAGAGGGGTAGGGTCGTGCTAGCGCCGCTAAGTTACAGTCCTTAGGGCGACGGCTGGCTCAGGTCTAGGACCTGGGCTAGGCGGCACCCCCTAACATCTACTACTAACACCTTAAAGTTAAGCTCTGCAGAGAGCTTTTGTTGTCCTCCTTAGATCGCTTTATAGGCTCTTTAGTTGACGTCGTCCTTTTCTACTGCCTCTTCCTAAGCCTATAGCTAGGGTTCCTATATATATATTGCTACTAGGCGGATAGAGTCTTCCTCTAGTTCCTCCTTAAACATCTAGAATGTTCGTAACTTTAGTTGGTTATTGTCGTATGTCGTTGGCATGTCCTAGTCTTGTCTGGATAGGGCGTCGGCCCTGCTGTTGTTCTTTCCTTTGCAGTACTGGAGTCTTATATTAAAGCAGCTTAGGTACATTGCCTATTGTACGTGTCTCTTATAAAGCTTCTAGGGCTGCGTAAAGTACTCGAGGTTCTTGTAGTCTGTTAGGGCAAGGAATTCGGGGACTAAGCAGAGTTCTCTATCCTATACCTCGCAGCACTGTACGACTACTAGCAATTCCTTGTTATAGATAGGGTAGTTGCATTCGGCTAGGGAGTTCTTCTTAGAGAAGTACGTATATAGGTATAGGAGGCCGTCCGGACCTACCTGCGACAAGATACCTCCTATATAGGAACCTAAGGAGTCGGTTTCTAGTATCGTCGTACGTTCCGGATCGAAGGCAGCAAGCGTTAGTCCTATAGTAAAGAGCTTCTTTAGCTTGTTAAAGCTTCTATTACATTCGTCCGTCTACTTAAACTGCTTGTCCTTATATATTAGTTTAACTAGGGGGCGGACTACCTCCGAGTAGTTCTGTATAAACTAGCAGTAGAAGTTAGCAAACCTAAGGAACTCTTGTATGCTCTTCAACGTCGTAGGGGGTTTCTATTGCTTAATAGCATTAATCTTCTTCCTGTCTATACTAATGCCCTTCCTTGCCCTGATAATAAACCCTAAGTACTTAATACATTGCATACTGAATTCGCATTTGTCGATGTCGAGGTACAGGCCAGCCTGTTGCAGTCGGTCCAATACTCTCTTAATGTCCTGTATGTAGTCTTTATAGGTGCCGTCTATAAATACCAGTGTATTATTAAGGTACGTAGAGCAGATGTCGTCTAGGAGTCCTTATAGGGACCTGTTAATATATCTCTAGAAGGTTGCTAGTGCGTTTGCGAGGCTAAAGGGAGTAACAAGCTACTTAAATAGGCTGTACCTCGTACAGAAAGCGGTTATCTATTTACAGCCTTCTTTGATCTGTATCTTATAGAAGGCTAAGATAACGTCGAGCTTCGTAAACTACCTTGCCTTGTTAATCCGTCTAAGGGTTTCCTTAATAAGGGGTAGGAAGTACTAGTCCTTCTTAGTAATCGCGTTAATGCCTCTGTAGTCTACGCAGAAGCGCAAACCGGCCGAGCCTTCCTTATAGACAAACAATACTAGGACTCCAGCCGAGGATGTACTCGTATAGATAAAACCTTTAGCAAGTAGGTTGTCCAGTGTCTTGCGTAGTACTAGGAGTTCTCTGGAGGACATCCTTTACAACAGGCTATACAGCACTTTAGGCAGGCTTCTATCTGGGCAGGGCTTAAGCTTAATTTTGTAGCCGATTCCTTCTCCTTAGAGCAGGGGCAATTTTAAAGCCGACTTTAGCTTGAAGAGGTCGAGATATCCCGAATATTCTAGTAGGAGCTTCGTATAGGGGTCCGTAACCTTCTTAGGTGCTAGAGCCTTCTCGATGTCTGTCGTAGCAGCCTTGACCTCGGCGTTGTAGGTAACCTTAACGCTAACCTTAGTATTAGGATTGCTGCCTAGTGGAGTCCGCCCTTGGTCTCGGACCCTCTGCTTCGTAGCTGCCAGATACAGGCGTCCTCGTCCGACGTTGAGCTTGCCTCGCTAACGCTCTATCTATAGCTTCCCTAATATTAGGTTATACCCCAACTTGTCTTATACGATATAGAAGTATAAGTCCTGCTTGTAGTGTCCTTGTAGCTCTATTGTTACTTTTACTATATAGGTAATGTCCAGTCCTTGTCCAGTAATGCCCAGTATACGTACAGGTACAGTAGGGGTAGTCTTAATATTGTGTTTCTATACGAAGTTTTTACTAACAACTCTGTATACTAAACACCCTATATTAATTAGAGTTTGAGCAACTACAAAACGACCACGCCGTTTATCGTACGACCTACGCTAAACGGGACCGCTACTGCGCGGACGCTAATTAACATAGGGTGTTTAGTGTATAGAGTAATTAGCGAAGACTTCGTACAGAAATACTACATCGAGACGACCCCTACTGTACCTGTACGTATACTGGGCATTACCGGACGAGGACCGGACTTTACCTATATAGTAAAAGTAACGATAGAGTTGCAAAGACACTACGAGCAGGACTTATACCTCTACGTCGTATAAGACAAGTTAGGGTATAACCTAATATTAGAGAAACTATAGATAGAGCGCCAGCAGGGCAAGCTCGACGTCGGACGAGGACGCCTATACCTAGCAGCTACGAAGCAGAGACTCCGAGACCAAGGGAGGGTTCCACTAGGTAGCATTGCCAAAGCCGAGGGTAAGGCTAGCTTAAACGCCGAGGTTAACACTACAACTACGGACATTAAGAAGGCCTTAGCGCCTAAGAAAGTTACAGACTCCTGCACAAAGCTCCTATCGGAATACGCAGAATACCTAGACCTCTTCGAACCGAAATCGGCCTCGAAACTGCCTCTATACTAAGGAGAAGGAATCGACTATAACATTAAGCTCGAGCCCTGTCTAGATAGAAGCCTGCCCAAAGTACTGTATAGTCTACTGTATAGCATGTCCTCTAGAGAACTCCTAGTGCTACGCAAGACACTAGACTACCTACTTGCTAAAGGTTTTATTCGCGCAAGTACGTTATCGGCTAGAGCCCTAGTACTGTTTGTTTATAAGGAAGGCTCGGCCGGCTTGCGTTTCTGCGTAGACTTTAGAGGTATTAGCGCAATTACAAAGAAGGACCGGTACCTCCTACCCCTTATAAAGGAGAACCTCAGACAGATTAGCAAGGCAAAGTAGTTTACTAAGCTTAACGTTGTTTCTGTCTTCTATAAGATTTGGATTAGGGAGGGATGCGAATAGATAACCGCTTTCCGTACGAGGTACGGACTTTTTAAGTAGCTTGTTACCCCCTTTAGCCTTACGAGCGCGCTAGCAACCTTCTAGAGGTATATTAACAGGTCTTTGCAAGGACTTCTAGACGACATCTGCTCTGTATACCTTAACGACATCCTAGTCTCTACAGACAGTACCTGTAAGGACAACCTACGAGATATTAAGAAGGTGCTAGACCGTCTGCAACAGGCTAGATTGTACCTTAACATCGACAAATGTAAATTCAGTGTACAGCATACGAAATACCTAGGATTTATTATTAAGGCAGGGAAGGGCATTAGTATAGACAGGAAGAAGATTAACGCTATTAGGCAATAGAAGCCCCCTACGAGTGTTAAGGGCATACGAGAATTCCTTAGGTTTGCTAACTGCTACTACTAGTTTATACAGAACTACTCGGAGATAGTACGCTCTTTAGTTAAGCTAATATATAAGGACAGGCAGTTCGCGTAGACAGAGGAATGCGATAAGAGTGTTAACAAGCTAAAGGAACTCTTTACTACAGGCCTAACGCTTGCCGCCTTTAACCTAGAGCGTACAACGATATTGGAAACTGACTCATTAGGATACTGCATAGGAGGTATCCTCTTATAGGTAGGTCCGGACAGCCTTCTGTATCTATACGCGTATTTCTCTAAGAAGAACTCCCTAGCTAAATGCAACTACACTATCTACGACAAGGAATCGCTTGCAGTTATACAGTGTTGTAAGGCGTAGGACAGAGAACTCTGCTTAGTCTCTAAATTCCTCGCCCTAACCGACTACAAGAATCTTAAGTACTTTACGCAACCCTAGAAACTCTCTAAGAGACATGTACAATAGGCGATGTATCTAAGCTGCTTTAATATAGGACTCTAGTACTGCAAAGGAAAGAACAACAGCAGGGCTAACGTACTATCTAAACGAGACTAAAATATACTAACGACGTACGACAATAACCGACTAAAATTACGAACATTCTAGATGTTTAAGGAGGAACCAGACGAAGACGCAATCTGCCTAGCGGCGATACATGTATAGGAACCCTAGCTATAGGCGTAGGAAGAAGCAGTAGAAAAGGACGACGTCTACTAAGGAGCCTGTATAGCGATCTAAGGAGAACAGCGGAAGCTCCCTACAGAGCTCTACCTTAAGGTATTAGTAGCAGAGTGCACAGTAGACGAAGAGAACAACCTAAAGTTCAGGAACTAAATTTAGGTCCCTATAGACAAGAAGCTCTATACGAGCTTAATATAACGAGTGTATAACTCTATAACAACCGGACACCTAGGGCGCAAGGAAACGTACAGCATTATTGCTAGGGACTACTACTAGCCTGCGACAGTAAAGAACATCTAGAGGCTCGTACAGAACTGCAATGTCTACAGACGGACGAAGCCCTAGCAGGGACCAAAGCACGGCCTGCTAAAACCCCTACTAATACCGGACCGGCTGTAGTAGGACCCAACAGTAGACTTTATTACAGACCTCCCTAAGAGTAACGGACGACGCAACATTATAGTAGTAACTAACAAGCTAACAAGGAGGGTAATACTAAAGGGAATAAGCTCTATAACGGCCGAAGACACTGCCTAGGCATTTATACAGACAACGTTTAGCAAGTATAGACTCCCTAGGTCGATTGTATCCAACTAGAATATACAGTTTATAAGCTAGCTCTAGGCGAGGGTCTACTAATTGTTAAGCATAGAACGCCGCCTATTAACGGCTTAGCACCTATAGACAGACAGCGCAACAGAGAGGGTTAACTTAACGCTAGAAGCGTACCTTAGAGCGTGATCCGGGCACGCAGATATAATTCAATACGGCCTTTTTGATGACTATATCTCGAACTGAGGAGGGAAAGGAATCTATGTAGTGGTGGTAGGGGGCTTTCGTGGTGGTAGTGCCAAGGCCCGGCTCGGCCCGTCCGGGCTAAGCCGAAATTCCAGGGTCCACCCTATCAATCTGTCCCACCTCTTTCCACCGCTGCAACACTACCCCCCTTCCTCACCAGCGGTCGCCCTCGACCGCTTAGTCACCCCATCTATCCGAAAATCTCCACTTTTTTTTTTTTTGATTTATCGTCTCTTTCTCGAAAATCCCCTCCGACAGTAATGTTACCTCTTCCGTCTTCTATCGCTTCTTGAATTTCTTACGTTATCGTCGTCTAAGGTCCTTCACTTAGCGTTTATGTAATCGGTGCGCCTGATCCGTGCTATCTGATCTGAGCTGTAGGTTATCTAAGCTGCGCTGTAGCTGGTCTGTGCGCTGGCGCGGAAGGTCTATATAGATCTTTCTGCAGCTCTATCTCTTCTTCTTTTTCTTTCTCTACCAAAGCCTCTACCTATTACGGGGTCGGCGGCGCTGACACGCTACAGCGTCAGCGAGCTGGCGGCCGAACCGGCGATAGGTAGTGGCCGCGTCGAACCAGTAGTGGGTAGTGGCCGAGTCGAAGGCCTCCCCGAAGGCGACCGACACAATCGTCTTTATCGGCTTCTGCGCTAGTAGAGCGGACGTGGCTTTCTTCTTTCATTTCTATCTCTTGCGGAAGTCGTCAGTTTCGGAGCTATCCGGGTTTCGGCTTAGCGGGTTCCGCGCGTAGAAGTCTCTAAGCAGCTCTGCCAAATTCCGCAGGTTCTTAATCGGATACTATTTATAGTCTTCCGGCCACCCCTTCTACGACATCCTCGCTTTGATGGACCCCCTTATCTTCTTTACGTCCATTACGTCTTCTACCTCCCACTCTTCTTTATTACTGTCTATGTCGACAGGCGGGGGTTCGGCGAACCCCTGTTCTAGAAGGCCATCCTTAGGGTCCAGGCTTAGCAGATCTGAATAGAAAACGTCGTAGATCCAGAACGCCTTTGGCAGCTGGAGCTGATAATTTACCGGCGACCTCTTTTCTATTATCGTAAACAGACCTACGTAGCGTGGATTTAGCTTGGCGTTACCTTTTAGCCTTAGGTTCTTCGTGTTAAGCTATACTCTTTGGCCTTCCTCGAATTCTATCGGTAACCGCTTCTTATTAGCTCGAGTTACTATCTTCTTCTAAGCCGATTCTATCGCGTCTTTTGCTACTTTGGTCGCTTCTTCTATCTGAGATCGGAGCGCTTCCACCGCCGCGGCGGCGACTCTCTTTGACGACGTAGTAGTGGTAGTGGAAAGCTCCGGCGAGCCTGCGTCGCTCGGTAGCTGGAAGCTTAGCCTCGGAAGATAACTGTAGGTTATCTCGAACGGCGCTAGCGACGTCGCTTCTAACTGTGTTGAGTTCGCGCAGAATTCGGCCATCGGCAACACCTTAACCTAATCTTCTTGATAATGGCCGCAGAAGGTTCGTGTTGCAGCAGTGGAAAGAGGTGGGACAGATTAATAGGGTGGACCCTGGAATTTCGGCTCGGCCCGGACAGGCCGAGCCGGGCCTTGGCACTACTACTACGAAAGCCCCCTACTACCACCACATAGATTCCTTTCCCTCCTCAGTTCGAGATATAGTTATCAAAAAGGCCGTATTGAATTATATCTGCGTGCCCGGATTATTATATCTCGAACTCACTCTCTACACTAACCCCGCGCTGCGCAAAAGGGCCCGTCGAACTATCCGGAAACCCGAATAACGTACGCGCACTACACTACATACATCAACAACAACCCCTAAGGCACTATAAGAAGATAGAAGGCTTCTTAGCGGTAGAGAGCGGCGTTACAGGCCGCAGCGGAAAGAGAAAGACTGACAGACCGAGAGATAGGCGTACTAGCATCCTCGACGACGGAACGACCAATAAAGGCCTTATAGAAGAAGAAGTAGATAAAGCGAGAAAGGGCATAGAGGGCTACACCGAACTGTACGGACGCACGCTAGATAAGATAGGAGAATATCTTATAGAGCACGGAGCTAAGAAGGTGTTTAACATTATTACCTTTATAGAAAAGAGGTTCTATAGGAACGTAGAAGAAAACAGACAGTTAAGGGAGGAAGTAGAGACGGTAAGGGCCGAGAAGGAATTGGCAGAAACCATTATCGACGTGTTAGAGAACTAGGCGGCGAATAGGCTGGCGCAACTAAAGGCGCTAAAGGACCAACTGGCTGACATAGAAGCAGCGATGTCGTCGCCGCTACCGCATCGAGAAGAACCAGCAGAGACCGCCTTACCGGCGGCCTATAGTTAAGGTGGCACCCTAATAACATTATTGCCGGACCCGCCGGCATTTAAAGGCAGAGACCCTAAAGACTGGGAAGAGTTTAAGAAGAAGATCAAGAATAAGATAAGCCGCGATTACGCATCGAACAGCGCCGGAGATAGATTGGCGTACCTGGAATTGCAGTTAGAAGGAGAAGCTTTTTCGTTAGTGGCGGACCTAGAAGAGGTAACCGCTAAAGAAGCGATTAAAGCACTAGATTAACGCTTCGGAGATCCATTCCGAAAGAAGACAGCCTATAAGCAGCTGGACAAGATCAATCAGAACCAGCAGACGTTTAAAGAATTCTACGGTTTGTTCAGAAAATATGCGATCAGGGCCTAGGTAGCGGAAGATAAGCAGCTTTACCTATTAAGGCAGAAGCTAAACCCTGAACTGGCCGCAGCTATAGCGTCTGTAGAAGACGAAGACCTTGGGAGCTTCGTGCATAGAGCGAGAGTCACTGGGAGAAACTTGAGCGCTTACGCGAAATTACGCGAATCGGTTCAGATGCCGTCGCCGTCGGCGCAGACAACACGACCCCCTGCGCCTTTCCGACGAACCCCCCAGCAGTCGTCGTATTCACTGCGTTCGTCGTTCGTCCCTACCTGCTACGCGTATGGAAAACCCGGCTATATCGCTACGAGATGCCAAGCAACGGCACAACAGAAGCAGGAGTATCGAGCGAAGAAGCAGCCGCCACTGCCGAGAAAGACTATTCAAGCCATCGAACCGGCCCCGAACGACACTGACAGCGTAGACGGCGGGGTGCAGTTAAGAATTACGGGAAAAGACTAGCTGGACGGATAGACCCCCCATCCAGCGTAAAAAACAGGGCATCCCTACGAGAGGCACTAACGGAACGAGAGAGCATCAATAGCTGCAGCGATCCGCTATCGGCTGCGGTGGAAGTGAACACGGAAACAGCTATTATCCTTCTAATTACTGTCCACCCCCTCGACGGATCGAGCAAACCACTTTAGCTAAAAGCTTTTATCGACACAGGAGCTCTTATTAGCGCGGCGATCCACCACCGACTGGTCCGGAAGCTGACAAATAGATACGGCTATCCAGTGGAATTGGCGTCGCCGACAAGGATTTCGGCGTACAACGGACAAGACACTGAGAGTGTTACGCACTATGTGCTATTAAGGACCACTTTGGCTGGTCGCACTACAGAAGCGACGTTCCGAATTATAGATATCGGAAGATTTGACATCATTATAGGGCAGAAATGGATAAAGAACTAGGGAGCGATTATTGACGTAGGAGAAGGCACAATTGGATTTAGAAAACCGATCAGCGGCTTAGCCGCCACCAAATCAGTCACCGAATTGGTTACAGTAGCTAACGCCAAACCGAACGTTACGAAGATCGAAGCGGCTTCGATAGATCGGCCCGACCCTTAAGGCACGATCGGAATAATAAGCTCAGAAGCTTTATCGACCCTCGCGAAGTTACCGGACAACGAGATTTACGCTATCTTAATAAAAGACATTAAAGACTACCGGAAGATAATGGCGGAAGAAGAAGTAGATCCACTGGAGGTGCTGCCAAGCGAGCTCTATAGTTACGCTAACGTCTTCTTAAAGGCCGACTCCAACCTATTGCTGCTCTATCGACCGGAATATAACAACAAGATCCGACTAAAGGAGGGAGCTACGCTGCCAAGAACCGAGCCCTTAAGAAGACTGTCACCGGCTGAGCTGGACTAAGTAGAGGTGTTCGTTCGCGAAAACCTGGCGAAGAAGTTTATTACGCCGAGTTCCGCCGAATACGCGTTACCGATCCTTTTCGTACGGAAGCCCGGAGGTGGTCTCCGACTGTGTGTAGACTATCGAGGCTTTAATAAGGTCACTAAGAGAGACGTGTATCCACTGCTGCTAATTGATAAGACTATACAGCGGGTGGCGAAGGCTAAGTGGTTTAGCAAGCTGGACATCCGCCAAGCATTCTATCGACTAAGGAAAAAAGAAGGGCAGACAGAAGACTTTACGACATTCGCTACGCGCATAGGCAATTTCAAGTAGTTGGTGATACCTTTCGGACTTACCAACGCGCCGGCAGTATAGCAACGCTTTATAAACTACACTTTTATAGACATGTTGGAACAGTTCGTGTCTATTTACCTAGACGACATTCTTATCTACACTAAGGGAACGAGAGAACAACACACGGACTACATCGAGAGAGTGTTGAAGAGGCTCCGCGAGGTCGGATTGAACGCAGACACGAAGAAGAGCGAGTTCTATCAAACCGAGGTTAAATATCTCGGTCTTATCGTCGGAAGAGGTAGAATTCGTATGGACCCCTTAAAGGTCGCCGGTATCGCGGAATAGAAGCAGCCGAAATCCGGAAACACTACGCAAATCAGAGCGTTCCTCGGCTTCTGCAGCTACTATCGACGGTTTATTAAGGACTTCAGCAAGATAGCGAGACCCCTAAACGAGGCGCTAAAGAAAGAGGCCGCCGGCCTATAGAATAAGAGGTGCACAGAAGCCTTTAACCGGCTAAAAGAAGCAGTGGCCTCTGCGCCAGTTCTGGCACACTTCCGGCCAGAAAAGACGATCTACGTAGAAACGGACGCATCCGACACAGTAACGGCAGGGGTCCTTTCTCGATATAGTGACGACGAAACCCTCTATCCAGTCGCTTTCTTTAGCAAGTTAATAAGCGAAGCCGAGCGGAACTACGCCATCTACGATAAGGAGCTGCTGGCGATTATTCAGGCTTTCGAGGAGTAGAAACTAGAGCTTATAGCTGGAAAGAGCACGGTTTAGGTCCTTACGGACCACCAGTCGCTGGTCTACTTTATAAAGACGCAGAAGCTCTTACGTCGCCAAGCTCGGTAGGCCGCCTACTTGTTAGGGTTCGACTTTAAGATCACCTATCAACCAGGGGCTTAAAACAAAAAGGCTAATGCGTTAACGCGAAGAGAAGGGAAGACGAGCCGCGCGAAAGAAGACCCTAACATGTTCCAGAGGGTGTTGACCGAGCGGATAGTAGACGCAGAGGTGTTGAAAGAGGTAGGGGTCTGCGCAGTAGAGCCAGCCCCTAAGGAAGAAACTCTCTACGAGAAGGTGAAACAACTCAACCAACAATAGAAGATCAGCAAAACCGGCTTAGGAAAGCTGATAGTTCTGGAAGAACTAATTACGGAGGTCATCTAGCTAGTCTATCACTCTATAGATGTTGGCTACGCCGGAGCAAAGAAAACGACGTAGGCTGTAAGAACGATCTACTGGTTTCCGCGGATCTACGAACGGATCCACCGATTTATCGCCAACTGCCACGTATGCCGATTGGCGAAGCCGCGTTACGGCTTTCCAGCAGGCTTATTAAAGCCACTGCCGATCCCCGAGAAACTATAGCAGCATATTACGATGGATTTCGTAACCGGCCTGCCGGACTCCGATAGATATAACGCCACGCTCAATGTGGTAGATCGGCTGAGCAAAGAGCGCTATTTCATCCTATGTCGAGCTAAGGATAAGGGAACTACTGCAGAAGAAACGGCGAGAATGTTAATCTAACACATGTAGAAGCACTATAGGCTGCCGGACACTATCACTACAGATAGGGGTCCTTAATTCACCGCCGACGTGTAGAAAGCTATCAACCAAGCTCTCGGAATTTATGGAAAGCTCAGCACCGCCGCTCACCCTTAAACCGACGGTCAGTCTGAAGTCGCTAACCGTAAGATGGAACAATACCTACGAACCTTCTGCGGCTATTATCAAGAAGATTGGGTTAAGGTGTTGCCGATAGCCGAATTCTGCGCGAATTTAACACGGTCAGAAGCGACGTCGCTGGCGCCGTTCGAGATAACCTACAGTTATCTTCCGAGGCTGAGCTTCCAGCTACTGAGCGACGCCGGCTCGCCGGAGCTTTCCACCACCACCACTACGTCGTCAAAGAGAGTCGCCGCTGCGGCGGCAGAAGCGCTCCGATCTTAGATAGAAGAAGCGACCAAAGTGGCGAAAGACGCGATAGAATCGGCTTAGAAGAAGATAGTGACTCGAGCTAATAAGAAGCGATTACCGATAGAATTCGAGGAAGGCCAAAGAGTATGGCTTAACACGAAGAACCTAAGGCTAAAAGGCAACGCCAAGCTGAATCTACGCTACGTAGGTCCGTTTACAATAATAGAAAAGAGGTCGCCGGTAAATTATCAGCTCCAGCTGCCAAAGGCGTTCTGGATCTACGACGTTTTCCATTCAGATCTGCTAAGCCTAGACCCTAAGGATGGCCTTCCGGAACAGGGGTTCGCCGAACCCCCGCCTGTCGACATAGAAGGTAATAAAGAAGAGTAGGAGGTAGAAGACGTAATAGACGTAAAGAAGATAAGGGGGTCTATTAAAGCGAGGATGTCGTAGAAGGGGTGGCTGGAAGACTATAAATGGTATCCGATCGAGAACCTGCGGAATTCGGCGGAGCTGCTTAGAGACTTCTACGCGCGGAACCCGCTAAAGCCGAAACCCGGATAGCTCCGAAACTGACGACTTCCGAAAGGGTTGGAAATAAAAGAAGAAAGCTACGTCCGCTCCACTAACGCGGAAGCCGATAAAGACGATCGTTTCGGTCGCCTTCGAGGAGGCCTTCGACTCGGTCACCACCCACTACCGGTTCGACGCGGCCACTACCTATCGCCGGCTCGGCCGCCAGCTCGCTAACGCCGTAGCGTGCTAGCGCTGCCGACCCCGTAGTAGGTAAAGGCTTTAGTAGAGAAAGAAAAAGAAGAAGAGATAGAGCCGCAGAAAGATCTATATAGACCTTCCGCGCCGGCGTACAGACTAGCTACAGCGTAGCTCAGATAACCCACGGCTCAGATCAGATGGCACGGATCAGGCGCACCAATTATATAAACGCCAAGTAAAGGACCTCAGACGCCGATAACGTAAGAAATTCAAGAAGCGATAGAAGACGGAAGAGGTAACATCACCGTCGGAGGGGATTTTCGAGAAAGAGACAATAAATCAAAAAAAAAAAGTGGAGATTTTGGGATAGATAGGGTAACTTAGCGGTCGAGGGCGACCGCTAGTAAGGGAGGGGGGTAGTGTTGCGGCGGTGGAAAGAGGTGGGACAGATTGATAGGGTGGACCCTGGAATTTCGGCTCGGCCCGGACGAGCCGAGCCGGGCCTTGGCACCACCACTACGAAAGCCCTCCACTACCACTATATAGATTCCTTTCCCTCCTCAGTTCGAGATATAGTTATTAAAAAGGCCGTATTAAATCATATCTGCGTGCCCGGATCAGTTCGTAGGTATCGTTCTATCTTACGGTTAGCGACTTTAGACTGACCGTCGGCTTGAGGGTGAGCGGCGGTGCTAAGCTTTCTATAAATTCCGAGAGCTTGGTTGATAGCTTTCCATACGTCGGCGGTGAATTGAGGACCCCTATCTGTAATGATAGTGTCTAGCAGCCTATAGTGCTTCCATACGTATTGGATTAACATTCTCGCCGTTTCTTCTGCAGTAGTTCCCTTATCCTTAGCTCGACATAGGATGAAATAGCGCTCTTTGCTTAGCCGATTCACTACATTAAGCGTAGCGTTATATCTATCGGAGTCCGGCAGGCCGGTTACGAAATCTATCGTAATATGCTGCTATAGTTTCTCAGGTATTGGCAGTAGCTTCAATAAGCCTGCTGGAAAGCCGTAACGCGGCTTCGCCGATCCGCACACATAGCAGTTAGCGATAAATCGGTGGATCTGTTCGTAGATCTGCGGAAACTAGTAGATCGTTCTTACGGCCTACGTCGTTTTCTTCGCTCTAGCATAGCCAACATCTATAGAGTTATGGACCAGCTGGATAACCTCCGTAATTAGTTCTTCTAGAACTATCAGCTTTCCTAAGCCGGTTTTGCCGATCTTCTGTTGTTGGTTAAGTTGTTTTACCTTCTCGTAGAGAGTTTCTTCCTTAGGGGCTGGCTCTACTGCGCAGACCCCTACCTCTTTCAATACCTCTGCGTCTACTATCCGCTCGGTCAACACCCTCTGGAACATGTTAGGGTCTTCTTTCGCGCGGCTCGTCTTCCCTTCTCTTCGCGTTAACGCGTTAGCCTTTCTGTTTTAAGCCCCTGGTCGATAGGTAATCTTAAAGTCGAACCCTAATAAGTAGGCGGCCTACTGAGCTTAGCGACGTAAGAGCTTCTGCATCTTTATAAAGTAGACCAGCGACTGGTGGTCCGTAAGGACCTGAACCGTGCTCTTTCCAGCTATAAGCTCCGGTTTCCACTCCTCGAAAGCCTGAATAATTGCTAGCAGCTCCTTATCGTAGATGGCGTAGTTCCGTTCGGCCTCCGTTATAGACTTGCTAAAGAAAGCCACTGGATAGAGGGTCTTGTCGTCGCTATATTGAGAAAGGACCCCTGCCGTTACTGTATTAGAAGCGTCCGTTTCTACGTAGATCGTCTTTTCTGGTCGGAAGTGCGCTAGCACTGGCGCAGAGGCCACTGCTTCTTTCAGCCGTGCGAAAGCTTCCGTGCACTTCTTATTCTATAGGCCAGCTGCTTCTTTCTTTAGCGCCTCGTTTAAGGGTCTCGCTATCTTGCTAAAGTCCTTTATAAATCGTCGATAGTAGCTGCAGAAGCCGAGAAACGCTCTGATCTGCGTAGTGTTTCCTGATTTCGGCTGCTTCCATTCCGCGACGGCGGCGACCTTTGATAGGTCTATCCGAACTCCATCTCTTCCGACGGTAAGACCGAGATATTTAACCTCGGTTTGGTAGAACTCGCTCTTTTTCGTGTCCGCGTTCAGTCCGACCTTACGGAGCCTAGTCAACACCTTCTCGATGTGGTCTGTGTGTTGCTCTCTCGTTCCATCTGTATAGATAAGGATGTCGTCCAGGTAGATAGACACGAACCGTTCTAACATGTCTATAAAGGTGTGGTTTATAAAGCGTTGCTACACCGCCAGCGCGTTGGTAAGTCCGAAAGGCATTACCAACTACTTGAAATTGCCCATTTGCATCGCGAACGTTGTAAGGTCTTCTGTCTGCCCTTCTTCGTTCCTTAATCGATGGAACGCTTAGCGGATGTCTAGCTTGCTGAACCACTTAGCCTTCGCTACCTGCTGTATGGTTTTATTAATTAGCGGCAGTGGATACACGTCTCTCTTGGTCCTTATTAAGGCCTCGATAGTCCACACACAGTCGGAGACCACCTCCGGGCTTCCGTACGAAAAGGATCGGTAACGCGTATTCGGCAGAACTCGGCGTAATAAACTTCTTTGCTAGGTTTTCGCGAACGAACACCTCTACCTAGTCTAGTTCCGCCGGCGACAGTCGTCTTAGGGGCTCGGTTCTTGGCAGCGTAGCTCCCTCCTTTAGTTAGATCTTGTTGTTATATTCCAGTCGATGGAGCGGCAATAGGTTGGAGTCGGCTTTTAAGAAAACGTTAGCGTAATCGTAGAGCTCGCTTGGCAGCACCTCTAGTAGATCTACTTCTTCTTCCGCTATTATCTTCCGGTAGTCTTCGATGTCTTTTATCGAGATAGCGTAGATCTTATTGCTCGGCGACTTCGCGAGGGTCGTTATTGCTTCTGAACTTATCATTCCGACGGTAACCAGAGGTTTGGAACGATCGGACGGAGCCTCTTTCGTGGACGCCGCGGCGTTCGGCTCGGCGGCGGCGGTCGTTCCGGTGGTCCCTGTTCCGCTACCCGGGGTTTTGAATCCTATCGTGCCTTTATCTACGTCGACGATAGCCTTCTGATTCTTTATCTATTTCTGCCCTATAATAATGTCAAACCTTCCGATATCTATAATTTGGAACGTCGCTTCCGTAGTGCGACCAGCCAAGGTAGTCTTTAGCGGCACGTAGTGCGTAACGCTTTCCGTGTCTTGTCTGTTGTACGCCGAAATCCTCGTCGGCGATGCCAATTCCACCGGATAACCGTATCCCTTTATCAGTTTCTGAACCAACCGGTAGTGGATCGCCGCGCCAATAAGAGCTCCAGTGTCGATAAAAGCTTTCAGCTAAAGTGGTTTGCTCGATCCGTTAAGGGGGTGGACAGTAATTAGAAAGATGATAGCTGTTTCCGTGTTCACTTCCACCGCAGCCGATAGCGGATCGCTGCAGCTATTAATGCTCTCTTTCGTCGACGTAGCTCGCGTTAATGCCCTGTTGTCTATGCTGGATAGGGGGCCTATCCTTCTAGCTAGTCTTTTCCCAAAATTCGCAGTGGCACTCCACTGTCTACGCTGTCAGTATCGTTCGGAGCCGGCTCTATAGCTTGTATCGCCTTTCTCGGTAGCGGCGGCTTCGTTGCTCGATATTCCTGCTTCTGCTTATCCGAAGCTTGGCATCTTATAGCGATGTAGCTAGGCTTTCCGCATACGTAGCATATAGGGACGAACGCCGATCGCGGTGAATACGACGACTGCTGGGGCGTTCGTCGGAAAGGCGCAGGGGGCCGCGCCGTCTGCGCCGACGGCGACGACTTCTGAACCGATTCGCGTAATTTCGCGTAAGTGCTTAAGTTTCTCGCAGTGACTCTCGCTCTGTGCACGAAGCTCTCGAGGTCTTCGTCTTCCACTAACGCTATAGCTGCGGCCAGTTCAGGGTTCAGCTTCTGCCTTAATAGGTAGAGCTGCTTATCTTCCGCTACCCGGGCCCTAATCGCATATTTTCTAAACAAACCGTAGAACTCCTCGAACGTCTGCCAGTTCTGGTTGATCTTATCCAGCTGCTTACGGGCCGTCTTCTTTCGGAATAGGTCTCCGAAGCGCTAGTCTAGTGCTCTAATCGCTTCCTCGGCGGTCGCCTCTTCTAAGTCCGCTACTAGCGAAAAAGCTTCGCCTTCCAATCGCGATTCTAGGTACGCTAGTCTGTCTCCGGCGCTGTTTCCAGCGTAGTCGCGGTCTATCTTATTCTTTTTCTTCTTCTTAAACGCTTCCTAGTCTTCGGGGTCTCTACCTCTAAACGCTGGCGGGTCCGGTAATAATGTTATTAAGGTGCTACCTTAACTATAGGCCGCTGGTAAGGCGGTCTCTGCTTGTTCTTCTCGATGCAGTAGCGGCGGCGGCATCGCTGCTTCTATATTAGCCAGTTGATCCTTCAGCGCCTTTAGTTGCGCCAGTCTATTCGCCGCCTAGTTCTCTAACACGTCGATAATGGTTTCTGCCGATTCCTTCTCGGCCCTTACCGTCTCTACTTCTTCCCTTAACTGTCTGTTTTCTTCTACGTTCCTATAAAACTTCTTTTCTATAAAGGTAATAATGTTAAACACCTTCTTAGCTCCGTGCTCTGTAAGATATTCTCCTATCTTATCCGGCGTGCGTCCGTACAGTTCGGCGTAGCCCTCTATGCCCTTTCTCGCTTTATCTACCTCTTCTTTCGTAAGGCCTTTATCGGTCGTTCCGTCGTCGAGAATGCTGGTACGCCTATCCCTCGGTCTGTCAGTCTTTCTCTTTCCGCTGCGGCCTGTAACGCCGCTCTCTACCGCTAAGAAGCCTTCTATCTTCTTACAGTGCCTTGGGGGTTGTTGTTAGTGTAGTTCGCATGTGTTATTCGGGTTTCCGGATGGTTCGACGGGCCCTTTCGCGCAGCGCGGGGTTGGTATAGAGAGTGAGTTGGAGATATAATAATCCGGGCACGCAGATATGATTCAATACGGCCTTTTTGATAACTATATCTTGAACTAAGGAGGGAAAGGAATCTATGTAGTGGTAGTGGGGGGCTTTCGTAGTGGTAGTGCCAAGGCCCGGCTCGGCCTGTCCGGGCCGAGCCAAAATTCCAGGGTCTACCCCATTAATCTGTCCTACCTCTTTCCACCGCCGCAACAGAGCGTACGTTAACTACGACTAGTCTAGCTAGAACCGCCTTCTCCCTATAGCAGAACTAGCTACTAACAGCCGTACAGCTAACGCTATAGGACTGTCCCCCTTCTTCTTAGCCTATAGGTACGACTACTCCCCGCTCCCGCCGACCCTAAACGGCACTACCCTACGCCCCGTACGTTCCTTAGATTAGCAAGAGAAAGCTATCGTTCGGACGATTACGAGCGCCTACTAATAGGCAAAAGCGAGCCTTACTATAGCCTAACAGAATACGGAAGAGTAGGCTGATAAGGGACGGCAGGCTGCACTAAGGTATAAGGCAGGGGATAAGATATAGCTAAATTAGTGCAACATTTATACAGACTAGCTAAGCAAGAAACTAGACTAGAAGAACCGGAAGTTTATAGTAGTCCGGCTAGTAGGGACGTACGCCGTACGACTTAACACTCTCCTAGGGATCTATCCGGTTTTCTATATAGACCTGTTATAGCTAGTATATACGGACCCCCTTCTATACTAGAAGACAGACAACGCACGCCCCCTAGCGATCATAACTAAGAACTAGGAGGAGCATAAGGTAGAAGAAATCCTTAAGAGCTAGAAGAAGCAGAAGAGGATTAAATACCTAGTTAAGTAGACAGGGTAGGCAGAGCCTATATAGGAACTGTATAAGGCTCTCTAGGACATATAGGAACTGTATAAGGCTCTCTAGGACATACTAGCACTAGATAGGTAGAAAGAGAAACACCCTATTAACTAGTTACAGTAACACTGTACTGTACAGGGTAGGACAGATAGCGGCTACAGGACTAGGCAGCTATAGGGAACAGCTGCAGGAGACATTGGGCAGCTATAGGCAGGACTAGGCAGCTGCAAGGGACGTTAGGCAGCTGCAGACAGGGCTAGGCAGCTGTAGGAGACATTAGGCAGCTACAGGCAGGCAGCTACAAAGGGCATTAGGAAGCTGCAAGGAAAGAGTAGGAATAGAGGAGACCTAGGAACAACTACTCTAGGGACAAGAAAAAGGCAGACAACACTAGGGAACCTGCAAGAGCTATAGAATAGTTATAGGAAACGGAGGAATATAGGAAGAATAGGAATAGAGGAGATAGGTTAGAGGAGGGGGTAGGGCCGTATAAGATAACTAGGGCGTCCGAGGCCGTACAGACGACCGCTAGGTAAACGTCTACTACCTTACCCCTGCAGACGACGATAGGCCGGAACGTCTACCTAAGTCCTTAATAACTGCAGACAGCGACCGAAGCACTAGAAAACTACGAGATTGTAGATCTTGCGCCTGTATCTAACAACAGCGGTTTCCGTCTAGATAATAGAGTTAAAGTAGAGGACAGTAATTCCCTACACTAACTATATTATCTAGGACAAAGCTTTCCTAAGTAGGAGCTACGATAGTCGGCCAGGCAGCCCACTGCTATTAGACTGTACGAGTTGGATACAGGATGCGTAGTTAGGGCGATAGGATAAGAGATAATTAAGATAGGAGATAGATAAAAAGACAGGTAAAGACTGGACGGCTTACTAACACAGGGCTAGAGCCCTATTAAGGGGGGTTCCCGGATTCCCTACTACTAACCTACGGTCCAGTCCTGCGACTGTATAAGACAGTTAACTAGGCTATAGCCGACATCCTACCTAGGTTAGCTACCTCCTACTAGAAAACATCGTAGACATATATAGGCTATATAAGCTTTATCTAGACAGCGACCGCCTATTTACTGTTCGGGAGACCCTCTAGTTGTAGGGATTCTCCAACGTATATATACGACTGTAATACTAGAGGAGAGGCTATAACTATAGCTAGCGATAGCATGCTACCCGTCTTCGCTAAGCATATAGTTAAGAAGTGCTTTAAGGTACTAAAATATACTGATTCAAAGATTAGAATGTCTAATCGCCCTCGACTAATCCTTGCTAAGCAGGCTTAGAGATATAGCAGCGTTAACAGGAGGGAGGAGGAGGGTATCGTTAAGAGACGCCGTCCTGCTAGTTCCTAGACCTGGGCCGGCCGTCGTCCTAAGGAGTATAACTTAGCAGCGCTAGCAAGACCTAGCTAGACTGAGCCCTAACCCGGCCTGGCCAAGTCGGCATCCCTTCCCCCCCTGCACCCTATACAGAGGGAAATCTCTACACCCCTATATAGAGGGAAATCTCTGCACCCCTATATAGAGGGAAATTACTGGCTTGCTTTGTAGGTACAAAATGTACAGTAGCAGACGACAAAGGAACTGCCTAATAGTTCCTTTATATTATTAACTAGCCTTAAGTTTCTAAACTAAGATTCTTAAGCCTATTACACTAGACTAGCAATAGTAGTTTCGTAGTACGGCAGAATTTGTGCTGCCGCCTTGCCCTTTAGCCTCCTAGAGAGGTACACTACCTTGTTAAGCTCGGTCGGGTATACTGCTAAGTCGACTAGAAGCTTAGAGCATATCTAGACAGCCTAGAAGGGGTACTTAGCTAGTGTCTCGCTGTTATAGGTAGTAACGTTAGGGAGCTTGTTCTTTTAGGCTGTAGTGTTGGCTGTTGTGTTCGTTGTTGTCGTCGTCGTAGGGGTCGGATCGCAATCGGACGCCCTAAGCTGTTAGAGCTTCTGTTCCTGTCGGATAATCGTCGAGGCTTAGTAGCCTACTTGTTGTTCGAGCTAGTTTGTACTAGCTATTAGCTCCTTACACATCTGCTGTACCTAGTCCCGTATAGCCGTAGTATCTATAGGGGTAGCGTTGTCTATCTTTGTTATATTACTACAGTTACTAACAGTAAGATTAGTTCCTAATATAAGGTGTTTAAGTATCTTGGTTTAGAAACTTAAAGCTAGATATCTATATAAAGGAATTAATAAGCAGTTCCTTCGTCGTCTGCTACTGTATATTTTGTACCTACGAAGCAAGCTAGCAATTTCCCCCCTATACAGGGGTGTAGAGATTTCCCTCTATATAGGAGTGTAGAGATTTCTCCTCTATATAGGGGTACAGGGTTTTCTACCTGTACAGTGTTGCAGGATTTTCCTCTGTATAGAGGGTAAGGTTGTGCTAGCGCCGCTAAGTCGCAATCCTTAGGACGACGGCTAGTTTAGGTATAGGACCTGGCAGGGCGGCGTCCCCTAACAGACTAAGTAATAGGGTAGACCCTTGGAATTTCGGCTCGGCCCTTCCGGACTGAGCCGGGCCTTAGTATGCTACCCTTAAACCCCTCGCCTACTACTATAAAGATTCCTTTCTCTCCTTAGTTTAAGATATAGTTATTAAAACAGCTGTATTGAATTATATCTGCGCACTCGGATTAGGGGTAGTGTTATAGCAGCAGAAAGGGGTAGGACTAAGCGATAGGCTAGACCCTTAGAATTTCGGCTTAGTCTGGAACCCCTAAAGCCCTTACCTACTGCTATATAGATTCCTTTCTCTCCTTAGTTCGAGATATAGCTATTAAAACTGATCTAAGTACGTAGATGTAATTTAATACAGCTTCTTTAATAACTATATCTAAGGCTAGAGAGGAAAGAATCTACGTATAAGCGGAGGGGCAGGTATTTAAGTGTACGCTAAGCCTAGCTTGCCAAGCCTAGCTGCGAGCTGTCTATATCTATATCTGTATTACTACCGCACTCCCTAACTAGCGCTTGTCCTTAATCGCAATTAGCCTATTAATCGCATCGTGCTAAACCAGGTCGCAGAGGTTGCATTAAACTAGGTCGCAGAGGTCGTATTAAACCAGGTCGTAGGGGTCGCAAATTCAGCTTCGCTATCGGCCAATTAGGTCGCACCAATCCAGGTCGCAGAGGTCGCTTTTAAGGTTGCTTCCAAGCTCCAATTTCTATGCCTTTTGCTGTCGCTTTCGGCTAATTAGGTTACTCTAAAACAGGTCGCTTTCAAGCTTCAATTTCTGTGCGTTTTAAGCCTTAATCTCGTACCTTTTGCAGTGCCTTTTTAAGCTTTAATCTCGTGCCTTTTCGCTATTGCTTTGGTGCCTTGTTTGCTGCCTTGTTTGCTGCAGAGGTCGCGGAGTTCTTAGAGGTTGCAGAGGTCGCAGCTGCAAACATGTGCTGCCAAACTGCGTCGCTTCTCGAGCTGTTGATACTTAAGCCGTCGCTTCTTAAGCCGTCGCTTTGGTGCCCTAATCTCGTGCCTTGTTAACTGTTACTTTAATGCCTTAATTGGTGCCTTAATTGGTGCCTTAATTGGTGCCTTGCCAAGGCTGCAGAATTCTCAGATTGTCGTAGAGGTCGCAGAGGTCGCAGAGGTCGCAGAGGTTGCGGAGGTCGCAGAGGTCGCGGCTGCAGAGGTCGCGTCTGCAGAGGTCGCCAAGGTCGTCGGGGCTGTAGAGGTTGCTTTGCAAACACGTGCTGCTTCCGAACTGTCGCTTCTTAAGCCGTCGCTTTGCCTGTACTTTGTGTTGCAGCGGCAGAAAGGGGTAGGACTAAAAGATAGGGTAGACCCTTGGAATTTCGGCTCCGCCCTTCCGGACCGAGCCGGGCCTTGGCACGCCTACCCCTAAAGCCCTTACCTACTGCTGTATAGATTCCTTTCCCTCCTTCGTTCGAGATATAGTTATTAAAACAGCCGTATTAAATTATATCTACGTGCTCAGATTATTATATCTCGAACTTACTAACTACACTAACCCTGCGCTACGCGAAAGGGCCCGTTAAACTACATCCGGCTACCTGAATAACGCACGCGTACACTACAACCTAAACTAAACACTAGTACTCTAAGATAGCTATAGAAGGCTTCTTGACAGTAGAGGGCAGCATTACTAGTTGCAGCGGAAAGAGAAAGACTAATAGAGCAAGGGATAGGCGCACTAGCATCCTTAACGATAGGACAGTTACTAAAGGTCTTACAGAAGAAGAGACAGACGAAGCGAAAGAGGGAATAGCAGGCTACAAGGAGCTGTATGCCTACACACTAGATAAACTTAGAGAATATCTAGCAGAACATAGGGCTAGGAAGGTGTACGACACTATTACCTTTATTAAGAATGAGTTTTACAAGAAAATAGAAGAGAACAGGCAGCTAAGAGAGGAGATAGAAGCGGTAATAGCCGAGAAGGAATTAGCAGAGACTATTATCGATATATTAGAGAACTAAGCGGCGGCTCGACTAGCGCAACTAAAGGCGCTAAAGGCTTAGTTATCTAATATAGAGACAGCTGATCCGGGCACGCGGATATAATTCAATACAGCCTTTTTAATAACTATATCTCGAACTAAGGAGGGAAAGGAATCTATGTAGTGGTAGGTGAGAGCTTTAGGAGTGGTGTGCCAAGGCCTGGCTCGGTCTGGAAGGGCCGAGCCGAAATTCCAAGGGTCTACCCTATTACTTAGTCCTACCCCTTTCTGTTACTGCAACACTACCTCCCTCCCTTACTAGCAGTCGCCCTCGACCGCTTACTTATCTATCTGTCTCTCTCTTTTTTTTTTACATCGTCGCTATCTAACGTCTTTACCTCGCGTCTATTTGATCGGAAGGGCTATCTGATTGGAGCCAGCGGTTACCTAAGCTGCGGCGTGGCCGGTCCGTGCTCCGCTGTAGAGGTCCATATAGCTCTATCCGCGGCTCGCTATCTTCTTCTTCTTTTTCTTTTCTACTATAGCCTTTGGCACTACCGCGAGGCTGCTTTAATAGCTTCGGCTTTGTTCTTCGTCGTTATTATCCTTCTAGCTGAGTCGGCGGATAGCGGAACGGAGAGCAAAGACGGTTACAAAGCGCGCCGACGCAGTGGCGCTATCCTCGGCATTACTGCTATTATCCGCCGGTCCCGGCCAGCAGTAGTGGCGGTGGAGCCTAAGACACTGGCTAGCGGATTCTACGATCGTTTCTATTAGCTTCCGCGCTAATAGAGCGGACGCAGGTTTTCTTCTTCTTTATCGACTTTCAAGCCACTTAGGCCTCTGCTCTCTCGGGTTTCGAGCGTAAAATTATTTTAGCAGTTCTGCCGAAGTTTGGAGATTCTCGACCGGATACTATTTATAGTCTTCTAGCTATCCTTTCTACGAGATCCTTGCTTCGACGGACCCTCTTATCTTTCTTATATCTACTATATCTTCTACCTCCTATTATTCTTCTTTACTGTCTATCTCGACCGGCGGGGGTTTAGTAAACCCCTGTTCTGGAAGGCCGTCTTTAGGGTCCAAGCTTAGCAGATCTGAATGAAAGACATTATAGATCCGGAACGATTTCGGCAGCTAGAGCCGGTAGGTTACCGGCGACCTCTTTTCCACTATCTTAAATGGACCTACGTAGCAGGGGTTAAGCTTGGCGTTGCCTTTTAGCCTTAGGTTCTGCGTATTAAGCTATACCTTTCGGCCTTCTTCGAATTCTATTAGTAACCGCTTTCTTTTAGCTCGAGTTACTATCTTCTTCTAAGCTGATTCTATAGCCTCTTTCGCTACCTTAATCGCTTCTTCTATCTAAGATCGGAGAGCTTCTGCCGCAGCAGCGGCAACTCTCTTCGACGAAGTAATAGTATAAGGTTCCGAAGGGCTGGGTCCGTCCGGTAGCTAGAAGCTTATTCTCGGAAGATAACTGTAGGTTATCTCGAACGGCGCCAGCAAGGTGGCTTCCGATCGTGCTAAATTGGCGCAGAATTCGGCTATCGGCAACACCTTAACCTACTTAGCTTAATATTAACTGCAGAAGATTCGTAGATATTTCTCTATCTCGCGGTTAGCTACTTCTGACTAACTGTCGGTTTTAGGGTAAGCGGCCGTGCTAAGCTTTCTACGAATTCCGAGAGCTTAGTTAATGGCCTTCTATACATTAGTGGTAAATTAAGGGCCCCTATCCGTAATAATAGTGTCCGGCAGGCCGTGGTGCTTCTATACGTGCTATATTAGCATTCTCGCCATTTCTTCCGTAGTAGTTCCTTTATCCTTAGCTCTATAGGGGATAAAGTAGCGCTCCTTGCTTAGTCGATCCACTACGTTAAGCGTAGCATTATATCTATTAGAATCCGGCAGGCCGGTTACGAAATCTATCGTAATATGCTGCTACAGTCTCTTAGGGATCGGAAGTAGCTTTAACAGACCGGCCGGAAGGCCGTAACGTGGCTTCGCAGCTCGGTATATGTAACAGTTAGTAATAAACCGGTGGATCCGCTCGAAAATTCGCGGAAACCAGTAGGTCGTCCTTATTGCTTCTATCGTCTTCTTTAAGCCTACGTAAGCAACATCCGTAGAGCTATAGACCAGCTGAACGACCTCCGTAATTAGTTCTTCTAGAACTATTAGCTTCCCTAAGCTGGTTTTGCCAAGCTTCTGTTGCTAGTTAAGCCGCTCTACCTTTTTATAAAGAGTCTCCTCCTCGGCCTGCGGCTCTATCGTACAGACCCCTACCTCTTTCCGTACCTCGGCGTCTACTATCCGTTTGGTCAACACCTTCTGGAACATGTTCGGATCTTCTTTTGTGCAGCTGGTCTTTCCTTCTCTTCTCGTTAGTGCATTAGCCTTTCCATTCTAAGCTCTAGGCTAGTAGGTAATCTTAAAATCGAATCTAGATAAGTAGGCGGCCTACTAAGCCTAGCGACGTAACAGCTTCTGCGTCTTTATAAAGTAGGTAAGCGACTGCTTATCTGTAAGGACCTGGACTGTGCTCTTTCTAGCTATAAGCTCCGGCTTCCACTCTTCGAACGCCTGTATAATAGCCAGCAGTTCTTTATTGTAGATAGCGTAGTTCTGCTTAGCATTATTTATAGACTTGCTAAAGAAAGCTACTAGATAGAGAGTCTCTTCGTCGTTAGCGTATTAAGAAAGGACCCCTGCATTTACTGTGTTAGAAGCGTCCGTTTCTACGTAGATTGTCTTTTCTGGTTGGAAGTGCGCCAGAACCGGCGCCGCGGCCACTGCTTCTTTCAGCCGGTTAAAGGCTTCTGTGCACTTCTTATTCTATAGGCCGGCGGCCTCCTTCTTTAACGCTTCGTTTAGGAGTCTCGCTATCTTGCTAAAGTCCTTAATAAACCGCCTATAGTAGCTGCAGAATCCGAGAAACGCTCTGATTTGCGTAGTGTTTCCGGATTTCGGCTGCTTCCATTCTGCGACTGCAGCGACTTTTAAGGGGTCTATCCGAATCCCTTCTCTTCTGACGATAAGACCGAGATATTTGACTTCGGTCTAATAGAACTCGCTCTTCTTCGTGTCCGCGTTCAATCCGACCTTGCAGAGTCTCTTTAATACCCTCTCGATGTAGTCCGTGTGTTGCTCTCTCGTTCCTTTAGTGTAAATAAGGATGTCGTCTAAGTAGATAGATACGAACTGTTCTAGCATGTCTATAAAGGTGTGGTTTATAAAGCGTTGCTACACTGCCGGCGCGTTAGTGAGTCTGAAAGGCATTACTAACTACTTAAAATTGCCTATATGCGTAGCGAACGTCGTAAGGTCTTCAGTTTGTCCTTCTTCGTTTCTTAGTCGATAGAAAGCTTAGCAAATATCCAACTTACTAAACTACTTAGCCTTCGCTACCCTCTGTATAGTCTTATCGATTGGAGGCAGCGGATATACGTCTCTCTTAGTAACCTTATTAAGGCCTCTGTAATCTACGCACAGTCGGAGACTACCTCTAGGTTTCTGTACGAAAAGAATCGGCGACGCACATTTGGCTAAGCTCGGCGTAATAAACTTCCTCGCCAGATTCTCTTAAACAAACACTTCTACTAAGTCCAGCTCGGCTAGCGACAGCCTTCTTAGGGGCTCGGTTCTTAGCAGCGTAGCTTCTTCTTTTAGCCGGATCTTGTTGTTATATTCCGGTCGGTAGAGCAGCAAGAGGTTGGAGTCTGCTTTCGAGAACACATAGGTGTAACTTTGGAGTTCTTTCAGTAACACCTCCAGCGGATCTACTTCTTCTTCTGCTATTATCTTCCGGTGATCTTTGATGTCTTTTAACGAGATAGCGTAAATCTTATTGTCTAGCGACCTCGCGAGGGTTGTTAAAGCTTCCGAGCTTATTATTCCGGTCGTGTCTAGAGGGTCGGGCCGATCTATCGGAACCTCTTCAATGGTCGTAACGTTTGGTTTCGCAGCGACAACGGTGACCGGTTTGACGGCGGCGACGCTACTCTGCAGGGGTTTGAATCCTAGCGTGCCTTTACCTACGTTAATAACAGCTTTCTAGCTCTTTATCTATTTCTGCCCTATAATAATGTCGAACCGTCCGATGTCTATAATTCGGAACGTAGCTTCCGTAGTGCAGCTAGCTAGTGTAGTCCTTAGTAGCACATAGTGCGTAACACTTTCCGTGTCCTGTCTGTTATACGCCGAAATTCTCGTCGGCAATGCTAGTTCCACTAGGTAACTATATCCGTTTATTAGCTTCTGAACCAATCGATAGTGGATCGCCGCGCCGATAAGGGCTCCTGTGTTAATAAAAGCTCTTAGCTAAAGTGGTCTGCTCGAGCTATCGAGGGGGTAGACAGTAATCGGAAGGATAATAGCTGTTTCCGTGTTTACTTCCACCGCCGCTAAGAGCGGATCGCTGCAGCTGTTGATACTTCCTCCTTCTAGCGACGTTGTTCGTCTTAGTGCCCTATTGTCCTTGCTGGATAGGGGGCCTATCCGTCTAGCTAGTCTTTTCCTAGGATTCGCAGAGGCACTCCGCTATCTACCCTGTCGGTGTCGTTTGGAGCCGGCTCGATAGCTTGTATAGTCTTTTTCAGCGGCTGCGGCTTTATGGCCTGATACTCCTGCTTCTGCTAATCCGTAGCTTGGCATCTCGTAGCGATGTAGCTAGGCTTTCTACACGTGTAGCAGGTAGGGACGAACGACGAACGCGGCAAATAAGATAGCTGCTGCAGCGTTCTCCTAAAAGGTGCAGGGGGTCGTGTTATTGGCACCGGCTGCTTCTAAATTGATTTACGCGACTTCGCGTAAGCGCTTAGGTTTCTCGCAGTGACTCTCGCTTAGTGTACGAAGCTCTAAAGGTCTTTGTCTTCTACGGAAGCTATAGCTGCGGCCAGTTTAGGGTTCAGCTTCTGCCTTAGTAGGTAGAGCTGCTTATCTTCTGATACTCTGGCTCTAATAGCATATTTTCTAAACAGTCCTCAAAATTCCTTAAATGTCTGCCAGTTCTGGTTGATCTTGTCCAGCTGTTTACAGGCCGTCTTCTTTCGGAAGGGGTCTCCGAAGCGTTGATCCAGCGCTTTGATCGCTTCTTCGGCGGTTACCTCTTCTAGGTCCGCTACTAACGAAAAAGCTTTACCCTCTAGTCGCGATTCCAGGTATGCCAGCCTCTCCTCTTTACTGTTTCTGGCATAGTCCCGGTCTATCTTGTTCTTTATCTTCTTCTTAAATGCCTCCTAGTCTTTAAGGTCTCCGCCTCTAAACGCCGGTAGATCCGGTAGTAACGTTATTAGGGTGCCGCCTTGACTATAGGCCGCTAGTAAGGCGGTCTCTGCTTGTTCTTCTCGTTGTAGTGGCGCCGACGACATCGCTGCTTCCATCTTAGCTAACTAAGCCTTTATTGCCTTTAGTTGTGCTAGTCGGTTTGCTGCTTGGTTTTCTAACACGTCGATAATAGTCTCTACTGATTCCTTCTCGACCCTTACTGCTTCGTTTTCCTCTCTTAACTGCCTCCTTTCTTTGAGGGTTCTGTAAAACAGCTTCTTAATAAGGTCTATGCTGTCGTAGATCTTTCCTACTCCGTTCTCGTCTACGTAATCTTCTAGTTCCTTAAGTGTATAGTCTTAGATCTTCTTGTATTTGGTTATTGGTTCCTTAATCTCTGCAGTCTCTTCCGCTGTAAAACCCCTAATAGTAAACTTATTATTAATAACACTAGAGCGCCTACTCGCTCTCTTAGTCTTTTCTCTTCTGCTTCTGCTTCGGCCTGTAACGCCACTCTCTACCGTTAAGAAGCTCTCTATAGCTGTCTTACAGTGCTAGTGTTTAGTTTAGTGTGTGTGGTGCGCGTGCGTTATTCGTGTGTCCGGATAGTTGAACAGTCCCTTTCGCGCAGCGCGGAGTTGGTGTAGTAAGTGAGTTCGAGATATAATAATCCGGGCACGCAGATATAATTCAATACGACCTTTTTGATAACTATATCTCGAGCTGAGGAGGGAAAGGAATCTATGTAGTAGTGGGTAAGAGCTTTAGGGGTAGTGTGCTAAGGCCCGGCTCGGTCCGGAAGGGCCGAGCCAAAATTCCAATAGTCTACCCTATTACTTAGTCCCACCCCTTTCTGTTACTGCAACAGCAGCGACGTCGTCGGCACTACCGCCGCTACTACGAGAAAATCAAGCGGAAACTGCCTTACCTACAGCCTACAGTTAGGGTAGCATCTCGATAACGTTACTACCTAATCTATCGGCCTTTAGAGATAGAGACCCTAAAGATTGGGAGGCCTTTAAGAAGAAGATAAAGAACAAGATAAGCTGCGATTATGCTAGAAGCAGCAAAGAAGACAAGCTAGCCTATCTAGAAGAGCGATTAGAAGGCGAAGCGTTCTCGCTAGTAGCAGATCTAGAAGATGTAACCGCTAACAAAGCGATCAAAGCTGTAGACTAGCGTTTCGGAGACCGCTTCTGAAAGAAGACGGCCTGTAAGCAACTAGACAAGATTAACTAGAACCGGCTAACGTTTAAAGAATTCTACAGTCTGTTCAGGAAATATGCTATTAGAGCTAAAGTGTCTAAAGATAAGCAGCTTTACTTACTAAGGCAGAAGTTAAGCTCTGAACTGGCCAGAGCTATAGCTTTAGTAGAAGACAAAGATCTCGAGAGCTTTGTATACTAGGCGAGAGTTACCGCTAGAAACCTAAACGCGTACGGAGAATCGGCAGCACGCGAATTAATTTAGAAGTCGTCGTCGGTACCGACAACGCAAACCCCTACTCCTTTCCGACGCAGCCCCTAACAGCTATCTTATTCGCCGTGTTCGCTGTTCGTCCCTACCTGCTCCGCGTACAGAAAGCCTAGTTATATCGCTACTAGATACTAAGCAACGAATTAGCAGAAGTAGGAATACTACGCTACAAAGCTACTGCTGCTATCGAGGAAGACTATCTAAGTTATAGAGTTAGCGCCGAACGATACGGATAGCGTAGACGGCAGGGTACTATTAAGGATTATAGGAAAAGAGCAGCTAGACGGATAGGCCCCCTATCTAGTGTAGACAATAGAGCACTAATACAAACTGCATCGCTAGAAGAAGGAAGTATTAACAGTTGTAACAATCCGCTCTCAGCAGTGATAGAAGTAAATGCAGAGACTGCTATTATTCTTCTAATTACTGTCTACCCCCTTAACGGCTCGCACTACCCCCTTTAGTTAAAAGCTTTTATCGATATATAAGCACTTATTAGCGCAGCAATCCACTATCGACTAGTTTAGAAACTGTTAGGGGACGCCGCCCTGCTAGGTCCTATACCTAAACTAGCCGTCGTCCTAAGGATTGCGACTTAGCAGCGCTAGCACGACCCTACCCTCTGTAAAGAGGCACTAGCACGACCCCACCCTCCATACAAAGGAAAATTCTACAACTCTGTATAGAGGGAAAACCCTACTCCCCTACCTAGGGAGAAATCTCTACACCCCTATACAGAGGGAAATCTCTGCACCCTTATATAGGGGAAATTGCTAGCTTGCTTCGTAGGTACAAAATGTACAGTAGCAGACGACGAAGGAACTGCCTATTAGTTCCTTTATATAGATACCTAGCTTTAAGTTTCTAAACCAAGATTCTTAAACCTATTATTTTAGGAACTAATCCTACTGTTAGTAACTACAGTAATACAACGAAGATAGACAGCGATATCTCTATAGAAACCTCGGCTATATAGGATTATATACGCAACATATACGAGGAGCTGCTAAATCGCGCGAACTAGCTCGAAGAACAAATAGACTATTAGGCCTCGACGATTTCCCGCCAGGAACAGGAGCTCCGACAGCTTAGGGCGTCCAGTTGCGACCCGACCCCTATAACGATAACGAACACGACGGCCTACACTGCGGTCCCTAAGAGCAAACTCCCTAACGTTACTACCTACGATAGTAAAACACTGACCGAGTACCCCTCCTAGGCTGCCTAGATACGCTCTAAGCTTCTAGTCAACTTAGCAGCATACCCGACTAAGCTTAACAAGGTAGTGTATCTCTTTAGGAGGTTAAAGGGCAAGGCAGCAGTACGAATTCTGCCGTACTACAAAACGGCTATTGCTAGTCTAGTAACGGCAACTACGATAATTCTCTAGGCAGCTCTTAACAGGAGCTACAGGGACCTAGACTGTAAGAGTCGAGCCCTCGTACAGCTTAACACTATAAACTAGGGACGCAAGTCTATATAGGAGTTCCTTACAGAATACGATTAAACCCTAGCTAAAGTAGGAGGCCTTAGCTAGGAGGATAGGTTAATGCTAACTACCCTAGAAGTTAGACTCTTTAGGGAGATTATAACAGGACTAGGGGGCGTAATGCGGCTAGCCTCGTACGAGGCGTTCTGTAATCTCCTTAGGATAATCGACGACTAGCAGCGCAGGCTTAGACAGATAAGCTGCGCCTACAAGATGCGACAACCCCTCTATCGGCAGCAGGACACTATAGCCTAAGAACTAACGACGACGACGAAAGTAGTAGCAGCCGTTACTGTACAGCTAAGGGCCGGCACTATGTAAGGGCTTAAGAATCTTGGTTTAGAAACTTAAGGCTAGGTATCTATATAAAGGAACTGATAGGCAGTTCCTTTGTCGTCTGCTGCTGTACAATTTGTACCTATAAAGCCAAGCCAGCAATTTCCCTCTATATAGGGGTATAGGGGTTTTACTCTATATAGAGGGTTAGGAGTTTCTCTCTATATAGGGATACAGAGTTTTCCCTACGTATAGAGGGGCGGCTTTTCCCCTCTATATAGGGGTATAGGATTCTCCCTCTGTACGAGAGTAGGGTCGTGTTAGTAACTCTGTATAGAGGGTAGGGTCGTGCTAGCGCTACTAAGTCGCAATCCTTAGGGCGACAGCTGGCTTAGGTCCACGACCTAGCTAGACGGCGTCTCCTAACATTACCCCCCTCCCTCCTCGTAGTCTCGTCCCTGTACGCCGTCGTATCGCGCAATTGCTCGTAGCGTTCCCTTTCCAAATAGCGCTCGCCTATACTCGTCTAGTTGTCTGTAAAGTTAACTGTTGTCTAGGCACTTACTAGTCGGCAATGCCTGTTAGATGCCCTCCCTCTACGCTGCCGCAACCTTAGGCCTGTCTATTTTGATCCCGAAGCTAAAGCGAAGGACAATCTGCAAGTAGGGACAGCAGGTAGCGCTAGATCGCTTCTACCTAATCTTAACCGATTCCGGTTACCCCTTTAAGGATGCCGAAGCTAAGGTAGAGGAGGACCTAGAAGCGGTTATAAAGATGTAGGAGGCGCTCGGTTCCGTCGGGTTTGTCATTTTCTATAGTCGCAGCCTAGGCCTTCGGTTAGAGTAGGAACTTCGTATATAGGCTTCTGTAGGGCTCCTGCTGTATGCAGGTAATCTGTCCCGTTCTTACCTGTCTATTTACCCTAACTCCGTTATCTAGACAGGATCCCTGTCGTCCAGTTAGGGCATAAGATCCGCAATCTCGTAGTCTTCTAATGCTTTAGATGCTAGCTATAGTCTTAAGGGCTTAGGTAGGTGTTCTGGTCCGTCGTTGTCTATAGGATAGGGTAGTAGCTATTTACCTAGTAGTTGTTCGTATAGCCTCGCCTAGGCTGGTTATCTCGTACAGTACCTCCCTACCCTATACCGGCTCTATCCCTATTTCCTGCATCTGTGCTATGCCTCTTGCAGGTTCCCTAGTGTTATCCCCTCTTTTATATCCCTAGGGATAGATGTCTTCAGTTCCCCTCTATTCTTGCTCCTCCCTAGCAGCTTCCTATTCTTGACTATACCTGCCTAATCCTGTCTGTAGCTGCCTAGTCCGGGCTGCAGTCGCCTAATACTACTTGTAACTGCCCTATCTAGCAGCTACTATCTGTCCTACCCTGTATAGTATAGCCTTGCTGCAACTGTTTACTAGAGTGTTTCTCCTCCTGCTTGTCTAGTGCCTATATGTCCTAAAGAGCCTCGTATAGTTCCTATATAGGCTCTACCTAACCTGCCTATTTAACTAGGTATTCTATCTTCTTCTGCTTCCTCTAGCTTTTAACTAGGTCTCTCTGCTAGCAAAGCCTGGAATTCTGTACAGTGTAGCCTATCTTGCTATACTAGTAGCAGCTCCCTTCTGCTCTTCTCTTGTCGAGGGTAGCTATATCTACCTACTACGCCCTTTTAGCACCAGTCCTTAGCTATATAGTAAGAGCTGCCGCTACTCTCGTCGTCGTTATTAGTTCCTAGTCTATAGCGTCCTGCTGCCGATAGAGGGGCTGTCGCATCTCGTAGGCGTAGCTTATCCGTCTGAGCCTATACTATTAGTCGTCGATTATCCTAAGGAGATTACAGAACACCTCGTACGAAGCTAGTCGCATTACGCCTACTAGTCCTATTATAATATCCTTAGAGAAGCCTACCTCTAAGGTTTGTAATTTTCACCCTGTCCTCCTATTAGAGTCCTTCTGTCTCTGCTAAGGTCTGATCGTATTCTGCGAGGAACTTAGTCTAGGTTCTTGTAGCTCCTGTCGAGAGCTGCCTAGAGCATTCTTGTAGTTGCTATTGCCGGGTTAGCAATAGCTGTCTCGTAGTACAGCAGCATTCGTACTGCCGCCCTGCCCTTTAACCTCCTAAAGAGGTACACTACCTTGTCTAGCTTAGTCGGGTATGCTCCTAAGTCGACTAGAAGCTTAGAGCGTATCTAGGCAGCCTAGGAGGGGTACTCGGCCAGAGCCTTACTATTATAGGTAGTAATGTTAGGGAGTTTGCTCTTAGGGACTGCGGTGTACGCCGTCGTGTTCGTCGTCGTAGGGGTCGGGTCGCAACTAGACGCCCTAAGCTGTCGTAGCTCCTGTTCCTATTAGGTAATTATTAAGGCCTAGTAGCCTACTTAGTCTTCGAGCTAGGTCTTGCATGCTAGCAGCTCCTCGTACATATAGTGCATCTAATCCTGTATAGTCGTAGGTGTTAAGGGGGGAGCTGGGAGGTCGGGAGAGGTTAATGTAAAAGTCGAAGTAGGTAGGAGGAGTTGGATAAAACAAAGTCTGCAGGAAAGGATGTAAAAGTTAATATTAGAGAGGGAGTGTAAGGGCTTAAGAATCTTGCTTTAGAAACTTAAGGCTAGGTATCTATATAAAGGAACTAATAGGCAGTTCCTTCGTCGTCTGCTGCTGTACAATTTGTACCTACAAAGCTAAGCTAGCAATTTCCCTCTATATAGGGATGCAAGGTTTACACTCTATACAGAGGATTAGGAGTTCTCCCTCTATACAGTAGTGCAGAGTTTTCCCTCTGTTTAGAGGGGCGGCAATTCCCCTCTGTATAGGGCTATAGGGTTCTCCCTTTGTATAGGAGTAGGGTCCTGTTAGTAATTCTGTACAGAGGGTAGGGTCGTGCTAGCGCCGCTAAGTCGCAGTCCTTAGGGCAACGGCTAGCTTAGGTCGGGTCTAGGACCTGGGCTGGGCGGCGCCCCCTAATAATACCCCCCCCCCTCTCTTCTTATAGTAGTCCTTTCGTACGGCGGCGTGTCGTATACTCTTAGCTCTTAGTGTTTATTTGGCAGGTCGCTACTTCCTATTTTCGTCCGGTCGTCTATATAGTCGCTGCCTGTTGCCTACTAGGTCGTAGTTGCCTCCTTGCCTTTTTACCCGGCTGTAGTAGCTGCTCTAGTTGCTATTGTCTCCTATAGTAGGTAGCTACCCCCTAAATTCCAAGCCTCTCCCTTCTCTTTCCCTCTCCCCTTTTCTTTCGATTCCCTGCCTGCCTCCCCCCTTCTACGCCGTCTACTGTCTACTACCGTCTACTGTCTACGCCTACCGTCTACTATCTACTATCTAACGTCTACCCCGGCCCTACTATTAGCTACTACCTGTTACTACTAGTTACTACTATCTTCTAGCTACTATTATGCCGTCCGCCCCGTCTGGCTGTGCTCGCTGTAGCTCCCTCGTAGTCGCTGGCTCCTCCTCCTCCTCCTGTCTAGCTAGGGTCCCCTCCTATTTCCGCCTCTAGCAGTAGAATCCTTAATTTAACTAACAGCTTCGCTTCTAGTCTGTACAGATTCCCGTCCTCTATACAGTCTAAGCTAACGTCTTAGGTGCTATACTAACGAGCAGCAGGACGCAGCTAAGCTGCCCTACTACGCCTTCTAGTGTAACCCTGCCTAGTTTATACCTTAGCAGGTAGCTATAGCCTGCGCGTCGTACATAAACGCTATCCTTATCGCTACCTAGGGCTAGTCCTGCGCCCCCTGCCCTAACTCCCCCTAGCCCTTACTTGGCCTATACCGCCTCCTAGGCTTCTAGGCTAGGGTATGTGCCTCGTGCAAGTGGAAGGATGGCTCCCTCTACTGCCCCTACCGCCGTCTAGAAGAGGCGCGTAGGGGTAAGGGGGTGCCTCTACTCTCTAGGGCTAGCCTAGGTAGGGGTCCTGCTAGGCAGGAGGTAATTAAGATTTCAGATAGGGAGTCGGCCGCTCTAGTCCTACGGGGTAGTAGCTAGTAATCCACCCCCCCCCCTAGGTAGTGTAAGAAATTTCGGACAGTTCTGCTCTTAACTCCCCTTATTTCTACTTTCCTTCCTACCTGTTTCCTAGCTGTCTCCTTCCTTCTGTCCTTTTTCCGTATAGTGTCGTATAGCGTAGTGTCGGTAGAATCCCGTAGTGTCCTACGTCGTAATTCTCGATCCTTTAACAACCTAAATTGTTAGCAGCTGCCCTGTCCTTAGGGTAGATTGTGCCCCTTTTCGCTGTACGGCGCAGTGTTACTGTAACTTGGCAGGGAGATAGTTCTCCTCCTACCTGTCTAGCGCAGTTGTGTCCTGTAGGGCTTTGTATAGTTCCTATATAGGCTCTGCCTATCCTCTCTATTTTACTAGGTACTCTACCCTCTTTCGCTTCCTTTAGCTCTTAAGGATTCCTTCTACCTCGTATTCTTCTTAGCCCTTAGTTATAATCGCTAGTGGGCGCGCGTCGTCCGTCGTCTAGTGCAGTAGGGGGTCTGTGTTGGCTGGCTGTACGAGGTCTATATAGAAGACTGGATAAATCCCTAGGGGAGTGTTTAGTTATACAGTATATGTCCCTACTAGTCGGACTACTGTAAAATTCCTGTTCTTCCAATCTAGCTTCTTGCTTGGCTAGTCTGTATAGATGTTGCGCTAGTTTAGCTGGACCTTATCCCCTGCCTCGCACCTTAATGCAGCCTGCCGTCCCTTGTTAGCCTGCTCTTCCGCATTCTGTTAAGCTATAGCTAGGCTCGCCTTTGCCTATTAGTAGGCGTTCGTAATCGTCCGTACGATAGCCTCTCCCTGCTAAATTGGGGATCGTACAGAGCGTAGCGTGTTACTACTTAGGGTCAGTAGGAGCAGGGAATCGTCGTATCTATAGGCTATAAAGAAGGGAGACAATCCTGTAGCATTAGCCGTACGGCTGTTAATAGCCAGTTCCGCTATAGGGAGGAGGCGGTTCCAGTTCGTCTAGTTATAGTCGACGTACGCTTAGAGGTACGCTTCCAACGTCGAATTGGCCCTCTCCGTTGCACTGTCCGTCTACAGGTACTATACAGTTAACAGGCGACGTTCTATATTTAGCAACTGGCAGACCCTTGCCTAGAGCTAGCTCGTAAATTGCGTACTCCGGTCTAACACAATTGACTAAGGGAAACTATGCTTACTAAACTTCGTCCGTATAAACGCCTAGGCAGTGTCCTTAGCCGTAATAGAGTCTATTCCCTCTAGTATTACCCCTTTCGTTAACTTGTCCGTTACTACTATAATGTTCTGCCGTCCGTCGCTCTTAGGGAGGTCTGTAATAAAGTCTACTGTTAGGTCTTGCTAGGGCCGGTCTGGGATTAGTAGGGGTTTTAGCAGCCTATGCTTTAGCTCCTGCTAGGGCTTCGTCTGTCTGCATACATCGCAGTTCTGTACAAACCTGCAGATGTCCTTCGCTATCGCCGGCTAGTAGTAGTCCCTAGCGACGATGCTATACGTTTCCTTACGCCCTAGGTGCCTAGTTGCTATAGAGTCGTGCGCCTGTTGTATTAAGCTCGTACAGAGATTCTCGTCTGCCGGGACCTAAGTCCGATTCCTGAACTTTAGGTTGTTCTCCTTGTCTACTAAGCACTCTGCTGCCGACACCTTAAGATAGAGCTCTGCTGGGAGCTTCCGCTGCCCTCCCTAGATCGCTATACAGGCCCTTCTGTATACCTCGTTCTTCTCTACTGCCTCTTCCTATACCTGCAGTTAGGGTTCCTATAGGTGTGTCGCTGACAGGCGGATAGTCTCCTCGCCTGGCTCTTCCTTAAACATCTGGAATATTCGTAACTTTAGCCGGTCGTCCTCGTACGTCGTTGGCATGTCCTGGTCCCTTCTAGATAGTGCATTGGCCCTGCTGTTGTCCTTGCCCTTACGATGCTAGAGTCTTATATTAAACCGGCTTAGGTACATTGCCTATTGTACGTGCCTCTTAGACAGCTTCTAGGGCTGCGTAAAGTACTCCAGATTCTTGTAGTTAGTTAGGGCGAGGAACTTGGGCACCGAGCGGAGTTCTCTATCCTATACTTCGCAGCACTGTACAACTGCCAGCAATTCCTTGTCGTAGATAGGGTAGTTGCACTTGGCTAGGGAGTTCTTCTTAGAGAAATACGCGTATAGGTGCAGGAGTCCGTCCGAGCCTACCTGTAACAGGATACCTCTAATACAGTACTCTTAGGAGTTAGTTTCTAGTATCGTTATACGTTCTAGGTCGAAGGCGGCAAGCGTTAGTCCTGTAGTAAAGAGCTCCTTTAGCTTGTTGAAGCTCCTATCGCACTCGTCCGTCTATTTGAACTGCTTGTCCTTGTATGTTAGCTCGACTAGGGGGCGCACGATCTCCGAGTAGTTCCGTATAAACTGGTAGTAGAAGTTAGCAAACCTAAGAAATTCCTGTACGCCCCTAACGTTCGTAGGCGGCTTCTATTGCTTAATAGCATTAATCTTCTTCCTATCTATGCTAATGCCTTTCCCTACCTCTATAATAAACCCTAGGTATTTTGTACGCTAGACACCAAATTTACATTTGTTGATGTCGAGGTACAGCCCAGCCTGCTGCAGTCGGTCTAGCATCTTCTTAACATGCTGTACGTAATCTGTATAGGTGCCGTCTGTAAAAACTAGGGTGTCGTCGAGGTATACCGAGCAGATGTCGTCTAGTAACCCTTGCAAGGACTTGTTAATGTACCTTTAGAAGGTTGCTAGTGCGTTAGCAAGGCTAAAGGGGGTAACAAGCTACTTAAAAAGACTATATCTCGTACAGAAGGCAGTTATCTATTTACAGCCTTCCTTGATCTGTATCTTATAGAAGGCCGAGACTACGTTAAGCTTAGTAAACTACTTTGCCTTGCTGATCTGTCCAAGAGTCTCCTTTATAAGGGGTAGGGGGTACCGGTCCTTCTTAGTAATCGCGTTAATACCTCTGTAGTCTACGCAGAAACGCAAGCCGGCCTTCCCCTCCTTGTAGACAAACAGCACTAGGGCTCCTGCAGATAAGGTACTTGCCTAAATGAAACCTTTGGCAAGCAGGTCGTCTAGTGTCTTGCGCAGTACTAGAAGTTCTCTAGAGGACATTCTATATAGCGGTCCGTACAGTACCTCTTGCAGACTCCTATCTAGACGGGGTTCTAGCTCGATGTCGTAGTTAATCTATTCTCCTTAGTGTAGCGGCAGTTTCGAGGCTGACTTTGGCTTTAAGAGGTCTAGGTATCCTGCGTATTCTTTTAGGAGCTTCGTACAGGGGTCCGTTACTTTCTTAGGTGCTAATGCCTTCTTAATATCTGTCGTCGCTGTGTTGATTTCGGCCTTAGCATTGTTACCCTATAGAGCCTTCCCTTAGTCTTAGGGCCTCTGCTTCGTCGCCTTGTTAGTTTCAGCCTTGGCATTGCTACCCTGCAGGACCCTCCCTTAGTCTCGGAGCCTCTGCTTCGTTGCTGCTAGGTACAGCCGTCCCCGTCCAACGTCTAGCTTGCCCTGCTAGCGCTCTACCTAAAGCTTCCCTAGTATTAGGTTATATCCTAACTTGTCCTGTACGATATACAGGTATAAGTGCTGCTTATAGTGTCCCTGTATCTCTATCGTTACCTTCACTATATAGGTAATGTCCAGTCCTCGCCCGGTAATGCCTAACATGCGTATAGGTACAGTAGGGGTCGTCTTAATACAGTGTCTCTGTACGAAGTCTTCGCTAATTACTCTGTACACTAAACATCCTGTGTCAATCAATGTCCGCGCTGTTGCGGACCTGTTTAACGTTGGCTATACGATAAACGGCGTAGTCGTTATGTAGTTGCTCTTAAAAGATAGCTAAGTAGTGCTTTGATTTAGCAATCTATCTCGTATATGCCTCTGGCAGGGCCTCCGCTTAGAGGCTACTCTTTTCTTAACTCGTCGTCGTCCTAGTAGGACTCCTAATCCTCTTGTTAAGGCGCTGTAGTTGCTACCCTTGCGGTGGTCGGCCGTCCCCTAGGTCTCTCTGCTAGCAAAAGCCTGCAATTCTGTACAGTATAGCCTATCTTGCTATACCTATAGCAGCTCCCTTCTGCTCGTCTCTTGTTAATAGTGGCTATGTCTACCTATTGCACCCTTTTGGTAGCGGCCCTTAGCCGTACAGTAACGGCTGCCACTACCCTCGTCGTCGTTAGTTCCTAGTCTATAGCATCCGTCTGCCGCTAGAGGGGTTGTCGCATCTTATAAGCGCAGCTTATCCGTCCGAGCCTGCGCTACTAGTCGTCGACTATCCTAAGGAGATCGCAGAATTCCTTATACGTAGCTAGTCGCATTACGCCTACTAGTCCCGTTAAAATCTCCTTACAGAGGCCTACCTCTAAAGAGGTAATTTTTATCCTGTCCTGCTATTAGAGACCTCCTGCCTCTGCTAGAGTCTAGTCGTATTCTGCAAGGAATTCTCGTACGGTCTTGCGTCCTTGCTTTATCGTATTGACCTATAGGAGTGCTCGGCTCTCGCAGTCTAGATTCTTGTAGCTCTTGTTAATAGCTGCCTAGAGCATCGTCGTCGTAGCTATTGCCAGGTTTGCAATAGCCGTCTCGTAGTACAGCAGAATCCGTGCTGCCGCCCTGCCCTTTAACCTCCTAAAGAGGTAAACTACCTTGTCTAGCTCGGTCGGGTACGCTCCTAAGTCGACTAGAAGCTTAGAGCGCATCTGGGTAGCCTAGGAGGGGTACTCGGCCGGAGTCTTACTATCGTACGTAGTAACGTTGGGGAGTTTGCTCTTGGGGGTCGGGGTATAGGCTATCGTGTTCGTCGTCGTCGTAGGGGTCGAATCGCGATCAGACGCCCTAAGCTGTCGTAGCTCCTGTTCCCGTTAGGAAATTATCGCAGCCTAGTAGCTTACTTGCTGCTCGAGCTAGGCATTGTATGCCAACAGCTCCTTATACGCGCAGTGCATCTGTCCCTGCATAGCTGTAGGTTCTATAGAGATATCGCTGTCTATCTTTGTTGTATTACTGCAGTTACTAACAGTAAGATCAGTTCCTAATATAATGTAAAGGGCTTAAGAATCAAGCTTAGTTCAGAAAATTAAGGTTGGGTATCTATATAAAGGAACTGATAGGCAATTCCTTCGTCGTCTGCTACTGTACAATTTGTACTTACGAAGCTAAGCTAGCAATTTCCCTCTGTGTAGGGATGCAAGGTTTACACTCTATACAGAGGATCGGGAATTCTCCCTCTGTACAGTAGTGCAGAGTTTTCCCTCCGTTTAGAGGGGCAGCAATTCCCCTCTATGCAGGGCTATAGGGTTCTCCCTCTCTATAGGAGTGTAGTTCTGTCGGTAATTCCGTACAGAGGGTGGGATCGTGCTAGCGCCGCTAAGTTGCAGTCCTTAGGGCAACGGTTAGCTTAGGTCGGTCTAGGACCTGGGCTGGGCGGCGCCCCCTAACAATACCCCCCCCTCCCTTCTTGTAGTGCCCTTTTTTATACAGCAGCATGCTGTATACACTTAGTTCCTGCTGTTCCTTTGCTAGGTCGCGACTTCCTATTTTCGTCTGGCCGTCTATATAGTTGTTGCTCGTCGCCTACTAGGTCGTAGTTGCCTCCTGCTATTTTACCTAGTTGTAGCAGCTGCCCTAGTTGCTATTGCTTCCTATACTAGGCAGCTACTGCCTAAATTCCAAGTCTCTCTCTTCTCTTTCCCTCTTTCTTCTCTTTCTATTCTCCTCCTGCCTCCCCCCCTTCTACGCTGTCTACTGTCTATTACTGTCTACCGTCTACGCCTACTCCGGCCCTACTACTAGCTACTAACAGTTACTACTACTACTAGCTACTACTATTACTACTAGCTACTACTATGCTACCTGCCCCGTCTGGCCGTGCTTGTTGTAGCTCTCTCGTAGTTGCTTGCCCCTCCTCCTCCGCTGTTCTAGCTAGGGTCCCCTCCTATTTTCGCCTCTAGTAGTAGAATCCTTAATTTTATTAATAGCTACGCTTCCAGTTCGTACGGATTCCCTTCTTCTGTACAGTCTAAGCTAACGTCTTAGGTGCTATACTAACGAGTAGCAAGACGCAGCTAAGCTGCCCTACTACGCCTTCTAGTGTAGCCCTGCCTAGGTTACACTATAGCGGGTAGCTACAGCCTAGGCGTCGTACGTTAACGCTATCCTTATCGCTACTTAGGGCCAGCCCTATGCCCCTTGCCCTAACTCCCCCTAGCCCTTACTTAGCCTATACCGCCTCCTAGGCTTCTGGGCTAGGGTGTGTGCCTTGTGCAAGTGGAAGGATAGCTCCCTCTACTGCCCCTACTGCTGTCTAGGGGAGGCGCGTATGGGTGGGGGGGTGCCTCTCCTTCCTAGGGTTGGCCCGGGTAGGGGTGGGGGTCCTGCTAGGCAGGAGGTAATTGAGATCTCAGATAAGGAGTCGGTTGCTCTAGTCCCCTAGGGTGGTAGCTAGTAAGCCACCCCTCCCTCTAGGTAGTGTAAGAAATTCCGGACGGTTCTGCTCCTAACTCCTCTTATTTCTACTCTCCTTCCTATCTGTTCTGTAGCTGTTCCCTTCCTCTAGCCCTTTTTTATACAGTGTCGTACGATGTCGTATTAGTAGGATCCTATAGTGTCCTACGTCGTAATTCTCGATCCTTTAACAACCTAGGTTGCTAGCGGCTACCCTGTCCTTAGGGTAGATCGTGCCTAATCCGACGAAGGTAGACTCTAGGTTAATACCTGTCTTTGATAACTATATCTAAGGCTAGAGAGGGAAGAATCTACGTACAAGCGGAGGTAGAGGTATTTGAGTGTGCGCTAAGCCTAGCCCTGCTAAGCCTAGCTGCTAGCTGTCTACATCTATATCCGTATTACTACCGCCCTCCCCAACTAGCGATTGCCCTTAATCGCTATTAGCTAAACTAGGTCGCTCCAAACTAGGCTGCTCCAAACTAGGTCGTAGGGGTCGCAAATTCAGCTTCGCTATCGGCCAATTAGGTTGCTCTAAAACAGGTCGCTTTTGAGGTTGCTTTTAAGGTCGCTTTTGAGCTTCAATTTCTATGCGTTTTGAGTCTTAATCTCGTGCCTTTTTGAGCCTTAATCTCGTGCCTTTTTGAGCCTTAATCTCGTGCCTTTTTAAGTCTTAATCTCGTGCCTTTTAACGTCGCTTTGGTGCCTTGTTTGCTGCCTTGTTTGCTGCAGAGGTCGCGGAGGTCGTTAAGGCCGCGGAGGTCGCAGAGGTTGTCGAGGTCGCAGCCTATGTATGTCGCTTCTTAACAGTCGCTACTTAACAGTCGCTCGCTTCTTAAGCTGTCGCTCGCTTCTCGAACTGTCGCTTCTTAAGCGGTCGCAGAGGTCGCAGCCTACGTATGTCGCTTCTCGACAGTCGCTCGCTTCTCGGACGGTCGCTCGCTTCTCGGACAGTCGCTTGCTCCTTAGACGGTCGCTTCTTAACGGTCGCTTCTCGACAGTCGCTTCTTAACAGTCGCTTCTTAGACGCTCGCTTCTCAGACCGTCGCTTCTTAGACCGTCGCTTCTTAGACCGTCGCTTCTTAGACCGTCGCTTCTCAGACCGTCGCTTCTTGAGCCGTCGCTTCTCGACGGGCTGCAGAGGTCTCAGAGGTCGCAGAGGTTGTTGGGGGCGCAGAGGTCGTTAGGGGCGCAGAGGCTTCTAGAGGTCGTTAGTGTCGCAGAGGTCTGTCGCTCCTGAACTTGTAGTGCCTTTCTGAACATGCAGTGTCTGTGTTGTCTGCAGCTGCCTGTTGTCTGCAGCAGCTGTGCCTTGTGCTTGTACCTGCAGCTGTGCCTCTGTTGTCTGCAGCAGCTGTGCCTGTCTGCAGCTATGCCTCTGAACTGTACTGCTTCTGCACCTAAACAGTATGTGTTGTCTGCAGCTGCCTTGTACCTGTATCTAGGTGCTCGTGCCTAGGTGCTCGTGCCTAGTGCTCTGCCTAGTGCTCGGCCTGGTGCTCGTGCCTAGGTAGTCGTGCCTAGTGCTCTGCCTGTATTGTCTACAGCAGCTCTGTGTTGTCTGCAATGTCTGTTGTCTGCAGCAGCTGCCTGCCTGCAGCAGTACTTCTGAATTCTGAACGTGCTTCTATGCGTGCTTCTGGACATGCTCTTCTGAACCTGAACAGTGTATGTTTTCTGCAGCAGCTTTGTACTGGTGCTGAGCCTAGTGCTTGTGCCTAGGTGCTCGTGCCTGGGTGCTCGTGCCTGGGTGCTCGTACCTGTGCTTTGCCGTACGTCTCGATTGTGCTGCCGGTCGCGCTGCTCGTGTCGTGCTTTGCCTCGTTTGCTAAACTTCTCGATAGGCCTTGTCCGAATAGAATAGTCTGTTAAAGACCTGAAAAAAACGAATGTTGTCGCCCTAGGTCCTGCTAGGTGCACTCTCGTCGTCGTCGCTCTATCGTCGTCGCGCTTACTCCTTGCTCTCGCTCCTCCTTCTTGCTGCTCCTACATCGTCGTCGCTCTTATCCTTCTCGTCCTTCTCGTCCTTCTTAAAACTTCAAAACTCGTACGATCTGCTTGTAGGGGCACTCTCTCTCTTCTCGATTAGGGCGCTTCTCTTCCCTAAAACTCTTCTTCTTCTTAATCGGGGGAGGGGGGGTAGAGTAGTATGCATATGCACAATTAAGTAACCGGATGTAATTCGACGGCCTCCTTTGTACATATACAGTACACACTCTAGGTTAGTTGCACGTACGTTAATTGAGTATCCGGATGTAATTCAACGGGCTCTTTCGCGTAGTGCGGTTGTTGTTAAAGTAAGCCTTAGATATAATAATCCAACTAAGGTAGACTCTAGGTTAATACCCGTCTTTAATAACTTTATCTAAGGCTAGAGAGGGAAGAATCTACGTACAAGCGGAGGTAGAGGTATTTGAGTGTGCGCCAAGCCTGGCCCTGCCAAGCCTAGCTGCCAGCTGTCTACATCTACATCCGTATTAGTGCCTCTTCCCGCCGTACGGCGCAGTGTTACTGTAACTAGGCAGAGGGATAGTTCTCCTCCTACCTGTCTAGTGCAGTTGTGTCCTGCAGGGCCTCGTACAGTTCCTACGTAGGCTCTGCCTATCCTCTCTATTTTACTAGGTACTCCGCCCTCTTCTGCCTCCTTCGGCTCTTAAGGATTCCTTCTACCTCGTACTCTTCCTGGTCCTCGGTTATAATCGCTAGTGGGCGCGCGTCGTTCGTCGTCTGGTGCGGCAGTGGGTCCGTATTCGCTAGCTGTACGAGGTTTATATAGATAACTAGATAAATCCCTAGGGGAGTGTTTAGTCGTATAGCGTATATCCCTACTAGTCGGACTACTGTAAAATTCCTGTTCTTCCAATCTAGCTTCTTGCTTAGCCGGTCTGTATAGATGTTTCGCTAGTTTAGCTAGACCTTATCCCCTGCCTCGTACCTTAGTGCAGCCTGCCGTCCCTTGTTAGCCTGCTCTTCCGCATTCTGTTAAGCTATAGCTAGGCTTGCCTTTGTCTATTAATAGGCGTTCGTAATCGTCTGTACAATAGCCTCTCTCTGCTGAATTAGGGATTGTACGGGGCGCGGGGTGTTACTACTTAGGGTCGGTAGGAGCAGGGAATAGTCGTATCTATAGGCTATAAAGAAGGGGGACAATCCTGTAGCATTAGCTGTACAGCTGTTAATAGCCAGTTCCGCTATAGGGAGAAGTCGGTTCCAGTTTGTCTGGTTATAGTCGACGTACGCTTAGAGGTACGCTTCCAATATCGAATTGACCCTCTCTGTCGCCCCGTCCGTCTGCAGGTACTACGCGGTTAACAGGCGACGTTCTACCTTTAGCAACTGGTAGACCCTTGCCTAGAGCTGGCTCGTAAACTGCGTGCCCTAGTCCGACAAAATCAACTAAGGGAATCCGTGTTTGCTAAACGTTATCCGTATAAACGCCTAGGCAGTGTCCTTAGCCGTAATAGAGTCTATTCCCTCTAGTATTACCCTCTTCGTTAGCTTGTCCGTAACTACTATAATGTTCTGCCGTCCGTCGCTCTTAGGTAGGTCTGTAATAAAGTCTAACGTTAGGTCTTGCTAGGGCCGGTCCGGGATCGGTAGGGGCTTTAGCAGTCTATGCTTTAGCTCTCGCTAGGGCTTCGTCTGTCTGCATACGTCGCAGTTCTGTACGAACCTGCGGATGTCCTTCGCTTTTGCCGGCCAGTAGTAGTCCCTAGCGACAATGCTGTACGTCTCCTTACGCCCTGGGTACCTAGTAGCTATAGAGTTGTACGCCCGTTATATTAAGCTCATATAGAGCTTCTCGTCTGCTAGGACCCAAATCCGATTCCTAAACTTTAGGTTGTTCTCTCCGTCTACTAAGCACTCTGCTGCCGACACCTTAAGGTATAGCTCGGCTGGGAGCTTCCGCTGTCCTCCTTAGATCGCCGTATAGGCCCCTTCGTACACCTCGTCCTTTTCTACTACCTCTTCCTATACTTGCAGTTGGGGTTCCTATAGGTGCGTCGCTGCTAGGCGGATAGTCTCCTCGCCTGGCTCCTCCTTAAACATCTGGAATGTTCGTAACTTCAACCAGTCGTCCTTATACGTCGTTGGCATGTCCTGGTCCCTTCTAGATAGTGCATTGGCCCTGCTGTTGTCCTTGCCCTTACTATGCTAGAGTCTTCTATTAAACCGGCTTAGGTACATTGCCTATTGTACGTACCTCTTAGACAGCTTCTAGGGCTGCGTAAAGTACTCCAGATTCTTGTAGTTAGTTAGGGCGAGGAACTTGGGCACCGAGCGGAGTTCTCTATCCTATACTTCGCAGCACTGTACAACTGCTAGCAATTCCTTGTCGTAGATAGGGTAGTTGCACTTAGCTAGGGAGTTCTTCTTAGAGAAATACGCGTATAGGTGCAGGAGTCCGTCCGAGCCTACCTGTAACAGGATACCTCTAATACAGTACTCTTAGGAGTTAGTTTCTAGTATCGTTATACGTTCTAGGTCGAAGGCGGCAAGCGTTAGTCCTGTAGTAAAGAGCTCCTTTAGCTTGTTAAAGCTCCTATCGCACTCGTCCGTCTATTTGAACTGCTTGTCCTTGTATGTTAGCTCGACTAGGGGGCGCACGATCTCCGAGTAGTTCCGTATAAACTGGTAGTAGAAGTTAGCAAACCTAAGAAATTCCTGTACGCCCTTAACGTTCGTAGGCGGCTTCTATTGCTTAATAGCATTAATCTTCTTCCTATCTATGCTAATGCCTTTCCCTACCTCTATAATAAACTCTAGGTATTTTGTACGCTAGACACCAAATTTACATTTGTCGATGTCGAGGTACAGCCCAGCCTGCTGCAGTCGGTCTAGCATCTTCTTAACATCCTGTACGTAATCTGTATAGGTGCCGTCTGTAAAAACTAGGGTGTCGTCGAGGTATGCCGAGCAGATGTCGTCTAGTAACCCTTGCAAGGACTTGTTAATGTACCTTTAGAAGGTTGCTAGTGCGTTAGCAAGGCTAAAGGGGGTAACAAGCTACTTAAAAAGACTATATCTCGTACAGAAGGCAGTTATCTATTTACAGCCTTCCTTGATCTGTATCTTACAGAAGGCCGAGACTACGTTAAGCTTAGTAAACTACTTTGCCTTGCTAATCCGTCTAAGAGTCTCCTTAATAAGGGGTAGGGGGTACCGGTCCTTCTTAGTAATTGCGTTAATGCCTCTGTAGTCTACGCAGAAACGCAAGCCAGCCTTCCCCTCTTTATAGACAAACAGCACTAGGGCTCCTGTAGACGACGTACTTGCCTAAATAAACCCTTTGGCGAGCAGGTCGTCTGGTGTCTTGCGCAGTACTAGGAGTTCTCTAGAGGACATTCCGTACAGCAGTCCGTACAGTACCTCCGGCAGACTCCTATCTAGACGGAGCTCTAGCTAGATGTCGTAGTCAATCCCTTCTCCTTAGTGTAGCAGCAGCTTTAAGGCCGACTTTGGCTCGAAGAGGTCTAGGTATCTAGTATACTCCCTTAGAAGCTTCTTATAGGGGTTCGTTACTTTCTTAGGTGCCAATGCCTTCTTAACGTCCGCCGTTGCCGAGTTGATTTCGGCCTTAGCATTGTTACCCTATAGAGCCTTCCCTTAGTCTTAGGGCCTCTGCTTCGTCGACGTGTTGGCTCCGGCCGTAGCGTTGTCGTCCTGCTAGACCGTCCCCTAGTCTCGAAGCCTCTGCTTCGTTACTGCCAGGTACAGCCGTCCTCGTCCAACGTCTAGCTTGCCCCTCTAGCGCTCTATCTATAGCTTCCCTAGTATTAGGTTATACCCTAGCTTGTCCTGTACGACATAGAGGTATAAGTCCCGCTTATAGTGTCCCTGTACCTCTATCGTTACTTTTACTATATAGGTAATGTCCGGTCCTCGCCTAGTAATGCCCAACATGCGTACTGCTACAGTGGGGGTCGTCTTAATCCAGTGTCTCTGTACGAAGTCTTCGCTAATTACTCCGTATACCAAACATCCTATGTTAATTAATGTCCGCACTGTTGCGGACCTGTTTAACGTTGGCCGTACGATAAACGGCGTCGTCGTTATGTAGTTGCTCTTAAAAGATAGCTAAGTAATGCTTTGATTTAGCAATCTATCTCGTATACGCCTCTAGCAGAGCCTGCGCTTAGATGCTACTCTTTTCCCGACTCGTTGTCGTCTAAGTAGGACTCCTAATCTTCTCGTTAGGGCGCTGCAGTTGCTACCCTTGCAGTGGTTAGCCGTCCCCTAGGTCTCTCTGCTGGCAAAAGCCTGCAATTTCGTAGAGTGTAGCCTATCTTGCTACACCGGTAGCAGCTCCCTTCTGCTCGCCTCTTATTAAGGGTAGCTATGTCTACCTATTATGCCCTTTTAGTAGCAGCCCTTAGCTGTACAGTAACGGCTGCCGCTACCCTTGTTATCGTTGGTTCCTAGTTTATAGCGTCTGTCTATCGCTAGAGGGGTTGTCTTATCTCTTAAGCGCGGCTTATCCGTCCAAGCCTGCGCTGCTAGTCGTCGACTATCCTAAGGAGATCGCAGAATTCCTCGTACGTAGCTGGTCGCATTACGCCTACTAGCCCCGTTATAACCTCCTTAGAGAGGCCTACCTCTAAAGAGGTAATTTTTATCCTGTCCTCCTATTGGAGACCTCCTGCTTCTGCCAAAGTCTGGTCAAATTCCGCGAGGAATTCTCGTACAGTCTTGCGTCCTTGTTTTATTGTGTTGACCTGTAGGAGTGCCCGGCTCTCGCAGTCTGGGTCCTTGTAGCTCTTATCTAGACCTGCCTAGAGCATCGTCGTCGTAGCTATTACCGGGTTGGCAATGGCCGTCTTGTAATACGGCAGAATCCGTGCTGCCGCCCTGCCCTTTAACCTCCTAAGGAGGTAAACTACCTTGTCTAGCTCGGTTAGGTATGCTCCTAAGTCGACTAGAAGCTTAGAGCGCATTTGGGTAGCCTAGGAGGGGTACTCGGCCAGAGCCTTACTATCGTACGTAGAGACGTCGGGGAGTTTGCTTTTAGGGGTCGGGGTATAGGCTATTGTGTTCGTCGTCGTCGTCGTCGTCGTAGGGGTCGGATCGCGATCGGACGCCCTAAGCTGTCGTAGCTCCTGTTCCTGTTAGGAAATTATCGCAGCCTAGTGGTTTACTTGCTGCTTGAGCTGCCTCTTGTGTTCTAGCAGCTCCTCGAACGCGCAGTGCATATGTCCCTCTATAGCCGTAGTTTCTATAGGGATGTCGCCGTCTATCTTTGTTTTATTACTACGGTTACCGACAGTAAGATTAGTTCCTAATGTAAAGGGCTTAAGAATCTTAGTTTAGAAACTTAAGGTTAGATATCTATATAAAGGAACCAATAGGCAGTTCCTTCGTTGTCTGCTACTGTACAATTTGTACCTACGAAGCCAAGCTAGCAATTTCCCTCTATATAGGGATGCAAGGTTTACACTCTGTACAGAGGATCGGGAGTTCTCCCTCTATATAGTAGTGCAGAGTTTTCCCTCTGTTTAGTGGGGCGGCAATTCCCCTCTATATAGGGCTATAGGGTTCTCCCTCTATATAGGAGTGTAGTTCTGTTGGTGATTCCGTACAGAGGGTAGGGCCGTGCTAGCGCTGCTAAGTCGCAGTCCTTAGGGCGACGGTTGGCTTAGGTCGGTCCAGGACCTAGGCTGGGCGGCGCCCCCTAACAGGGAGGCTAAAGTCCAAAGTAAGGGATATAAAAACTAAGTAAAGAAAGGAAGGGCTAAAGTCTACAGTGTAAAAGCTGAATTAATGCACAAGACGAGCTATAAACAAGAAGAAGGGAAAGATTAGGGGGGCGGCAGCAGGTTCTTATATCCCTCTGCCCTAGCTGGTTGTTTGCTAAGTGTTTGCTAGTAACTTTCTTATTAAACTCTGTTTCTTTGTTCTGCAAACAAATTCATTTCCTAGACCCGCTTTTTCTAAAGGTTCTAGAACTAAGCTAGGAGTGTTTGCATCGCGAGATAATTCGCCTTTTACTCTCTTGGAGTCTTCTTCTATCTAGTAGTTGTTGGCCTGTAGTCTGTAAATCCTGATAGTTCTAGGTAGGTCCTGGATGCTGTTGTTTTCCGTTTTATATCTAGTGACCGTGTTTTCCGTTTTATATCTGTTGACCGTAACAGTAGGTTCTATAGGGATGTCGCTGTCTATCTTCGTTGTATTACTGCGGTTACCGACAGTAAGATCAGTTCCTAATATAAGGGCTTAAGAATCTTGGTTTAGAAACTTAAGGCTAGGTATCTATAAAAAGGATCTAATGGGCAGTTCCTTCGTCGTCCGCTACTGTACAATTTGTACCTACAAAGCTAAGCTAGCAATTTCCCTCTATATAGGGGTGTAGGGGTTTTGTGTTAGGGGGCGCCGCCCAGCCCAGGTCCTGGACCTAAGCCAGCCGTCGCCCTAAGGACTTCGACTTAGCAGCGCCAGCACGACCCTACCCTCTGTACAGAGTTACCAACACGACTCCACTCCTGTACAGAGGGAGAACCCTATAGCCCTATACAGAGGGGAATTGCCGCCCCTCTAAACGGAGGGAAAACTCTGTATTACTATACAGAGGAAAACTCCCTATCCTCTATATAGAGTGTAAACCTTGCATTCCTGTATAGAGGGAAATTGCTAGCTTAGCTTCGTAGGTACAAATTGTACAGTAGTAGACGACGAAGGAACTACCTATTAGTTCCTTTATACAGATACCTAGCCTTAAGTTTCTAAACTAAGATTCTTAAGCCCTTATATTAGGAACTAATCTTACTGTTAGTAACTGTAGTAATACAACGAAGATAGACGGCGACATCTCTATAGATCCTGCAGCTATGTAGGATCAGATACACTGTGCGTACGAGGAGCCGCTGGCACATAAGAGGCAGCTCGAACAGTAAGTAAGCTACTAGGCTGCGATAATTTCCTAACAGGAACAGGAGCTACGACAGCTTAGGGCGTCCGATTGCGATTCGACCCCTACGACGACGACGACGAACACGATAGCCTATACCCTGGCCTCTAAGAGCAAACTCCCTAACGTTACTACTTACGATAGTAAGGCTCCGGCCAAGTACCCCTCCTAGGCTGCCCAGATGCGCTCTAAGCTTGTAGTCGACTTAGGAGCATACCCGATTAAGCTAGACAAGGTAGTGTACCTCTTTAGGAGGTTAAAGGGCAGGGCGGCATTATAGATTCTGCTGTACTACAAGACGGCTATTGCTAACCTAGCAATAGCTACAACGACAATGCTCTAGGCAGCTCTTAATAAGAGCTACAAGGACCTAGACCGCGAGAGCCGAGCACTCCTATAGGTCAATACAATAAAGCGAGGACGCAAGACCGTATAAGAGTTCCTTGCAGAATACGACTAGACCCTAGTAGAAGCAGGAGGACTCCAATAGGAGGATAGGATAAAAATTACCTCCTTAGAAGTAGGCCTCTCTAAGGAGATTATAACAGGACTGGTAGGCGTAATACGACTAGCTACGTACAAGGAATTCTGTAATCTCTTTAGGATAGTCGACGACTAAAAGTGCAGGCTCGGACAGATAAGCTGCGCCTACAAGATACGACAACCCCTCTAGCAGCAGACGGACGCTATAGACTAGGAACCAACGACAACAAGAGTAGCGGCAGCCATCGCTATACGGCTAAGGGCCGCTGCCAAAAGGGCACAGTAGGTAGATATAGCTACCCTAGACAAGAGAAGGGCAGAAGGGAGCTGCTATAGGTATAGCAAGATAGGCTACACTGCACAGAATTGCAGGCTTTTGCTAGCAGAGAGACCTAGAGGACGGCCGACCACTGCAAGGCTGGCAACTGCAGCGCCCTAACAAGAGGAACAGGAGTCCTACTTAGACGACGACGAGTCGGGAAAAGAGTAGCCTCTAAGCAAAGGCTCTACTAGAGGCATATACGAGATAGATTGCTAAATTAAAGCACTACTTAGCTATCTTTTAAGAGCAACTACATAACGACTACACTGTTTATCGTACAACCTACGCTAAACGGGACCGCTACAGGGCGGACATTGATTAACACAGGATGTTTAGTATATAGAGTAATCAGCGAAGACTTCGTACAGAGACACTATATTAAGACGACCCCTACTGTACCTGTACGTATGCTAGGCATTACCAGGCAAGGACCGGACATTACCTATATAGTAAAAGTAATAATAGAGCTGTAGGGACACTATAAGCAGGACTTATACCTCCATATCGTACAGGACAAGTTGGGGTATAACCTAATATTAGGGAAGCTATAGATAGAGCGCTAGCAGGGCAAGCTAGACGTTGGGCGAGGACGGCTGTACCTAGCAGTAACGAAGCAAAGGCTCCGAGACTAAGGGAAGGTTCCGCAGGGCGGCAATGCTAAGGCCGAAATCAACACTGCAACTACGGACATTAAGAAGGCATTGGCGCCTAAGAAAACGACAGACCTCTATACGAAGCTCCTAGCGGAATACGCAGAATACCTAGACCTCTTCGAGCCAAAGTCGGCCTCGAAACTGCTACTACACCGAGGAGAAGGGATTAACTATAACATCTAGCTAGAGCTCTGCCTAGATAGGAGTCTGCCCGAAGTACTGTATAGCCTACTGTACAGTATGTCCTCTAGAGAACTCCTAGTACTGCGCAAGACACTGGACGACCTACTTGCTAAGGGTTTTATTTGCGCAAGTACCTCGTCCGCAGGAGCCCCAGTATTGTTTGTCTATAAGGAGGGCAAGGCCGGCTTGCGTTTCTGTATAGACTATAGAGGCATTAACGCGATTACTAAAAAGGACTGGTACCCCCTACCCCTTATTAAGGAAACTCTTAGACAGATCAGCAAGGCAAAGTAGTTTACTAAGCTTAACGTAGTCTCGGCTTTTTACAAGATACGAATTAAGGAAGGCTATAAATAGATAACTGCCTTCTGTACGAGATATAGTCTTTTCGAGTAGCTCGTAACCCCCTTTAGCCTTGCCAACGCACTGGCGACCTTCTAGAGGTATATTAACAGGTCCCTACAAGGGTTACTAGACGACATCTGCTTAGCGTACCTCGACGACATATTGGTATTTACTGACGGCACCTATGCAGATTATATACAGGACGTCAAGAAGGTACTAGATCGACTGCAACAGGGTGGCTTATACCTCGACATCGATAAATGTAAATTTGGGGTACAGTGTACGAAATACCTAGGGTTTATTATCGAGGCAGGGAAAGGCATTAGCATAGATAGGAAGAAGATTGATGCTATCAAGCAATAGAAGCTGCCTACAACTGTTAAGGGCGCACAGGATTTCCTTAGGCTTGCCAACTTCTACCGCTAGTTTATACGGAACTACTTAGAGATCGTACGTCGCCTAGTGGAACTAACACACAAGGACAAGCAGTCTAAGTAGACGGATAAGTGCAATAGGAGCTTTAACAGGCTAAAGGAGCTCTTTACTACAGGACTAACGCTTGCCGCCTTCGACCTAGAACGTACGACGATACTAGAAACTGACTCCTTAGGGTACTGTATTAGGGGTATCCTGTTATAGGTAGGCTTAGACAGACTTCTATACCTATACGCATACTTCTCTAAGAAGAACTCCCTAGCTAAGTGCAACTACCCTATCTATAATAAGGAATTGCTAGCAGTCGTACAGTGTTGCGAAGCGTAGGATAGAGAACTCTGCTCAGTTCCTAAGTTTCTCGCCCTAACCAACTACAAGAGCCTCGAGTACTTTACGAAACCCTAAAAGCTGTCTAAGAGACACGTACGATAGGCGATATACCTAAGTCGCTTTAATATAAGACTCTAGTATTGTAAGAGTAAGGACAGCAGCAGGGCCGATGCGCTATCTAGACAGGATTAGGACATACTAACGACGTACGAGGACGACCGATTAAAATTACAGACATTTCGGATGTTTAAGGAGGAGCCAGGCGAAGGGACTATCTGCCTAGCAGCGATGTATATATAGGAACCCCATTTATAGGTATAGGAAGAGGCAGTAGAAAAGGACGATATATACTAAGAGGCCTGTACAGCGATCTAAGGAGGACAGCGGAAGCTCCTAGCAGAGCTTTACCTTAAGGTGTCGGCAGCAGGGTGCTTAGTAGACGAGGAGAACAACCTAAAGTTCAGGAATCGGATTTGGGTCCTGGCAGACGAGAAGCTCTGTAAGAGCTTAATATAACAGGCATATAACTCTATAGCAACTGGGCACCTAGGGCGCGAGGAGACGTACAGCATCGTCGCTAGGGACTACTACTAGCCGGCGATAGCAAAGGACATCTGCAGGTTCGTACAGAACTGCGATATATACAGAAGGACAAAGCCCTAGCGTAAACTAAAGCACAGGCTGCTAAAACCCCTACTAATACTAGACCGGCCCTAGCAAGACCTAACAGTAGACTTTATTACAGACCTCTCTAAGAGCAACGGACGGCAGAACATTATAGTAGTTATAGACAAGCTAACGAAGGGAGTAATATTAGAAGGAATAGACTCTATTACAGCTAAGGACACTACCTAGGCATTTATACGGACAACGTTCAGCAAGCACAGGTTCCCTAGGTTAATTGTATTAGACTGGGGTACACAGTTTACGAGTTAGCTCTAGGCAAGGGTATGTCAATTGTTAAACGTAGAACGTCGCCTATTAACTGTAGAGTACCCGTAGACGGACGGCGCGACAAAGAGAGTCAATTCGACATTAGAAGCGTACCTCTAAGCGTACGTCGACTATAATCCGACTAACAAGAACCGCCTTCTCCCTATAGCGGAGCTGGCTATTAACAGCCGTACAGCTAACGCTCCAGAATTGTCCCCCTTCTTTATAGCCTACAGATACAACTATTCCCTGTCTCTACTAACCCTAAGTAGTAATACCCTACGCCCTGTACGATCCCCGATTTAGTAGAGCGAGGCTATCGTACAGACGATTACAAACGCCTATTAATAGGCGAAAGCGAGTCTGGCTATAGCTTAACAGAATGCAGAAGAGCAGGCTAATAAGGGACGACAGGCTGCACCAAGATACGAGGCAGGAGATAAGGTCTAGCTAAACTAGCGAAATATCTATACAGACCGGCCGAGCAAGAAACTGGATTGGAAGAACCGGAAGTTTACGGTAGTCCGACCAGTAGGGACATACGCTATACGACTTAACACTCCCCTAGGGATTTACCTAGTCTTCTATATAGACCTTGTACAGCCAGCAAACACAGACCCCCTACTGTACTAGACGACGGACAACGCGCGCCTACTAGCGATTATTACTAAGGGCTAGGAAGAGTACAAGGTAGAAGAAATCCTTAAGAGCCGAAGGAAGAAGAAGAGGGTAGAGTACCTAGTTAAATAGAGAAGGTAGGCAGAGCCTATATAGGAACTGTACGAGGCCCTCTAGGACACAACCGCGCTAGACAGATAGGAGGAGAACTATCCCCCTGCCTAGCTATAGTAGAACTACGCTGTATAGCGAAAAGGGGCACAATCTACCCTAGGTCCAGGGCAGCCGCTAGCAACCTAGGTTGTCAAAGGATTGAGAATTAAGACGTAGGACCCTACCAGGTCCTGCTAATACTACACTATACAGAAGAGGGGCAGGAGAAAGGGAACAGTTAAGAGACAGGTAAGATAGGTAGAAATAAGAAGGGGATAAGAGCAGAACCGTCTGGAAATTTCTTATACACTACCTTAGAGTAGCTTACTAGCCACTACCCCCTAGTACTAGGGCCGCCGACTCTATACCTATAATCTTAATTACATCCTGGCCGGCAGGGGCCCTAACACTAGAAGGAGTGGAAGGGTAGCTTAGCAACATCCTGCTGCTTATTGATATAGTACCTAAGACGTTAGCTAGGACTGTACGAAGGGGGAAGACTGTAAGAACCGGAACCGGAGCTGTTAGTTAAGCTAAACGTCCTACAGCTAGAAGTAGAGGTATAGGAGGACAGGCCAGCAACTACAAGAGAACTATAACAGCACCAGGCGGACGGAATAGCGGCGTTAGCAGTAGTGGTTGTAGTTGGTAGTAGTAGTAGTAGTAGTTATAGTAACAGTAGTAGTAGTAGACAGCTAGGCGGACGGTTAGCAGATATAGGAATAGGAGAGAAAGAGAAGAAGAGAGAGAGAGGAGGGGAAAGGTTAATATACAGGGTAGTAGCTGGCTGCTATGTAAGGCTACGACAACTAGGGCAGCTGCTACAACTGTATAAGGGAGGGCAAACGAGGCAACTACGATCTAGTGCCTAGACGAGCGACGGCCCTTTAGACGACTGGACAGAGACGGGAACATCTACCTAAGAGCTGGACTCCGGACGACGACTAGGGTGTTAGGGGGCGCCGCCTAGCCCAGGTCCTAGACCCGACCTAAGCCAGCTGTCGCCCTAAGGACTGCGACTTAGCAGCGCCAGCACGACCCTACCCTCTGTACAGAATTACTAACAGGACCCCACTCCTATATAGAGGGAGAACCCTATAGCCCTATATAGAGAGGAATTGCCGCCCCTCTAAACAGAGGGAAAACTCTGCACTACTATATAGAGGGAGAACTCCCGATCCTCTGTACAGAGTGTAAACCTTGCATCCCTGTACAGAGGGAAATTGCTAGCTTGGCTTTGTAGGTACAAATTACACAGCAGCAGACGACGAAGGAACTGCCTATTAGTTCCTTTATATAGATACCTGGCCTTAAGTTTCTGAACTAAGATTCTTAAGCTCTTATATTAGGAACTAATCTTACTGTTAGTAACTGTAGTAATACAACAAAGATAGACAGCGACATCTCTATAGAACCTACAGCTATGCAGGGACAGATGCACTGCGCGTATAAGGAGCTGTTAGCACACAAGGCCTAGCTCGAACAACAAGTAAGCCACTAGGCCGCGATAATTTCCCAACGGGAACAGGAGCTACGACAGCTTAGGGCGTCCGATCGCGATCCGACCCCTACGACGACGACGACGAATACGATAGCCTACACCCCGACCCCTAAGAGCAAACTCCCTAACGTTACTACGTACGATAATAAGACTCCAGCTAAGTACCCCTCCTAGGCTACCCAGATGCGCTCTAAGCTTCTAGTCGACTTAGGAGCGTACCCGACCGAGCTAGACAAGGTAGTTTACCTCTTCGGGAGGTTAAAGGGCAGGGCGGCAGCACGGATTCTGCCGTACTATAAGACGGCCATTGCTAACCTAGCAATAGCTACGACGACGATGCTCTAGGCAGCTCTTAACAAGAGCTACAAGGACCCAGACCGCGAGAGCCGAGCACTCCTACAGGTTAATACGATAAAGCAAGGACGCAAGACTGTACGAGAATTCCTCGCAGAATACGATTAGACTCTAGCAGAGGCAGGAGGTCTCTAATAGGAGGACAGGATAAAAATTACCTCTTTAGAGGTAGGCCTCTCTAAGGAGATTATAATAGGACTAGTAGGCGTAATGCGACTAGCTATATACAAGGAATTCTGCGATTTCCTTAGGATAGTCAACGACTAGCAGCGCAGGCTCGGACGGATAAGCCGCGCTTATAAGATACGACAACCCCTCTAGCAGCAGACAGACACTATAGACTAGGAACCAACGACAACAAGGGTGGCGGCAGCTGTTACTATACAGCCAAGGGCCGCCACTAAAAGGGCGCAATAGGTGGACACAGCTACTATTAATAAGAGGCGAGCAGAAGGGAGCTGCTACAGGTGTAGCAAGATAGGCTACACTGTACAGAATTGCAGGCTTTTGCTAGCAGAGAGACCTAGGGGACGGCCGACCACTGCAAGGGTAGCAACTGCGGCGCCCTAACAAGAGGATTAGGAGTCCTACTTAGACGACAACGAGTCGGGAAAAGAGTAGCCTCTAAGCAAAGGCTCTGCTAGAGGCGTATACGAGATAGATTGCCAAATCAAAGCACTACTTAGCTATCTTTTAAGAGCAACTACATAACGACTATGCCGTTTATCGTATAGCCAACGTTAAACAGGTCCGCAACGGCGCGGACATTAATTAATACAGGATGTTTAGTGTACAGAGTAATTAGCGAAGACTTCGTACAGAGACACTGTATTAAGACGACCCCTACTGTACCTGTACATATGTTGGGCATTACTAGGCGAGGACCGGACATTACCCATATAGTAAAGATAACGATAGAGGTACAGGGACACTATAAGCAGGACTTATACCTGTATATCGTACAGGACAAGTTAGGGTATAACCTAATATTAGGAAAGCTATAGATAGAACGCTAGCAGGGCAAGCTAGACGTTAGGCGAGGGCGGCTGTACCTAGGATAAACAAAGCAGAGGCTCCGAGATTAAGGGAGGGTCCTGCAGGGTAGCAATGCCGAGGCCGAAACTAATAAGGCGACGAAGCAGAGGCCCCAAGACTAAGGGAAGGCTTTGTAGGGTAACAATACTAAGGCCGAAATCAACACGGCGACGGCGGATATTAAGAAGGCATTAGCACCTAAGAAAGTAACGGACCCCTATACGAAGCTCCTAAGGGAATACGCAGGATACCTAGACCTCTTTAAGCCAAAGTCGGCCTCGAAACTGCCGCTACACGAAGGAGAAGGGATTAACTACGACATCTAGCTAGAGCCCCGTCCGGATAGGAGTCTGCCTAAGGTACCGCATAGACCGCTATACGGAATGTCCTCTAGAGAACTCCTAGTACTGCGCAAGACACTAGACGACCTGCTTGCTAAAGGGTTTATTTAGGCAGGTACCTCGTCCGCAGGAGCTCTAGTGCTGTTTGTCTATAAGGAGGGGAAGGCCGGCTTGCGTTTCTGCATAGACTACAGAGGCATTAACGCAATTACTAAGAAGGACCGGTACCCCCTACCCCTTATTAAGGAGACTCTCGGACGGATTAGCAAAGCAAAGTAGTTTACTAAGCTTAACGTAGTCTTAGCTTTCTACAAGATATGGATTAAGGAAGGTTGTAAATAGATAACTGCCTTCTGTACGAGATATAGTCTTTTCAAGTAGCTTGTTACCCCCTTTGGCCTTGCTAATGCACTAGCAACCTTCTAAAGGTACATTAACAAGTCCTTGCAAGGGTTACTAGACAACATCTGCTCGACGTACGTCGACGACACTCTAGTTTTTACAGACGGCACCTATGCAGATTACGTACGGGGCGTTAAGAAGGTGCTAGACAAAATGCAGCACGCTAGCTTATACCTCGACATTGACAAATGTAAATTTGGTGTCTAGCATACGAAATACCTAGGTTTTATTATCGAGGCAGGGAAAGGCATTAGCGTAGATAGGAAAAGAATTAATGCTATTAAGCAATAGAAGCTGCCTACGAACGTTAAGGGCGTATAGGAATTTCTTAGGTTTGCCAACTTCTACTGCTAGTTTAGACGGAACTACTCGGAGATCGTGCGCCCCCTAGTCGAGCTAACACATAAGGACAAGCATTTCAAATAGACGGACGAGTGCGATAAGAGCTTTAACAAACTAAAGGAGCTCTTTACTACAGGACTAACGCTTGCCGCCTTCGACCCGGAACGTACGACGATACTAGAAACCGACTCCTCGGGGTACTACATTAGAGGTATCTTGTTACAGGTAGGCTCGGACGGACTCTTGCACCTATGCGCATATTTCTCTAAGAAGAACTCCCTAGCTAAGTGCAACTACCCTATCTACGACAAGGAATTGCTAGCGGTCGTACAGTGTTGTAAAGCGTAAGATAGAGAACTCTGCTTAGTTCCTAAGTTCTTTGCCCTAACTAACTACAAGAACCTGGAGTACTTTACGCAGCCCTAGAAGCTGTCTAAGAGGCACGTATAATAGGCAATGTACCTAAGTCGGTTCAATATAAGACTCTAGTATCGCAAGGGGAAGGACAACAGCAGGGCTAGTGCGCTATCCAGACAGGATTAGGACATGCCAACGACCTACGAGGACGATCGGCTAAAGTTACGAACATTCCAGATGTTAAGGAGGAGACTAGCGAGGAGACTATCTACTAAGCGGCGACACACCTATAGGAACCCTAACTGCAAGTATAGGAAGAGGCAGTAGAAAAAGACGAGGTGTACTAAGGGGCCTGTACAGCGATCTAAGGAGGACAGCGGAAGCTCCTAGCGGAGCTCTATCTTAAGGTGTCGGCGGCAGAGTGCTTAGTAGACGAGGGGAACAACCTAAAGTTCAGGAATCGGACTTGGGTCCCAGCAGACGAGAAGCTCTATACAAGCTTAATACAACGGGCGTACGACTCTACAGCAACCGGGCACCTAGGGCGTAAGGAAACGTACAGCATTGTTGCTAGGGACTACTACTAGCCAGCGATAGCAAAGGACATCTGCAGGTTCGTACAGAACTGCGATATATACAGACAGACGAAGCCCTAGCAGGAGCTAAAGCATAGGCTGCTGAAACCCCTACCGATCCCAGACCGGCCCTATCAAGACCTAAAAGTAGACTTTATTACAGACCTCCCTAAGAACGACGGACGGCAGAATATTATAGTAGTAACGGACAAGCTAACGAAAGGAGTAATACTAGAGGGAATAAACTCTATTACGGCTATAGACACTGCCTAGGCCTTTATACAGACGACGTTTAGCAAGTACGGTTTCCCTTAGTCAATTGTGTCGGACTAGGGTACGCAATTTACGGACTAGCTCTAGGCAAGGGTCTGGTAGTTGCTAAATGTAGAACGTCGCCTGTTAGCCGAATAGCACCTACAGACGGACGGTGCAACGGAGAGGGTCAATTCGACGTTGAAAGCGTACCTCTAAGCGTACGTCGACTATAACTAGACGAACTGGAATTGCCTCCTCCCTATAGCAGAACTAGCTATTAACAGCTATACAGCTAATACTATAGGATCGTCTCCCTTCTTTATAGCCTATAGATACGACTATTCCCTGCTCCTAACGACCCTAAGTAGTAACACGCCGCGCCCCGTACGATCCCCAATTCAGCAGGGAGAGGCTATTGTACGGACGATTACGAACGCCTATTAATAGGCGAAGGCGAGCCTAGCTATAGCTTAACAGAATGCGGAAGAGCAGGCTAACAAGGGACGGCAGGCTGCACTAAGGTACAAGGCAGGGGATAAGGTCTGGCTAAACCAGCAAAACATCTGTACAGACCGGCCGAGCAAGAAGCTGGATTAGAAGAACAGGAATTTTACAGTAGTCCGACTAGTAGGGATATACGCTATACGACTAAACACTCCCCTAGGGATTTATCTAGTCTTCTATATAGACCTCGTATAGCCGGCGAACACAGACCCCCTACTGCACTAGACAACGGACGACGCGCGCCTACCAGCGATTATAACTAAGGGCCAAGAAGAATACGAGGTAGAAGGAATCCTTAAGAGCTAAAGGAAGCGGAAGAGGGTAGAGTACTAAGTAAAATAGAGAGGATAGGCAGAGCCTACGTAGAAACTATACAAAGCCCTACAGGACACAACTGCGCTAGACAGGTAGGAGGAGAACTATCTCCCTACCCAGTTATAGTAACACTGCGCTATATAGCGAAAAGGGGCAAGATCTATCCTAGGGACAGGGCAGCCGCTAACAATTTAGGTTGCTAAGGGATCGAGAATCACAACGTAGGACACTACGGGATCCTACAGACACTACGCTGTACGACACTGTACAGAAAAAGGACAGAAGGAAGGGGACAGCTAGGAAACAGGTAGGAAGGAAAGTAGAAATAAGAGGAGTTAAGAGCAGAACTGTCCGAAATTTCTTACACTACCTAAGGGGGGGGGGGGGGGGGAGTGGCTCACTAGCTACTACCCCGTAGGACCAGAGCGGCCGACTCCCTATCTAAAATCTTAATTACCTCCCGCCTAGCAGGACCCCTATCCAGGCCAACCCTAGGGAGTAGAGGCACCCCTCCTACCCCTACGCGCCTCTTCTAGACAGCGGTAGGGGTAGTAGAGGGAGCTATCCTTCCACTTATACAAGGCACACACCCTAGCCCAGAAGCCTAGGAGGCGGTATAGGCTAAGTAAGGGCTAGGGGGAGTTGGGGCAGGGGGCGTAGGGCTGGCCCTAGGTAGCGATAAGGATAGCGTTAACGTACGACGTACAGGCTGTAGCTACCTGCTAAGGTATAACCTAGGCAGGGTTACACTAGAAGGCGTAGTAGAGTAGCTCGGCTGCGTCCTGCTGCTCGTTAGTGTAGTACCTAAGACGTTAGCTTAGACTGTACAGAGGACAGGAATCTGTACAGACTAAAAGCGAAGCTGTTAGTCAAATTAAGGATTCTACTACTAGAGGCAGAAATAGGAGGCGACTCCGGCTAGACAGGCGGAGGAGGAGGAGCTAGCGACTACGAGGGAGCTACAGCGAGCACGGCCGGACAGGGCGGACGGCATAATAGTAGCTAGTAGGTAGTAGTAACTAGTAGTAGCTAGTAGTAGTAGTAACTAGTAGTAGCTAGTAATAGTAGTAACTAGTAGTAACGGGTAGTAGCTAACAGTAGGGCCGGGGTAGACGGTAGGCGTAGACGGTAGACAGTAGTAGACGGTATACAGTGATCTAACTGCAGTAGACTCTAGGTCAATACCCGTCTTTGATAACTATATCCAAGGCTAGAGAGGGAAGAATCTACGTACAAGCGGAGGTAGAGGTATTTAAGTGTGCGCCAAGCCTGGCCCTGCCAAGCCTAGCTGCCAGCTGTCTACATCCACATCTGTATTACTACCGCCCTCCCCAACCAGTGATTGCCCTTAATCGCAATCAATCTATCAATCGCAATCAGCCAATCAGGTCGCACTAATCCAGGTCGCTTTTGAGGTCGCTTTTGAAGTCGCTTTTGAGCTTCAATTTCTGTGCGTTTTGAGTCTCAATCTCGTGCCTTTTTGAGCCTTAATCTCGTGCCGTTTTGAGCCTTAATCTCGTGCCTTTTTGCTGTTGCTTTGGTGCCTCAATTGGTGCCTTGTTTGCTGCCTTGTTTACTGCCTTGTTTGCTGCAGAGGTCTTAGAGGTCGCAGAGGTCGTAGAGGTCGCGCAGGTCGTCGGGGTCGCGGAGGTCGCAGAGGTCGTTAAGGCCGCGGAGGTCGCAGAGGTCGCGGAGGTCGTAGAGGTCGCGGAGCTCGCAGAGGTTGTCTTGCAAACACGTGTCGCTTCTCGACGGTCGCTTCTTAGACGGTCGCTTCTTAGACGGTCGCTTCTCGACGGTCGCTTCTCGGACGGTCACTTCTCGAGAGTCGCAGAGGTTGTTGGGGGCGCAGAGGTCGCAGCCTACGGACGTATGTCGCTTTTCGACAGTCACTTCTCGAGCCGTCGCTTTGCCTATACTTTGCCTGTATTGTCTGTAGCAGCTGTGCCTGTCTGCAGCTGCCTTAGTGCTCTTGCTCTGCCTTGTGCTCTGCCTAGTGCTCTGCCTTATGCTCTGCCTGGTGCTTATGCTCTGCCTAGTGCTCTGCCTTGTGTTCTGCCTGGTGCTCTGCCTGGGTGCTCGTGCCTGGTAGCTCTGCCCAGGTGCTCGTGCCTATATGCCCTGTCTCTGCTTTGCCTATGCTGTCTGCAGCAGTAGTGCCTGCTCTGTAGCTGTGCCTGCTCTGTAGCTCTGCCTTGTCTGCAGCTGCTGTACCTATATTGTCTGTAGCAGCTCTGTATATTTTATACAGCAGCCCTGTATTGCCTGCAGCTGCTGTGCCTCTAAACATGCTCCTAAACAGTGTGTTGCCTGCAGCAGCCCTGTCTTGTCTGAAGCTGCTGTGTCTGCCTACAGCAGCCTTTCTGAATATATAGTGCCTGTGTTGTCTATAGCAGCTGCCTTGTGTTGCCTATAGCTATGCCCTCTGTTGTCTGCAGCAGCTGTGTCTGTCTGCAGCTATGCTTCTGAACATGCTCTTCTGAACCTGGACAGTGTGTGTTGTCTGCAGCAGCTCCGTGTCGTCTGCAGCTGCCCTGTGTTGCCTGCAGCTGCCTTTTGCTCTGCCTTGTGTTGTATGTTGTCTGCAATAGCCTTGTACTTGTGCTAAGCCTAGTGCTAAGCCTAGTGCTAAGCCTGGTGCTGAGCCTAGTGCTGAGCCTGGTGCTGAGCCTAGTGCTAAGCCTGGTGCTGAGCCTAGTGCTGAGCCTGGTGCTGAGCCTAGTGCTGAGCCTAGTGCTGAGCCTAGTGCTGGGCCTGGTGCTAAGCCTGGTGCTTAGGCTCGCTGGTGCTTCTAAACGTGCTGCCGTCCCTTGTACTGAACGTGTCGCTTGTCTTGTCGCTAAACCAATTGCTATATGTCTCGATTGTTGAACGTACGCCTTGATTGCTGGCTAGCCGTACGTCTCAATAGGCCGGTGTCGCTTTGCCTTGCTGAACTGTCTCGATAGGCCTTGTCCGAATAGAATAGTCTGTTAAAGACCCGAAAAAAAACGAATGTCGTCTCCCTAGGTCCTGCTAGGTGCGCTCTCGTCGCCGCTCTCTCGCTCCTCGCCTCGCCTCCTTCTCGTCGCTCCTACATTGTCGTCCTTGCGTCGTCGTCGTCGTCGTCCTCGCTCTCCTGGAACTTCAAAACTCGCAATCTACTCGTAGGGGTACTCTCTTCCCTAAAACTCTCTCTTCTTCTTAATAGGGGCACTTCTCTTCCCTAAAACTTTCTCTTCTTCTCCTCGATAGGGGCACTTCTCTTCCCTAAAACTCTTCTTCTTCTTCTCGATAGGGGCACTTCTCTTCCCTAAAACTCTTCTTCTCGGTCGGGGGAGGGGGGGGTAGAGTAGTATGCACATGTACAATTAAGTAACCGGATGTAATTCAACGGCCTCCTTCGTACATCTGCAGTACACACTCTGGGTTGTCGGTTGCACGTACGTTATTCGAGTACCCGGATGTAATTCAACAGGCTCTTTCGCATAGTGTAGGTGTTGTTAAAGTGAGCCTTAGATATAATGATCTGACTGCAGTAGACTCTAGGTTAATACCCGTCTTTAATAACTATATCCAAGGCTAGAGAGGGAAGAATCTACGTACAAGCGGAGGTAGAGGTATTTAAGTGTGCGCCAAGCCTGGCCCTGCCAAGCCTAGCTGCTAGCTGTCCACATCCACATCCGTATAAGACAGTGTAGAAGGGGGGAGACAGGCAGGGAATAGAAAGAAAAGGGGGGAGAGAAAGAGAAGGGAGAGACTTGGAATTTGGGAGGTAGCTGCCTACTATAGGAGGCAATAGCAACTAGAGCAGCTGCTACAGCTAGGTAAAAAGGCAAGGAGGCAACTACGACCCAGTAAGCGACAGGCAACGACTGTATAGACGACCAGACGAAAATAGGAAGTCGCAACCTGCTAAAGGAACACTAAGAGCTAAGAGTATACGACACGCCGCTATACGAAAGGACTACTGCGAGAAGAGAGGGGGGGGTATTGTTAGGGGGCGCCGCCTAGCCTAGGTCCTAGACCTGAACTTAGCCAGCCGTCGCCCTAAGGACTGCAACTTAGCAGTGCCAGCACGACCCTACCCTCTGTACAGAATTACTAACAGGACCCTACTCCTGTATAGAGGGAGAACCCTATAGCCCTATACAGAGAGGAATTGCTGCCTCTCTAAACGGAGGGAAAACTCTGTACTACTGTATAGAGGGAGAACTCCTAATCCTCTGTATAGAGTGTAAACCTTATATCCCTACATAGAGGGAAATCGCTAGCTTAGCTTTGTAGATACAAATTGTACAGCAGTAGACGACAAAGGAACTGCCTATTAGTTCCTTTATATAGATATCTAGCCTTAAGTTTCTGAACCAAGATTCTTAAGCCGTTACATAGGGCACAGGGACAGAACTAGACGGCCTGCTGCCGCAAGACTGTACGGCTAAGAGGTAGAGTTTATAGCTAGGGCTATAGGGTAGGAGGTAAATAGTTAGACAGGACCGAGCACCTCCTGTACCTTCGTAACTGCTCGTAGGTCCTCCTCTGCCTTGGCCTCGGCATTCTTAAAGTAGCAAACGGAATCGGTTAAGATTAGGTAGAAGCGATCTAGCACTACCTGCCTTCCCTACTTACGGGTCCTCCTCTGCCTTAGCTACAGAAACTAGAGGGACAGGTCCAAGGTTGCAACAGCGTCAAAGGAGGGCATCTAGCAGGCATTGCCGACTAGCAAGTGCCTAGACAAAGACGGAAAAGCACTACCTGCTAGAGGAGCCCTAAGAGCTAAGGGTGTACGATAATGTAACGCAGTACACTTAAGCCAAAAGGGACTGGTCAAGTAACTCAGAAGTGACTTGACCAATGTGTACTAGATATATAAACCTTGGCAAGGCATAGTAATAACACGGGCCAACCCACCCTGTATTACTACCCCCTGTGCTACAGGCTTACAACCTCGTAAGCTGCGCTTACTTACAGGCTACGTATGCTATTGCACAGCCCCCCTATGCAGCATACGCAATCAACCCCCCCCTAGCAGGTCTGCACACAGCCAGCTGGACCTTTACCAGGTCTGCCTTATTCTGTACAGAGTAGTAGACAAACGGACATACGTTAACGCTGCTTCCACTCTCCCGTTAAAAGATGCGCCCTCTAGGAATTGAACCTGGGCCTTTTATCGTACACTTTCAGCAGTTACTTCTAAGTTAAGTGATATAACGCAGTACACTTAAGCTAAAAGGGACTGGTAAAGTAACTCGGAAGTGACTTAACTAATATATACCAGATATATAAACCCTGGCAAGGCATAGTAATAACATAGGCCAACCTACCCTATATTATACAACATGCCGTTGTACGAAAGAAGCACTATAAGAAGGGAGGGGGGTATTGTTAGGGGGCGCCGCCCAGCCTAGGTCCTAGACCTAAGCTAGCCGTTGCCCTAAGGACTGCGACTTGCTAGCGCCAGTTAACCCTACCCTCTGTACAGAGTTACTAACACGACCCTACTCCTGTACAGAGGGAGAACCCTATAGCCCTATATAGAGAGGAATTGCTGCCTCTCTTAACGGAGGGAAAACTCTGTATTACTATATAGAGGGAAACTCCCGATCCTCTGTATATAGTGTAAACCTTGCATCCCTACATAGAGGGAACTTGCTAGCTAAGCTTTGTAGGTACAAATTATACAGCAGTAGACGACGAAGGAACTGCCTATTAGTTCCTTTATGTAGATACCCAGCCTTAAGTTTTTAAACCAAGATTCTTAAGCCCTTACATTTTGCTCTATATAGAGGGTTACGAGTTTCCCTCTATATAGGGATGTAGAGTTTTCCCTATATATAGAGGGGCGGCTATTTCTCTCTATATAGGGGCGTAGTATTCTCCCTCCGTACTAGAGTAGGGTCGTATTAGTAACTCCGTACAGAGGGTAGGGTCGTGCTAGCACTGCTAAGTCGCAATCCCTAGGGCGACGGCTAGCTTAGGTCTAGGACCTGGCTGGACGGCGTCCCCTAACACGCTAAGAGGGCGCACTAGGTAGACGCAGCTACCCTTAACAAGAGGTAAGCAGAAGGGAGCTGCTATTAGTATAGCTAAGTAGGGCACACTGTTCGGAACTGTAGGCTTTTGCTAGTATAGAGATAGGGGACGGCTAGCCACTACAAGGGTAGCAACTGCGGCACTCTAACCTAAGACCTAAGAGTTCCCCTTAGACGATAACGAGTCGGGAAAAGAGTAGCCTCTAAGCAAAGGCTTAGCTAGAGGTATATACGAGATAGATTGCCAAATCAAAGCACTACTTAGCTATCTTTTAGGAGCAACTATATAACGACTACACTGTTTATCGTACGACCTACGCTAAACAGGACCGCCACTTCGCGGACGCTAATCGATATAGGGTGTTTAGTGTACAGAGTAATTAGCGAAGACTTCGTACAGAAACACTACATTAAGACGACCCCTGCTGTACCCGTACGTATGCTAGGCATTACCGGACGAGGACCGGACATTACCTATATAGTAAAAGTAACAATAGGGCTGCAAGGAAACTATAAGCAGGACTTAAACTTCTACATTGTATAGGATAAGCTAGGGTATAACCTAATATTAGGGAAACTATAGATAGAGCGCTAGCAGGGCAAGCTCGACGTTAGACAAGGACGCCTGTACTTGGCAGCTACCAAGCAGAGGCTCCGAGACTAAGGAGGGGTTCTACTAGGTAGCAATACTAAAGCTAAGGGCAAGGCTAGCTTAAACGCTAAGGTTCACACTGCGACTGTAGACATTAAGAAGGCCTTAGCGCCTAAGAAAGTAACAGACCCCTATACGAAGCTCCTATTAGAATACGGGGAATACCTAGACCTCTTCGAACCAAAATCGGCCTCGAAACTGCCCCTACACTAAGGAGAATGAATCGACTACGACATCTAGCTCGAGCCCTGTCTAGATAGAAGCCTGCCTAAAGTACTATACAGCCTACTATATAGCATGTCCTCTCGAGAACTCCTAGTGCTACGCAAGACACTAGACGACCTACTTACTAAAGGGTTTATTCGCGCAAGTACATTATCGGCTAGAGCCCTAGTACTGTTTATTTATAAGGAAGGCTTAGCTAGCTTACGTTTCTGTATAGACTACAGAGGCATTAACGCAATTACTAAGAAGGACTAGTACTCCCTACTTCTTATTAAGGAGACCCTTAGACGGATTAGCAAGGCAAAGTAGTTTACTAAGCTTAACGTTGTTTTAGCCTTCTATAAGATACGGATTAAGGAAGGATATAGATAAATAACCGCATTCTGTACGAGGTATAGACTTTTCGAGTAGCTTATTACCCGCTTTAGCCTTGCGAACGCGCTAGCGACCTTCTAGAGGTACATTAACAGTTTTTTGCAAAGACTCCTAGACGATATCTGTTCTATATACCTTAACGACACCCTGTTATTTACAGACGGCACCTGCAAGGACTACGTACGAGATGTTAAGAAGGTGTTAGACTATTTGCCGCAGGCTAGATTGTACCTTAACATCGACAAATACGAATTCGGTATATAGCGTATAAAATACCTAGGATTTATTATTAAGGTAGGGAAAGGCATTAGTATAGACAGGAAGAAGATTAATGCTATTAAGCAATAGAAGCCACCTACGAGTGTTAAGGGCGTACGAGAATTCCTTCGATTTGCTAACTTCTACTGCTAGTTTATACAGAACTACTTAGATGTAAGGACTTAAGAATCTTAGTTTAGAAACTTAAGGCTAGGTATCTATATAAAGAAACTAATAGGCAGTTCCTTCGTCGTACGCTGCTGTACAATTTGTATCTACAAAGCCAAGCTAGCAATTTCCCTCTATATAGGGATGCAAGGTTTACACTCTATATAGAGAATCGGGAGTTTTCCTCTATATAGTAATGCAGAGTTTTCCCTCTGTTTAGAGGGGCAGCAATTCCCCTCTGTATAGGGCTATAGGATTCCTCCTCTGTATAGGAGTAGGGTCTTATTAGTAACTCTGTACAGAGGGTAGGGTCGTACTAGCGCCGCTTAGTCGCAGTCCTTAGGGCGACAGCTAGCATAGGTCTAGGACCTAGGCTAGGCGGCATCCCCTAACATTAGAGATAGTACGCCCTCTAGTTAAGCTAATATACAAGGACAGACAGTTTGCCTAGACAGAGAAATATAACAAGAGTTTTAATACGCTAAAGGAGCTCTTTACTATAGGACTAATGCTTGCTGCCTTTAACCTAGAACGTACGACGATACTGGAAACCGACTCCTTAGGATACTGTATAGGAGGTATCCTCTTATAGATAGGTCTAGACGGCCTTCTATACCTATATATATACTTCTCTAAGAAGAACTCCCTTAATCCGGGCACGCAGATATATTTCAATACGGCCTTTCTAATAACTATATCTCGAACTAAGGAGGGAAAATTATCTATGTAGTAGTAGGCAAGAGCTTTAGGGGTAGTAAGCCAAGGCCCGGCTCGGTCCGGAAGGGCCGAGCCGAAATTCCGAGGGTCTACCCTATTACTTAGTTCTACCCCTTTCTGCCGCTGCAACACCACCCCCCTCCCTTACTAGCGGTCGCCCTCGACTGCTTACTTATCTGTTCCCCCTTTTTTTTTCGAAGCTATCCCCTTTCTTTATCTTCTTTCTTCTTACATTATTACTATCTAACGTCTTTACTTAGCGTCTATCTAATCCTTGCTATCTAATCGGAGCTAGCGGTTACCTAAGCTGCGGCCGAATCGGTCTGTGCGCCTCTGCAGAGGTCTATATAGATCGATCCGTGGCTTGCTATCTTCTTCTTCTTCTTTCCCTACTAAAGACCTTACCTACTATAGGGCCGGCGGCGCCGACGCCGCTTTATTTGTTCGGGGCAGCGTCGTCGACCGTCGCGTCGACCTAGCGGTAGGTAGTGGCTGCGTCGAAGACTCCAGCGAAGCGACTGTTACGATCGTCTTTATCGGCTTCTGTACTAATAGAGCAGACGCGGGTTTTCTTCTTCTTCTGGAATTATTAACTTCGGAGCCACTTAGGCTTCAGCTTCTTCGGGTTCTGGACATAAAACTCTCTTAGCAACTCCGCCGAATTCCGGAGGTTCTCGGCCGGATACTATTTATAGTCTTCCGGCTATCCTTTCTATAAGATCCTCGCTTCTATAGATCCTCTCTGCTTTCTTATATCTACTACATCCTCCACCTCCCACTCTTCTTCTTCTTCGTCTATCTCGATTGGTAGGGGTTCGGCGAACCCTTGTTCTGGAAGGCCGTCTTTAGGGTCCAAAATTAGCAGGTCCGAATGGAAGACATCGTAGATTCGGAACGATTTCGGTAGTTGGAGCCGATAAGTTACCGGCGACCTCTTTTCTACTATCTTAAACGGACCTACGTAGTAGGGGTTAAGCTTAGCGTTGCCTCTTAGCCTTAGGTTCTGCGTGTTAAGCTATACCTTTTGGCCTTCTTCGAATTCTATTAGTAACCGCTTTCTATTAGCTTGAGTTACTATCTTCTTCTAAGCCGATTCTATCGCCTCCTTTGCTACGCGGATTGCTTCTTCTATCTAAGATCTAAGCGCTTCTGCCGCAGCTGCAGCGTCTCTCTTCGACGAGGTAGCTGTAGATATAGATAGTTCTAAAGAGCTAGGTTCGCTTAGCAGTTGAAAGCTTATCCTCGGAAGGTAGCTATAGGTTATCTTAAACAGTGCTAGTAAGGTGGCCTCTAACCGTGCTGAATGGGCGCAGAATTCGGCTATAGGCAACATCTTAGCCCACTCTGCTTAATAATAGCTGCAGAAGGTTCGCAGATATTTTTCTATCTCTCGGTTAGCTACTTTAGACTAACTGTCGGTTTAAGGGTAAGCGGCTGTGCTAAGCTTTCTACGAAATCCGAGAACTTAGTTAATAGCTTTCTATACATTAGCAGTGAATTAAGGACCCCTATCCGTAGTAATAGTGTCCGGCAGGCTATAGTGCTTCTATACGTACTGGATTAGCATTCTCGCCGTTTCTTCCGCTGTAGTTCCTTTATCCTTAGCTTAGTAGGGGATAAAATAGCGCTCCTTGCTTAGTCGATCCACTACGTTAAGCGTAGCATTATATCCGTCCAAATTCGGCAGGCCGGTTACGAAGTCTATCGTAATGTGCTGCTACAGTTTCTTAGGGATCGGAAGTAGCTTTAGCAGACTGGCCGGAAGGCCGTAACAGGGCTTCGCAGCTCGGCATACGTAACAATTAGCGATAAACTGGTGGATCCGTTCGAAGATTCGCGGAAACCAGTAGATCGTCCTTACTGCTTCTATCGTCTTCTTCGAGCCTGCGTAGCCGACGTCCTTAGAACTATAGACTAGCTAGATGACCTCTGTAATTAGTTCTTCTAGAACTATTAGCTTCCCTAAACCGGTTTTGCTAAGTTTCTGCTGCTGATTAAGTCGTTCCACTTTCTCGTAGAGCGTCTCTTCTTCTGTCGGCTCTTCTATCGCGCAGATCCCTGCCTCTTTTAACACCTCGGCGTCTACTATCCGTTCGGTTAACACCTTCTAAAACATGTCCAGATCTTCTTTCGCGCGGCTGGTCTTTCCCTCTCTTCTTGTTAGCGCATTAGCCTTTCTATTTTGCGCTCCGGGTCTATAAGTGATCTTGAAGTCGAACCCGGACAAGTAGGCGGCCTACCGAGCTTAGCGCTGCGATAGCTTCTGTGTCTTTATAAAGTAGGTTAGCGACTGATAGTCTGTAAGGACCTAAATCGTGTTCTTTCTAGCTATAAGCTCCGGCTTCCACTCCTCGAAAGCCTGGATAATAGCTAATAGCTCTTTATCGTAAATAGCGTAGTTGCGCTCGGCCTCGTTTATAGACTTGCTAAAGAAAGCCAACGGATAGAGGGTCTCTCCGTCGTTAGCATATTAAGAAAAGACCCCTGCTGTTACTATGTTAGAAGCGTCCGTTTCTACGTAGATCGTCTTTTCTAGTCGGAAGTGCGCTAGAACCGGCGCCGAGGCAACTGCTTCTTTTAGCTGGTTAAAGGCTTTTGTGCACCTCTCGTTCTATAGGCTGGCGGCCTCCTTCTTTAATGCCTCGTTTAGGGGTCTCGCTATCTTGCTAAAGTCCTTAATAAACTGCTAATAGTAGCTGCAGAACCCGAGAAACGCCCTAATTTGTATAGTGTTTCCGGATTTCGGCTGCTTCTATTCCGCTACAGCAGCGACCTTCGAGGGGTCTATCCGAATTCCCTCTCTTCTAACGATAAGACCTAGATATTTGACATTAGTCTAATATAACTCGCTCTTTTTCGTGTCTGCGTTTAACCCGACCTCGCAGAGCCTAGTTAACACTTTCTCGATATAGTCCGTGTGTTGCTCTCTCGTTCCTTTAGTGTAAGTAAGAATGTCGTCTAAGTAGATAGACACGAACCGTTCTAGCATGTCTATAAAGGTGTAGTTTATAAAGCGCTGCTATACTGCCGGCGCGTTAGTGAGTCCAGAAGGCATTACTAGCTACTTGAAATTGTCTATACGCATAGCGAATGTCGTAAGGTCTTCCGTTTGTCCTTCCTCGTTCCTTAATCGGTAGAACGCTTAGCGAATGTCTAGCTTGCTAAACCACTTAGCCTCTGCTACCTTCTGTATAGTCTTATCGATTAGAGGCAGCGGATATACGTCTCTCTTAGTGACCTCTTTAAGGCCTCTGTAATCTACGTACAGTCGGAGGCTACCTCCGGGTTTCTGTAGGAAAAGAATCAGGGACGTATACTCGGCTAAGCTCAGCATAATAAACTTTTTCGCTAGATTTTCTCGAACAAACACTTCTACCTAGTCTAGCTCGGCTGGTGATAAGCGTCTTAGGGGTTCGGTTCTTAGCAACGCAGCTCCTTCTTTTAACTAGATCTTGTTGTTATATTCCGGTCGGTAGAGCGGTAACAGGTTAGAGTCAGCCTTCGAGAACACGTTAGCGTAGCTATAGAGTTCCTTTAGTAATGTAAGGGCTTAAGAATCTTGGTTTAGAAACTTAAGGCTAGGTATCTACATAAAGGAACTAATAGGCAGTTCCTTTGTCGTCTGCTGCTGTATAATTTATACCTACGAAGCTAAGCTAGCAATTTCCCTCTATATAGGGATATAAGGTTTATACTCCGTACAGAGGATCGGGAGTTCCCTCTCTGTACAGTAGTGTAGAGTTTTCCCTCTGTTTAGAGGGGAGGCAATTCCTCTCTATATAGGGCTATAGGGTTCTCCCTCTATATAGGAGTAGGGTCCTGTCGGTAATTCCGTACAGAGGGTAGGGTCGTGCTAGCGCTGCTAAGTCGCAGTCCTTAGGGCGACGGCTGGCTTAGGTCGGGTCTAGGACCTAGGCTGGGCGGCGCCCCCTAACAATACCCCCCTCCCTTTTCGTTATAGTTCTTCTGTACGACAGCGAGTTGTATAGCCTTAGATAATCCTCTAGCAGGTAGCGCTTCCTGTCTTCGCTTAGGCCTTGCCTGTTGACCTCTCTCTCTGCTAGTTTAACCTTTGTGTTGTCCTCCTGGATCCGCAGGCAGGGAAGGCAGGTAGTGCTAGATCGCTTCTACCTGAACTCAACCGATTCCGTTTGCTAATTTAGCGACGCCGAGGCCGAGGCTAAGGAGGCCTGCGAGCAGTTATAAAGGTGCAGGAGGTGCCCGGTCCCCCTTTTCGCTCCCCTCCTACTCTCTAGCCCTTAGCTATACAATCCGCGTCCTAACTGTACGGTCCGGCGCTACCGGGCTATTTGGCTCTGTCCCTGCCCCTTAGTCGTCGTCCGGAGTTTTCCTCCTAGGTAGAGGTTCCTGCCTCTATCTAGTCGTCTAGTAGGACGTCGTACGTATAGGTCCTAGGTCGTAGTTGCCTCGCTTGTCCTCCCTTATACAGTTGTAGTAGCTGCCCTAGTTGTTATTGCCCTACAAGGCAGGCAGCTACTACTCTGTATATAAACTCTTTCCCTCTTTCCTCTCTCTCTTCTTCTCTTTCTCCTTTATCCCCTATCTGCTACCCGTCTGTCTAGCCGTCCGTTACTACTACTATTACTACCGTTACTACTGTTACTACTAGCTATCTACTAACTACTACTACTAGCTACTATCGTTATGCTACCTGTCTCGTCCGGCCGTTCCCGCTGTGTCTCTCTTGATCTGAGCGCGTAGATAAGGTTTAATACGGCTGTTTTGATAACTATATCTCGAACTAAGGAGGGAAAGGAACCTATATAGTGGTGGTAGAGGGCTTTCGTAGTGGTGGTACCAAGGCCCGGCTCGGCCCGGACAGGCCGAGCCGAAATCTAGGGTCCACTCTATTAATCTGTCCTACCTCTTTCTACCGCCGCAACACTACCCCCCTCCCTTACTAACGGTTGCCCTCGACCGCTTAGTCACCCTATCTATCCGAAAGTCTCCACTTTTTTTTTTTTATAATTCATCGTCTCTTTCTCGAAAATCTCCTCCGACAGTAATGTTACCTCTTTCGTCTTCTATCGCTTCTTGAATTCCTTACGTTATTGGCGTCTAAGGTCCTTTACTTGGCGTTTATGTAATCGGTGCGCCTAATCCGTGCTATCTGATCTAAGCCGTAGGTTATCTGAGCTGCGGCATAGCTGGTCTGTGCGCCGGCGCAGAAGGTCTATATAGATCTTTCCTCGGCTCTATCTCTTCTTCTTTTTCTTTCTCCACTAAAGCCTTTACCTACTACGGGGTCGGCGGCGCTGGCACGCTACGGCGTTAGCGAGCTGGCGGCCGAACCGCAGTAGGTAGTGGCCGCGTCGAACCGGTAGTAGGTGGTGGCCCAGTTGAAGGCCTCCCCGAAGGCGACCGATACGATCGTCTTTATCGGCTTCTGCACCGGTGGAGCGGACGTAGCTTTTTTCTTTCTTTCTTCCGGCGTTGTCGACATTAGAGCTACGCTAGTTTCGGCTTTTCCGGGTTCCGCGCGTAGAACTCCCTTAGCAGCTCTGCCGAGTTTCGCAGATTTTCGACCGGATACTATTCGTAGTCTTCCGGCCACCCCTTCTACGAGATCCTCGCTTTAATAGACCCCCTCGTCTTCTTTACGTCTATTACGTCTTCTACCTCCTATTCTTCCTTATCGTCTATCTCGATTGGCGGGGGTTTAGCGAACCCCTATTCCGGCAGGCTGTTTTCAGGGTCTAAGTTCAACAGGTCCGAATGGAAGACATCGTAGATCCGGAACGATTTTGGTAGCTGGAGTCGATAGGTTACTGGCGACCTCTTTTCCACTATTGTGAACGGACCTACGTAGCGGGGGTTGAGCTTGACGTTCCCTTTTAGCCTTAGGTTCCGCGTGTTAAGCTATACCTTTTGGCCTTCCTCGAATTCTATCGGTAACCGCTTCTTATTAGCTCGAGTTACTATCTTCTTCTAAGCCGATTCCATCGCATCTTTCGCCACCTTAATCGCTTCTTCTATCTTAGATCGTAGCGCTTCTGCCGCCGCGGCGGCGACTCTCTTTAACGACGTGGCAGTGGGTAGTTCTGCAGAGCTGGGTTCGTTTAGCGGCTGAAAGCTTATCCTTAGGAGATAGCTGTGCGTTATCTCGAACGGCGCCAGCGAGGTAGCCTTAGACGGTGCCGAGTTGGCGCAGAACTCGGCTATCGGCAACACCTTAACCCATTCTTCTTAATAGTGGCCGCAGAAGGTTCGCAGATATCGCTCTATCTCTTAATTAACTACTTTAGACTAACCGTCAGTTTAAGGGTAAGCGGCGGTGCTGAGTTTTCTATAAATTCCGAGAGCTTAGTTGATAGCTTTCTACACGTCGGCAGTGAATTAAGGACCCCTATCCGTAGTAATAGTGTCCGGCAGGCTATGGTGCTTCTATACGTATTGAATTAACATTCGTGCGGTCTCTTCTGCAGTGGTTCCTTCTTCTCTCGCTCGGTAGGGGATGAAGTGTCGTTCTTTGCTCAGCCTATCTACTACGTTTAGCGTAGCGTTATATCTATCCGAATCCGGCAGGCCAGTTACGAAGTCTATCGTAATGTGTTGCTACGGTTTCTTAGGGATCGGAAGTGACTTTAGCAGACCGGCCGGAAGACCGTAACGTAGCTTTACGGCTCTGCACACGTGGCAATTGGCGATAAATCGATGGATCCGTTCGTAGATCTGCGGAAACCAGTAGATCGTCCTTACGGCTTCTATTGTCTTTTTCGAGCCGGCGTAACCAACGTCCTTAGAGCTATGGACTAGTTGGACGACCTCGGTGATTAGTTCTTCCAGAACTATTAGCTTCCCTAAGCCGGTTTTGCCGAGTTTCTGTTGCTAGTTGAGCTGCTTTACCTTTTCGTAGAGAGTTCCTTGCTTAGGGGCCGGCTCTATCGCGCAGACCCCTACCTCTTTTAGCACCTCCGCGTCCACTATCCGCTCGGTTAACACCTTCTGGAACATGTTAGGATCTTCTTTCGCGCGGCTGGTTTTTCCTTCCCTTCGCGTTAGCGCGTTAGCCTTTCCGTTTTAAGCCCCTGGTCGATAGGTAATCTTAAAGTTAAACCCAGATAAGTAGGCAGCCTACCGTGCTTAACGTCGCGAAAGCTTCTGCGTCTTTATAAAGTAGGTCAGCGACTGGTGGTCCGTAAGGACCTGGACCGTGCTCTTTCTAGCTATAAGCTCTGGCTTCCACTCCTCGAAGGCCTAAATAATTGCTAGCAGCTCCTTATCGTAGATAGCGTAGTTCCGCTTAGCTTCCGTTATGGATTTACTAAAGAAGGCCACTAGGTGAAGGGTCTCGTTGTCGCTATATTGAGAAAGGACCCCTGCTGTTACTGTGTTAGAAGCGTCTGTTTCTACGTAGATTGCCTTTTCCAGTCGGAAGTGCGCTAGAACCGGCGCTGAAGCTACTGCTTCTTTCAGCTGTACGAAAGCTTCTGTGCACTTCTCGTTCTATAGGCCGGCGGCCTCTTTCTTTAGTGCCTCGTTCAGGGGTCTCGCTATCTTGCTAAAGTCCTTAATAAACCGTCGATAGTAGCTGCAGAAGCCGAGAAACGCCCTGATTTGCGTAGTATTTCCAGACTTCGGCTACTTCCATTCGGCGACGGCGGCGACCTTTAAGGGGTCTATACGAATTCTATCTCTTCCGACGATAAGACCGAGATATTTGACCTCGGTTTGGTAGAACTCGCTCTTCTTCGTGTTCGCGTTCAATCCTACTTCGCGGAGTCTCTTCAGCACCCTCTCGACGTAGTCTGTGTGCTGGTCTCTCGTTCCGTCCGTGTAGATAAGAATGTCGTCCAAATAGATAGACACGAACTGCTCCAGCATGTCTATAAAGGAGTGGTTTATAAAGCGTTGCTACACCGCCGGCGCATTGGTAAGACCGAACGGCATTACCAGCTACTTAAAATTGCCTATACGCATAGCAAACGTTGTAAGATCTTCTGTCTGCCCTTCCTCGTTTCTTAATCGATAGAACGCTTGGCAGATGTCCAGCTTGCTGAACCACTTAGCCTTCGCCACTCTTTGGATAGTTTCGTCGATTAACGGCAGTGGATATACGTCTCTCTTAGTGACCTCGTTAAGGCCTCGATAGTCTACGCAGAGTCGCAGACCACCCCCTAGTTTCCGTACGAAAAGGATCAGTAACGTATATTCGGCAGAACTCGGTGTAATAAACTTCTTCGCCAGGTTTTCGCGAACAAACACCTCCACTTAGTCCAGTTCGGCCGGTGACAGTCGCCTTAGGGGCTCGGTTCTTGGCAGCGTAGCTCCCTCTTTTAGTCGGATCTTGTTGTTATATTCCGGTCGATAGAGCGGCAATAGGTTAGAGTCGGCTTTTGAGAACACGTTAGCGTAATCGTAGAGCTCGTTTGGCAGCACCTCTAGTAGATCCACTTCTTCTTCCGCTATTATCTTCCGGTGGTCTTCGATGTCTTTTATCGAGATAGCGTAGATCTTATTGCTCGGCGACTTCGCGAGGGTCGTTATTGCTTCTGAACTTATTATTCTGACAGTAACCGGAGGTTCGGAACGATCGGACGGAGCCTCTTTCGTAGACGCCGCGGCGTTCGGCTCGGCGGCGGCGGTCGTTCCGGTAGTCCCTGTTCCGCTACCCGGGGTTTTGAATCCTATCGTGCCTTTATCTACGTCGACGATGGCCTTCTGATTCTTTATCTATTTCTGCCCTATAATAATGTCAAACCTTCCGATATCCATAATTCGGAACGTCGCTTCCGTAGTGCGACCAGCTAAGGTAGTCTTTAGCGGCACGTAGTGCGTAACGCTTTCCGTGTCTTGTCCGTTGTACGCCAAAATCCTCGTTAGCGACGCCAATTCCACCAGATAACTGTATCCTTTTATTAGTTTCTGAACCAACCGGTAGTGGATTGCTGCACCAATAAGAGCTCTAGTGTCGATAAAAGCTTTCAGCTAAAGTGGTTTGCTCGATCCGTTAAGGGGGTGGACAGTGATTAGAAGGATAATAGCTGTTTCCGTGTTTACTTCCACCGCAGCCGATAGCGGATCGCTGCAGCTATTGATGCTCTCTTTCGTCGACGTAGCTCGCGTTAATGCCCTGTTGTCTATGCTAGATAGGGGGCCTCTCCTTCTAGCTAGTCTTTTCCCAAGATTCGCAGTAGCACTCTACCGTCTACGCTGTCAGTATCGTTCAGAGCCGGCTCTATAGCTTGTATGGCCTTTCTTAGTAGCGGCGGCTTCGTTGCTCGATATTCCTGCTTCTGCTTATCCGAAGCTTGGCATCTCGTGGCGATGTAGCTAGGCTTTCCGCATGCGTAGCACGTAGGGACGAACGCCGATCGTGGTGAATACGACGACTGCTGGGGCGTTCGTCGGAAAGGCGTAGGGGGCCGCGCTGTCTGCGCTAACGGCGACGACTTCTGAACCGATTCGCGTAATTTCGCGTAAGCGCTCAAGTTTCTCGCAGTGACTCTCGCTCTGTGCACGAAGCTCTCGAGGTCTTCGTCTTCCACCGACGCTATAGCTGCGGCCAGTTTAGGGTTTAGCTTCTGCCTTAATAGGTAGAGCTGCTTATCTTCCGCTACCTGGGCCCTAATCGCATATTTTCTAAACAAACCGTAGAACTCCTCGAATGTCTGCCGGTTCTGGTTGATCTTATCCAGCTGCTTACGGGCCGTCTTCTTTCGGAATAGGTCTCCGAAGCGCTGGTCTAGTGCTCTAATCGCTTCCTCGGCGGTCGCCTCTTCCAGGTCCGCTACTAGCGAAAAAGCTTCGCCTTCTAATCGCGATTCCAGGTACGCCAGTATGTCTCCGGCGCTGTTTCCGGCGTAGTCGCGGTCTATCTTATTCTTTATCTTCTTCTTAAACGCTTCCCAGTCTTCGGGGTCTCTACCTCCAAACGCCGGCAGGTCCGGTAATAATGTTATCGAGGTGCTACCTTAACTATAGGCCGCTGGTAAGGCGGTCTCTGCTTGTTCTTCTCGATGCAGTAGCGGCGGCGGCATTGCTGCTTCCATATCAGCCAGTTAATCCTTTAGCGCCTTTAGTTGCGCCAGTCTATTCGCCGCCTAGTTCTCTAACACGTTAATAATGGTTTCTGCCGATTCCTTCTCGGCCCTTACTGTCTCTACTTCTTCCCTTAACTGTCTGTTTTCTTCTACGTTCCTATAAAACTTCTTTTCTATAAAGGTAATAATGTTAAACACCTTCTTAGCTCTGTGCTCTGTAAGATATTCTCCTATCTTATCCGGCGTACGTCCGTACAGTTCGGCGTAGCCCTCTATGCCCTTTCTCGCTTTATCTACCTCTTCTTTTATAAGGCCTTTATTAGTCGTTCCATCGTCGAGAATGCTGGTACGCCTATCCCTCGGTCTGTTAGTCTTTCTCTTTCCGCTACGGCCTGTAACGCCGCTCTCTACCGCTGAGAAGCCTTCTATCTTCTTATAGTGCCTTGGGGGTTGTTGTTGGTGTGTGTGTGTGGTGCGCGTGCGTTATTCGGGTTTCCGGATAGTTCGACGGGCCCTTTCGCGCAGCGCGGGGTTGGTGTAGAGAGCTGAGTTCGAGATATAATAATCCGAGCGCGCAGATAAGGTTCAATACGGCTGTTTTGATAACTATATCTCGAACTGAGGAGGGAAAGGAACCTATGTAGTGGTGGTGGAGGGCTTTCGTAGTGGTGGTGCCAAGGCCCGGCTCGGCCCGGACGGGCCGAGCCGAAATCTAGGGTCTACCCTATTAATCTGTCCTACCTCTTTCCACTGCCGCAACATCTCTAACAGTTGCTGGCTCTCCTTCTACCTGTTTGGCTAGTGTTCCCTTCTATTTTACCTCTAACAATAGAGCACTTAGTTCTATTAGCGGCTTCGCTTCTGGTTCGTACAGGTCCTTGCCTTCTGTACAGTTTAAGCTAATAACTTAAGTGCTATATTAACTAGCAGCAGGGTGTTGTTAAGCTACCCTTTTGCTTCTTCTAGTGCTGGGGCCCCTGCTAGCCGGGGGGTAATTAAGATTTCGGGTATAGAGTTGGCTGCCCTAGGTCCTAGGGGTAGTGGCTAGCGAGCTACCTTAAGGTAGTATATAGAAGTTTTCAGACGGTGTTGCTCTTGTTTCCTTCTTATTTCTACCTATCTTACCTACCTCCTGACCGTCCTACTCTTCCTGCCCTTCTTCTATATAGTGCTGTACAGTGTAGTGTTAGTGGGATCCTGTAGTGTCCTACGTCGTAATTCTCGATCCCCCTTTTTGCCGTACAGTGCAGTGTTACTGTAACTGGGCAGGGAGATAGTTCTCCTCCTACCTGTCCAGCGCGGTTGTGTCTTGTAGGGCCTCGTACGGTTCCTACGTAGGCTCTGCCTATCTTCTCTATTTTACTAGGTACTCTACCTTCTTCCGCTTCCTTCGGCTCCTAAGGATTCCTTCTACCTCGTATTCTTCCTAGCCCTTAGTTATAATCGCTAGTGGGCGCGCGTTATCTGTTGCCTAGTGCGGTAGGGAGTCTGTGTTCGCTAGCCGTACGAGGTCTATATAAAAGACTAGGTAGATCCCTAGGGGAGTGTTAAGCCGTACGGCATGTGTTCCTACTAGTTAGACTACTGTGAATTTCCGGTTCTTCCAATCTAGCTTCTTGCTTGGCCGGTCTGTACGGATATTGCGCTAGTTTAACTAGACCTTATCCCCTGCCTTATATCTTAGTGCAGCCTGCCGTCCCTTGTTGGCCTGCTCTTCCGCGCTCTGTTAAGCTATAGCTAGACTCGCCTTCGCCTATTAGTAGGCGTTCGTAATCGTCTGTACGATAGCCTCTCCCTGCTAAATAGGGGATTGTATAGGGCGCAGGATGTCTCTACTTAGGGTCGGTAGGAGCGGGGAATAGTCGTATCTATAGGCTATAAAGAAGGGAGACAATCCTGTAGTATTCGCCGTACGGCTGTTAATAGCTAGCTCCGCTATAGGGAGAAGATAGTTCCAGTCCGTCTAATTGTAGTCGACGTACGCTCGGAGGTATGCTTCCAACGTCGAATTGACCCTCTCTGTCGCACCGTCCGTCTGCAGGTGCTATACAGTTAACAGGCGACATTCTACATTTCGCAACTAGCAGACCCTTGCCTAGAGCTAGCTCGTAAACTGCGTACCCCGGTCTAACACAATTGACCGAGGCAAACTGTACTTGCTAAATGTCGTCTGTATAAAGGCCTAGGCAGTGTCCTCGGCTATAATAGAGTCTATTCCCTCTAGTATTACCCCCCTCGTTAGCTTGTCCGTTACTACTATTATGTTCCTCTATCTGTCGCTCTTAGGGAGGTCTGTAATAAAGTCCACTGCTAGGTCTTGCTAGGGCCGGTCTGGGATCGGTAGGGGTTTCAGCAGCCTATGCTTCAGTTCGCGCTAGGGCTTCGTCCGTCTGTATACGTCGCAGTTCTGTACAAACCTACGGATGTCCTTCGCTATTGCCGGCTAGTAGTAGTCCCTAGCAACGATGCTGTACGTCTCCTTACGCCCTAGGTGCCTAGTAGCTATAAATTATTCGCCCGTTTTATTAAGCTCGTACGGAGCTTCTCGTCTGCTAGGACCTAGATCCGATTCCTGAACTTTAGGTTGTTCTCCTCGTCTACTAAACATTCTGCTGCCGACGCCTTAAGATGGAGCTCCGCTGGGAGCTTTCGCTGTCCTCCTTAGATCGCCGTACGGGCCCCTCGATACACCTCGTCCTTTTCTACTGCCTCTTCCTATGCTTGCAGTTGGGGTTCCTATATGTATGTTGCTGCTAGGCGGATAGTCTCCTCGCCTGGCTCCTCCTTAAACATCTAGAATGTTCGTAACTTTAGCTAGTCGTCCTCGTACGTCGTTGGCATATCCTAGTCCCGTCTAGATAACGTACTAGCCCTGCTGTTGTCTTTGCCCTTGCGATACTGGAGTCTTATAATAAACTAGCTTAGGTACATTGCCTATTGTACGTGCCTCTTAGACAGCTTCTAGGGCTGTGTAAAGTACTCCAGGTTCTTGTAGTTAGTTAGGGCGAGGAACTCGGGGACCGAGCGGAGTTCTCTATCCTACGCTTTACAACACTGTACGACTGCTAGCAATTCCTTGTTATAGATAGGGTAGTTGCACTTAGCTAGGGAGTTCTTCTTAGAGAAATACGCGTATAGGTACAAGAGTCCGTCTGAGCCTACCTGTAACAGGATACCTCTAATGCAGTACCCCGAGGAGTCAGTTTCCAGTACCGTTGTACGTTCTAGGTCGAAGGCGGCAAGCGTTGGTCCTGTAGTAAAGAGCTCCTTTAGCTTATTAAAGCTCCTATCGCACTCGTCCGTCTATTGAAACTGCTTGTTCTTGTATGTTAGCTCGACTAGGGGGCGTACGATCTCTGAGTAGTTCTGTATAAACTAGCAGTAGAAGTTGGCAAACCTAAGAAATTCCTGTACACCCTTAACGTTTGTAGGCGGCTTCTATTACTTGATAGCATTATTCTTCTTCCTATCTATGCTGATGCCTTTCCCTGCCTCGATAATAAACCCTAGGTATTTCGTATACTGTATACCGAATTTACATTTCTTAATGTTAAGGTACAATCCAGCCCGTTGCAGTCGATCTAGTACCTTCTTGACGTCCTGTATATAATCTGCGTAGGAGCCGTCCGTAAAAACCAGTATGTTATCGAGGTATACTAAGCAGATGTCGTCTAGTAACCCTTGTAAGGACTTGTTAATGTACCTTTGGAAGGTTGCTAGTGCGTTAGCAAGGCTAAAGGGGGTAACAAGCTACTCGAAAAGACTATATCTCGTACGGAAGGCGGTTATCTATTTACAGCCTTCCTTAATCTGTATCTTGTAGAAAGCCGAGACTACGTTAAGCTTAGTAAACCACTTTGCCTTAGTAATCCGTCCGAGAGTCTCCTTAATAAGAGGTAGGGGGTACCGGTCTTTCTTAGTAATAGCGTTAATGCCTCTGTAGTCTACGTAGAAACGCAAGCCGGCCTTCCCCTCCTTATAGACAAACAGCACTAGGGCTCCTACGGATAAGGTACTTGCCTGAATAAACCCTTTCGCAAGTAGGTCGTCTAGTGTCTTGCGTAGCACTAGGAGTTCTCTAGAGGACATTCCGTACAGCGGACCGTACAGTACCTTAGGCAGGCTCCCATCTGGACGGGGCTCTAGCTGGATGTCGTAGTTAATCCCCTCTCCTCGGTGTAGCGGCAGGTTTAAGGCCGACTTTAGCTCGAAGATGTCTAGGTATCTAGCGTATTCCCTTAGGAGCTTCGTATAGGGGTCCGTCGCCTTCTTAGGCGCCAATGCCTTCTTAATGTCTGCAGTTGCCGTATTGATTTTGGCCTTAGCATTGCTACCCTGCGGAGCCCTTCCCTAGTCTTAGAGCCTCTGCTTCGTCGCTGCTAGGTACAGCCGTCCTCGTCCAACGTCCAGCTTGCCCTTCTAGCGCTCTATCTATAGCTTCCCTAGTATTAGGTTATACCCCAACTTGTCCTGTACGACATAGAGGTATAAGTCCTGCTTATAGTGTCCCTGTATCTCTATCGTTACTTTTACTATATAGGTAATGTCCAGTCCCCTTCTAGTAATGCCCAACATGCGTACAGGTACAGTAGGGATCGTCTTAATACAGTGTCTCTGTACGAAGTCTTCGCTAATTACTCTGTACACCAAACATCCTGTGTTAATTAATGTCCGCGCCGTTGCGGACCCGTTTAACGTTGGCTATACGATAAATAGCGTAGTCGTTATGTAGTTGCCTTTAAAAGATAGCTAAGTAGTGCTTTAATTTGGCAATCTATCTCGTATACGCCTCTAGCAGAGCCTTCGCTTAGAGGCTACTCTTTTCCCGACTCGTTGTAGTCTAAGTAGGACTCCTGTTCCTCTTGTTAGGGCGCCGTAGTTGCCACCCTTGCAGTAGTCGGCCGTCCCCTAGGTCTCTCTGCTAGCAAAAGCCTGCAATTCTATACAGTGTAGCCTATCTTGCTATACTTGTAGCAGCTCCCTTCTGCTTGCCTCTTGTTAAGGGTAGCTATATCTACCTATTGTGCCCTTTTAGTAGCAGCCCTTGGCCGTACGGTAACGGCTGCCGCTACTATCGTCGTCGTTGGTTCCTAGTCTATAGCGTCCGTCTGCCGCTAGAGGGGTTGTCGTATCTTATAAGCGCAGCTTATCCGTCTAAGCCTACGCTGCTAGTCGTCGACTATCCTAAGGAGATTACAGAATTCATCGTATGTATCTGGTCGCATTACGCCTACTAGTCCCTTTATAACCTCCTTAGAGAGGCCTACCTCTAAAGAGGTAATTTTTATCCTGTCCTCCTATTAGAGACCTCCTGCCTCTGCTAGTGTCTAGTCGTATTCTGCGAGGAATTCTTATATAGTCTTACGTCCTTGTTTTATCGTGTTAACCTATAGGAGTGCTCGGCTCTCGCAGTCTAGGTCTTTGTAGCTCTTGTTAAGAGCTGCCTAGAGCATCGTCGTTGTAGCTATTGCTAGGTTGGCAATGGCCGTCTCGTAGTACAGCAGAATCCGTGCTACTACTGTGCCCTTTAACCTACTAAAGAGGTAAACTATCTTGTCTAGCTTAGTTAGGTAAGCTCCTAAGTTAACTAGAAGCTTAGAGCGCATTTAGGCAGCCTAGGAGAGGTACTCGGCCGGGGCCTTACTATCGTACGTCGTGACGTCGGGGAGTTTGCTCTTGGGGGTCGGGGTATAGGCTATTGTGTTCGTCGTAGGGGTCGGATCGCGATCGGACGCCCTAAGCTGTCGTAGCTCCTGTTCCCGTTGGGGAATTATCGCAGCCTAGTGGCTTACTTATTGTTCGAGCTGGGCCTTATGTGCTAACAGCTCCTCGTATATGCGGTGCATCTGTCCCTGTATAGCCGTAGGTTCTATAGAGATGTCGCTGTCTATCTTTGTTGTATTACTGCGGTTACCGACAGTAAGATCAGTTCCTAATGTAAAGGCTTAAGAATCTTAGTTTAGAAACTTAAGGCTAGGTATCTATATAAAGGAACTGATAGGCAGTTCCTTCGTTGTCTGCTGCTGTACAATTTGTACCTACGGAGCTAAGCTAGCAATTTCCCTCTGTATAGGGATGCAAGGTTTATACTCTGTATAGAGGATCGGGAGTTCCCTCTCTATATAGTAGTGCAGAGTTTTCCCTCCGTTTAGAGGGGAGGCAATTCCCCTCTGTATAGGGCTACAGGGTTCTCCCTCTATATAGGAGTAGGGTCCTGTCGGTAATTCTATACCGAGGGTAGGGTCGTGCTAGCGCTGCTAAGTCGCAGTCCTTAGGGCGACGGCTGGCTTAGGTCGGGTCCAGGACCTGGACTGGGCGGCGCCCCCTAACAGCTTCCGCCTAAACTTAACCAATTCCGTTCGCTAATTTAGCGACGCCGAGGCCGAGGCTAAGGAGGCCTGCGAGCAGTTATAAAGGTGCAGGAGGTGCCCGGTCCCTCTGTTTGCTCCCCTCCTACCTTCTAGCCCTTAGCTATGCACTCTGTATCCTAATCGTACAGTCCGGCGCTATCGGGCTATTTGGCTCTGTCCCTGTCCCTTAGTCGTTGTCTAGAGTTTCACTCCTAGGTAGAGGTTCCTGCCTCTGTCCGGTCGTCTAGTAGGCCGTCGCTCGTACAGGTCCTAGGTCGTAGTTGCCTCGTTTGTCTTCCCTTATATAGTTGTGGCAGCTGCCCTAGTTGTTATTGCCCTACAAGGCAGGCAGCTACTACTCTGTATATAAACCCTTTCCCCTTTTCCTCTCTCTCTTCTTCTCTTTCTCCTTTATCCCCTATCTGCTACCTGTCCGTCTAGCCGTCCGCTACTACTACCGTTACCGTTACTACTGTTACTACTAGCTATCTACTAACTACTACTACTAGCTACTATCGTTATGCTATCTGTCTCGTCCGGCCGTTCCTGCTGTGTCTCTCTCGTAGCTGCTAGCTCTCCTTCTACCTGTTCGGCTGGTGTCCCCTCCTATTTTTACCTCTAACAATAGAGCACTTAGCTCTACTAGCAGCTTCGCTTCCAGTTCGTAAAGGTCCTCGCCTTCTGTATAGTTTAAGCTAACGTCTTAGGTGCTACATTAACTAGCAGCAGGGTGTTTTTAAGCTACCCTTTTGCTTCCTCTAGTGCTGGGGCCCCTGCCGGCTAGGAGGTAATTAAGATTTCGGGTATAGAGTTGGCTGCCCTAGGTCCTAGGGGTAGTGGCTAGTTAGCTACCTTAAGGTAGTATATAAAAGTTTTCAGACAGTATTGCTCTCGTTTCCTTCTTATTTCTACCTAACTTACCTGCCTCCTAGTTGTCCCTTGTTCCTGCCATTCTTCCGTACGGTGCCGTATAGTGTAGTGTCGGTAGGATCCTATAGTGTCCTACGTCGTAATTCTCGATCCCTTAGCAACCTAAGTTGTTAGCGGCTGCCCTGTCCTTAGGGTAGATTATGCCCCTTTTCGCTATACAGCGCAGTGTTACTGTAACTGGGCAGGGGGATAGTTCTCCTCCTACCTGTCTAGCGCGGTTGTGTCTTGTAGGGCCTCGTACGGTTCCTATATAGGCTCTGCCTATCCTCTCTATTTTACTAGGTACTCTACCTTCTTCCGCTTCCTTCGGCCTTTAAGGATTCCCTCTACCTCGTATTCTTCCTAGCCCTTAGTTATAATCGCTAGTGGGCGCGCGTTATCTGTTATCTAGTGCAGTAGGGGGTCCGTGTTCGCTGGCCGTACAAGGTCTATGTAAAAGACTAGGTAGATCTCTAGGGGAGTGTTAAGCCGTGCGGAATATGTTCCTACTGGTCGGACTACCGTAAATTTCGAGTTCTTCAAATCTAGCTTCTTGCTTAGCTAGTCTGTACGGATGTTGCGCTAGTTTAACTAGACCTTATCCCCTGCCTTATATCTTAGTGCAGCCTGCTGTCCCTTGTTGGCCTGCTCTTCTGCGTTCTGTTAAGCTATAGCTAGACTCGCCTTTGCCTATTAATAAGCGTTTGTAATCGTCTGTACAATAGTCTCTCCCTGCTAAATTAGGGATCGTAAAGGGCGCAGGGTGTTACTACTTAGGGTCGGTAGGAGCGGGGAATAGTCGTATCTATAGACTATAAAGAAGGGAGACAATCCTGTAGCATTAGCCGTACGGCTGTTAATAGCTAGCTCCGCTATAGGGAGAAGGCGGTTCCAGTTCGTCTAATTATAGTCGACGTACGCTTAGAGGTACGCTTCCAACGTCAAATTAACCCTCTCTATCGCACCGTATGTCTATAGGTGCTATGCGGTTAATAGGCGACGTTCTACATTTAGTAACTAGCAGACCCTTGCCTAGAGCTGGCTCGTAAACTTCGTACCCTGGTCCAACACAATTGACCGAGGGAAACCGTGCTTGCTAAACGTTGTCTGTATAAAGGCCTAGGCAGTGTCTTTAGCCGTAATAGAGTCTATTCCCTCTAGTATTACCCTCCTTATTAGCTTGTCCGTTACTACTATAATGTTCCTCTGTCCGTCGCTCTTAGGGAGGTCTATAATAAAGTCTACTGTTAGGTCTTGCTAGGGCCAGTCCGGGATCGGTAGGAGTTTCAGCAGCCTATGCTTTAGTTTACGCTAGGGCTTCGTCTGTCTGTATATATTGCAGTTCTGTACAAGCCTGCGGATGTCCTTCGCTATCGCTAGCTAGTAGTAGTCCCTAGCGACGATGCTGTACGTTTCCTCGCGCCCTAGGTGCCTAGTAGCTATAGAATTATGCGCCCGTTGTATTAAGCTCGTACAGAGCTTCTCGTCTGCCGGGACCCAGATCTGATTCCTGAACTTTAGGTTGTTCTCCTTATCTACTAAGCACTCTGCTGCCGATGATCCGGGCACGCAGATATAATTTAATACAGCCTTTTTAATAACTATATCTCGAACTGAGGAGGGAAAAGAATCTATATAGTGGTAGTGGTAGGCTTTCGTAGTGGTAGTGCCAAGGGCCGAGCCAAAATTCCAAGGGTCCACCCTATTACTCAGTCCTACCACTTTCTGCCGCTGTAACACTACCCCCCTCCCTCACCAGCGGTCGCCCTCGATCACTTACTTATCCCTTCTACAGGCTTCCATTGTCGTTATCCAATAACGTTCATCCTTCTATCTATCTATCTATCTATCTTCCTTTTGCGCCTTTCCTGCGTTCTTTTCTATCTATTTCCCTCGATTCTACGTGCGCGCTAAGTCTCGTACGCACTATCAAATTCTGTCTATATCTACTTCTCTTTTCGGCTTCTTTCTTCTTTCTTTCTGCTCCTTCGCTGCAGCGGTGGCCACTTCCTCGTCTTTCTGCCTTAGGTTCTGCCTGGTTTTCCTGTCTTCTTTTCGTTCCTTTCTGCGGATTTCAGTCGCCGATTTCGCTGTTTTCGACGTTACTTGTTTCGTCGCCCTTCTGATCCGCTACGTGGCCTAGTTATCTGATCCGCTGCGAGGCCTAGTTATCTGATCCGCCGCATGGCCTGGTCCGAGCTCCGGCGGTCTATATAGTTCCGTCTGCAGCGGCGTTTCTTTCTCTTCTTTTTCTTCTACCAAAGCGCTTACCCACTGCAGCGTCGGTGGCGCTGGCATGCCACGGCGTCGCCGAGCTGCCTGCCGACCTGGCGGTGGGTAGTGGCCGTGTCGAAGACTCTAGCAAAGCGACCCTCGATTGTTTCTATCAGCTTCTACACCGATAGAGCGGACGCGGCTTTGCCTTTTTCTTTTATCTCTTTTAGAGGTTGTCAGTTTCGGAGCTGTCCGGGTTTCGGCTTCTTCGGGTTCTGCACATAGAACTCTCTAAGCAGCTCCGCTAAATTCCGGAGGTTCTCGATTGGATACTATTCGTAGTCTTCCGGCCACCCCTTCTATAAGATCTTTGCTTTAATGGACCCCCTTATCTTCTTTACATCTATTACATCTTCTACCTCCTACTCTTCTTCCTTACCGTCTTTCTCGATTGGCAGGGGTTCGGCGAACCCCTGTTCTGGAAGGCCGTCCTTAGGGTCTAGGCTTGGCAGATCTAAATGGAAAACGTTGTAGATCCGGAACGCCTTTGGCAGCTAGAGCCGATAAGTTACCAGCGATCTCTTTTCCACTATCTTGAACGGACCTACGTAGCGTAGGTTAAGCTTCGCGTTGCCTTTTAGCCTTAGGTTCCGTGTGTTAAGCCAGACCTTTTGACCTTCCTCGAATTCTATCGGCGACCGCTTTCTATTAGTTCGAGTTACTATCTTCTTCTGAGCCGATTCCATCGCTTCTTTCGCTACTTTAATCGCTTCTTCTATCTAAGATCGGAGCGCTTCCGCCGCCGCGGCGGCGACTCTCTTTAACGACGTAGTAGTAGTGGAAAGCTCCGGCGAGCCGGCGTCGCTCAGCAGCTGGAAGCTCAGCCTCAGAAGATACCTGTAGGTTATCTCGAACGGCGCCAGCGACGTTGCTTCTAACTATGCTAAGTTGGCGCAGAATTTGGCTATTGGCAACACCTCGACCTACTTTTCTTAATAATAGCTGTAGAAGGTTCGTAGGTATCGCTCTATCTTACGGTTAGCCACTTTAGACTGGCCGTCGGTTTGAGGGTAAGCGGCAGTGCTGAGCTTTCTACGAATTCCGAGAGCTTGGTTGATAGCTGATCTGACTACAGTAGACACTAGGTCAATACCCGTCTTTGATAACTATATCCAAGGCTGGAGAGGGAAGAATCTACGTACAAGCAGAGGTAGAGGTATTTAAGTGTGCGCCAAGACTGGCCCTGCCAAGCCTGCTACCTTCCAGCACCTTCCAGCCCTCTATATCTATATCACTACCACCCTCCCTAACCGGCGATTGCCTACAATCGCAATCAGCCTATTAATCGCAATCAGCCCATTAATCGCAATTAGCCAAACCAGGTCGCGTCGTGCCAAACCAGGTCGTAGGGGTCGCAAATTCAGCTTCGCTATCGGCCAATCAGGTCGCTCCAAAACAGGTCGCTTTTGAGGTCACTTTTGAGGTCGCTTTTGAGCTTCAATTTCCATGCGTTTTGAGTCTTAATCTCGTGCCTTTTTGAGCCTTAATCTCGTGCATTTTGACGTCGCTTTGGTGCCTTGTTTGCTGCCTTGTTTGCTGCAGAATTCTTAGAGGTTGCAGAGGTCGCGGAGGTCGTCGAGGCCGCGGAGGTTACGGAGGTTGTTGGGGTCACTTTGCAAGCATGTGCTGCTTCTGAACTGTCGCTTTCCAAGCCTTCGCTTCTTAAGTCGTCGCCCGTCGCTTCTTAAGCCGTCGCCTGTCGCTTCTTAGACGGTCGCTTCTCAACGGTCGCAGAGGTCTCGGAGCTGCGGAGGTCGCAGAGGTTGCCTTGCAAACACGTGTCGCTTCTCGAGCCGTCGCTTCTTAGACGGTCGCAGAGGTCTCGGAGGTCGTCGGGGTTGCGAAGGTCGCAGCCTACGTATGTCGCTTCTTGACGGTCGCTTCTTGTCGGTCGCTTCTTGTCAGTCGCTTCTCGGACAGTCACTTCTCGACGGTCGCTCGCTTCTCAAGCTGTCGCTCGCTTTTTAGACGCTCGCCTCGCTTCTCGACCTGTCGCTTTTCGAGCCGTCGCTTTTCGACGGTCGCTTCTCAGACAGTCGCTTCTCGAGCCGTCGCTTCTCAAGCCGTCGCTTCTTAAGCCGTCACTTCTCGACGGTCACTCGCTTCTCGACGGTCGCTCGCTTCTCGACGGTCGCTCGCTTCTTAACGGTCGCTTCTCAGACAGTCGCTTGCTTCTCGACGGTCGCTCGCTTCTTAACGGTCGCTTCTCGAGCCGTCGCTTCTCGAGCCGTTGCTTTGCCTTGTGCTTTGCCTGGTGCTCTGCCTAGAGCTCGTGCCTAGGTGCTTGTGCCTTGTGCTCTGCCTGCTTGGTGCTCTTGCTTGGCCTAGGTGCTCTTGCTCTGCAGCTAGTGCTCTGCAGCCGTGCCTTGTGCTCTGCATTGTGCTCTTCTTAACCTGAACAGTGTGTATTGTCTGCACCTGTGTTGTCTGCAATTGCCTTGTACTTATACCTGGGTGCTCGTTGTAGCTGGGTGCTTGGGCTCGTTGGTGCTTGGGCTCGTGCCTAGGTGCTCTGCCTGGTGCTCGGCCTAGTGCTCTGCCTGGTGCTTGTGCTTTGCCTCGATTGCTGAATGTACTGCCGAATAGAATAGTCTGTTAAAGACCCAAAAAAAAACGAATGTCGTCGCCCTAGGTCCTGCTAGGTGCGTCTTTTTCCTCGTTCGCGTCCTCGCTACTCCTACATCGTCGTCTTTGCTCTCGTCCTGTCGCTTTCGTCGCTCTCTCGCTCTCGTCCTTGTCGCTCCTACATCCTTCTTATCCTTCTCGTCGCTCTCTTTGCTCTCGTCGCACTCGTCACTCTTGCTCTTCTTCAAAACTCGCGATCTGCTCGCGTAGGCACTTTCTTCAAAACTCTCTCTTCTTCTCGATAGGGGCACTTCTCTTCCCTAAAACTATCTCTTCTTCTTCTTGATCGGGGGGGTAGAGTAGTATGCACACGCACAATTAAGTAACTGGATGTAATTCGACGGCCTCCTTTGTACGTATACAGTACACACTCTAGGTAGGTTGCACGTACGTTAATCGAGTACCCGGATTTAATTTAACGGGCTCTTTCGCGTAGTGCAGGTGTTGTTAAAGCAAGCCTTGGATATAATAATCTGACTGCAGTAGACGCTAGGTTAATACCCGTCTTTGATAACTATATCTAAGGCTGGAGAGGGAAGAATCTACGTACAAGCAGAGGTAGAGATATTTAAGTGTGCGCCAAGCCTAGCCCTGCCAAGCCTGCTACCTTCCAGCACCTTCCAGCCCTCTACATCTATATCAATAGCTTTCTATACGTCGGCGGTAAATTGAGGACCCCTATCTGTAGTAATAGTGTCCGGCAAGCCATAGTGCTTCTATACGTGTTGGATCAACATCCGCGCGGTTTCTTCTGCAGTGGTTCCTTCGTCTCTCGCTCGGCATAGGATGAAGTGTCGTTCTTTGCTTAGCCTATCCACTACGTTAAGGGTGGCATCGTATCTATTGGAATCCGGCAGGCCGGTTACGAAATCTATCGTAATGTGCTGCTATAGTTTCTTAGGGATCGGAAGTGGCTTTAATAAGCCTGCCGGAAAACTGTAATGCGGCTTTGCAGCTCGGCATACGTAGCGATTGGCGATAAACCGGTGGATCCGCTCGTAGATTCGCAGAAACCAGTAGATCGTCCTTACAGCTTCTATCGTTTTCTTTGATCCTGCGTAACTAACGTCCTTAGAGCTATAGACTAATTGGATAACCTCTGTAACCAGTTCTTCCAGAACTATTAGCTTTCCTGAACCGGTTTTGCCTAGCTTCTGCTGCTAATTGAGCTGCTCTACCTTCTCGTAGAGAGTCTCTTCCTTAGGGGCCGGTTCTACTGCGCAGACCCCTACCTCTTTTAACACCTCTGCGTCTACTATTCGTTCGGTTAGCACCTTCTGAAACATGTTCGGATCTTCCTTCGCGCAGCTGGTCTTTCCTTCCCTTCTCGTTAATGCGTTAGCCTTCCCGTTTTGAGCTCTGGGTCGATAGGTGATCTTGAAGTCAAACCCGGATAAGTAGGCGGCCTACTGTGCTTAACGTCGTAAGAGCTTCTGCGTCTTTATAAAGTAGGTTAGCGACTGGTAGTCTGTAAGGACCTGGATTGTGCTCTGTCTAGCTATAAGCTCTAGCTTCCACTCCTCGAACGCCTGTATAATAGCTAGCAGTTCTTTATCGTAGATTGCGTAGTTCCGTTCGGCCTCTGTTATAGATTTGCTAAAGAAAGCCACCGAATAGAGGGTCTCTTCGTCGTCGGCGTATTGAGAAAGGACCCCTGCTGTTACTGTGTCGGACGCGTCCGTTTCTACGTAGATCGTCTTTTCCGGTCGGAAGTGTGCCAGGACCGGCGCTAAGGCCACTGCTTCTTTTAGCCGGTCGAACGCTTCCGTGCACCTCTTGTTCTATAGGCCAGCAGCCTCTTTCTTTAGTGCTTCGTTCAGGGGTCTCGCGATCTTGCTAAAGTCCTTAATAAACTGTCGATAGTAGCTGCAGAATCCGAGAAACGCTCTGATTTGCGTAGTGTTTCCGGATTTCGGCTACTTCCATTCCGCTACAGCGGCGACCTTTAAGGGGTCTATCCGAATTCTATCTCTTCCAATAATAAGACTGAGATATTTGACTTCGGTTTGATAGAACTCGCTCTTCTTCGTGTCCGCGTTCAATCCGATCTCGCAGAGCCTGGTCAGTACCTTCTCGATATAGTCTTTATGCTGCTTTCTTGTTCTATCTGTGTAAATAAGGATGTCGTCCAGGTAAATAGACACAAACTGTTCCAACATGTCTATAAAGGAGTAGTTTATAAAGCGTTGCTATACCGCCGGCGCGTTAGTAAGTCCGAAAGACATTACCAGCTACTTAAAGTTGCCTATGCGCGTAGCAAACGTCGTAAGATCTTCCGTCTGCCCTTCTTCGTTCCTTAGCCGGTAGAACGCCTGTCGAATGTCCAGTTTGCTAAACTATTTAGCTTTAGCTACTCGTTGTATAGTCTCGTCGATTAGCAGCAGCAGGTATACGTCTCTCTTGGTAACCTTGTTAAGGCCTCGATAGTCTACGCAGAGTCGCAGACTACCCCCTAGTTTCCTTACAAAAAGAATCGGTAACGCATATTCTGCGCCGCTCGGTGTAATGAACTTCTTTGCCAGGTTTTCTTAAACAAACACCTCTACTTGGTCTAGTTCTGCCAGCGACAGTCGTCTTAGGGGATCAGTTCTTGGCAGCTTTGCTCCCTCTTTTAGTCGGATCTTGTTGTCGTATTCCAGTCTGTAAAGCGGCAAGAGGTTAGAGTCTGCCTTTAAGAACACGTTAGCGTAACCGTAGAGCTCGTTTGGTAATACCTCTAGTAGGTCCACTTCTTCTTCCGCCATTATCTTCCTGTAGTCTTCGATGTCCTTTATAGAGATAGCGTAGATCTTATTGTCCAGCGACTTCGCGAGGGTCGTTATAGCTTCTAAACTTATTATTCCGACGGTGACCAGGGGCTCGTAGCGGTCGGACGGGGTTACATTAGCAGCCGCGGCTTTCGATTCGGCTACGGTGGCAGCGGTTGGTTCGGCGGCGGCAGTGCTGTTGCCTAGGGTTTTGAACCCTATCGTGCCTTCGTCTATGTCAATAACTGTCTTCTGGTTCTTTATCCATTTCTGCCCTATAATGATGTCAACCCGTCTGAGATCCATAATCCGGAACGTTGCTTCCGTGGTTCGACCAGCCAGTGTGGTCCTTAATAGCACGTAGTGCGTAACGTTTTCCATGTCTTGTGCGTTATACGCCGAAATCCGCGTCGGCGACGCTATCTCCACCGGATAGCCGTATCCATTTGTCAGCTTCCGGACCAGCCGATAGTGGATCGCTGCACCGATAAGAGCCCCAGTATCGATGAAAGCTTTCAGCTAGAGCGGTGGGCGTTGCTTCTTAACAGGGTGGACCGTAATAGGAAGGATAATAGCTGTTTCCGTATTCACTTCTACGGCTGCCGAGAGCGGATTGCTACAGCTGTTAATGCTTTCTTCTCGTGTCGATTCGCTCTAGTGCGGTGCCCTATTGTTAATGCTGGATAGGGGGCCTATCCGTCCAGCTAGTCTTTTCCTATAATCCTTAACTGCACCCTACCGTCTATGCTCTCGGTGACGTTCGGAGCCGGCTCTATAGCTTGTATAGTCTTTCTCAGTAGCTGCGGCTACGGCTGCTTTATAACACGATACTCCTGCTTCTGCTTATCCGATGCTTGGCATCTTATGGCGATGTGGCTAGGCTTCCTATACGCGTAACAGGTAGGGACGAACGACGAGCGCTGCGGATTGAATGGCTGCTGGGCGCATTGTCGGAAGAGTGGAGGGGTTCTAGTTCCCTGCGCCAACGGCGACGGCTTCTGAGTCGGTTTACGTATCGTCGGTTTTCTATATGCGTTCAGGTTTCTGGCAGTGACTCTCGCCTAGTGCACGAAGCTTTAAAGGTCTTCGTCTTCTACCGAGGCTATAGCTGTCGTCAGTTCAGGGCTTAGTTTCTGCCTTAACAAGTGCAGCTGCTTATCTTCCGCCACTCTCGCTCTAATAGCGTATTTCCTAAACAGCCTGTAAAATTCTTCGAATGTTAGCCGGTTCTGACTGATCTTGTCTAGTTGCTCGCGGGCTGTCTTCTTCTAGAAGGGGTCTCTGAAGCGCTGATCTAGCGCTTTAATTGCTTCGTCGGCGGTTACCTCTTCCAGATCCGACACTAGCGAGAACGCTTCGCCTTCCAGTCGCGCCTCTAAATAGGCCAGTCTATCTTCTTCGCTGCTCGATGCGTAATCGCGGCTTATCTTGTTCTTGATCTTCTTTTTGAACGCCTCCTACGCTTTAGGGTCTCCGCCACCGAAGGCAGGTAGGTTAGGTAGTGGCGTTATCGTAGTGCTACCTTGACTGTAGGCTGCCAGTAAGGCGGTTTCTGCGTAGGTTTCTCGCCGCAGTGGCGGCAACAGTCTCGCTGTTTCTATATTAGCTAGCTGATCCTTTAGCGCCTTTAGTTGCGCTAGTTGATTCGCCGCCTAGTTTTCTAACACGTCGATAATAGTCTCTGCCGATTCCTTTTCGGCCCTTACTGCTTTAGTTTCTTCTCTTAGTTGTCTGTTCTCTTCTAGCGTTCTGTAAAACAGCATCTCGATAAGCTCTATACCGTTGTAGACCTTCCCTATTCCATTCTCGTTTATATAATCTTCTAGCTCCTCGAGCGTACAGTCGTAGATCTTCCTATATTAGGCTATTTGTTCCTTGACCTTAGCGGTCTCTTCCGCTGTAAAACCGCTAATAACGATCTTATCGTCAATTACACTAGAGCGCCTACTCGCTCTGTCAGCCTTTCCTTTTCTGCTTCTGCTGCGGCCTGTGACACCGCCCTCTACCGTCGAGAAGCCTTCCATCTTCTTACAGTGCTGGGTTTGGTGTTTTTGGTGTGTGCGCGTGCGTTATTTGGGCGTCTGGATGGTTCGACGGGCCCTTTCGCGCAGCGCAGGGTTTGTGTAGAGAGTGAGTTCGAGATATAATGATCTAGGCACGCAGATATAATTTAATACAGCCTTTTTGATAACTATATCTCGAACTGAGGAGGGAAAGGAATCTATGTAGTGGTGGTGGTAGGCTTTCGTAGTGGTGGTGCTAAGGCCCGGCTCGGCCTGGAAGGGCCGAGCCGAAATTCCAAGGGTCCACCCTATTACCTAGTCCCACCCCTTTCTGCCGCCGTAACAGCCGACACCTTAAGATAGAGCTCTGCTAGGAGCTTCCGCTGTCCTCCTTAGATCGCTATATAGGCCCCTTAGTACATCTCGTCCTTTTCTACTGCCTCTTCCTATGCTTGCAGTTAGGGTTCCTATATGTGTGCCGCTACTAGGCGGATAGTCTCCTCGCCTGGCTCCTCCTTAAACATCTGGAATGTTTATAACTTTAGCCGGTCGTCCTCGTACGTTGTCGGCATGTCCTGGTCCTGTCTAGATAGCGCATTAGCCCTGCTGTTGTCTTTGCCCTTGCAATACTGGAGTCTTATGTTAAACCGGCTTACGTACATTGCCTCTCGTACATGCCTCTTAGACAGCTTCTAGGGCTGTGTAAAGTACTCTAGGTTCTTGTAGTTAGTTAGGGCGAGGAACTTAGAGACTAAGCGGAGTTCTCTATCCTACGCTTTGCAACACTGTATAACCGCTAGCAATTCTATGTCGTAGATAGGGTAGTTGCACTTAGCTAGGGAGTTTTTTCTAGAGAAATACGCGTATAGATGCAGGAGTCCGTCTAAGCCTACCTATAACAGGATACCTCTAATGCAATACCCCGAGGAGTCGGTTTCTAGTATCGTCGTACGTTCTAGGTCGAAGGCAGCAAGCGTTAGTCCTGTAATAAAGAGCTCCTTTAGCTTGTTAAAGCTCCTATCGCACTCGTCCGTCTATTTGAACTGCTTGTCCTTCTATGTTAGCTCGACTAGGGGGCGCACGATCTCTAAGTAGTTCTGTATAAACTGGCGGTAGAAGTTGGCAAAACTAAGAAATTCCTGTACGCCCTTAACGTTCGTAAGTAGCTTCTATTGCTTAATAGCATTAATCTTCTTTCTATCTATACTAATGCCTTTCCCTGCCTCGATAATAAACCCTAGGTATTTCGTTCGCTGTATACCAAATTTACATTTGTCGATGTTAAGGTACAATCCAGCCTATTGCATTCGATCTAGTACCTTCTTAACGTCCTGTACGTAATCTGTACAGGAGCCGTCTGTAAAAACCAGTGTGTTATCGAGGTATACCGAGCAGATGTCGTCTAGTAACTCTTGCAAGGACTTGTTAATATACCTTTGGAAGGTTGCCGGTGCGTTAGCAAGGCTAAAGGGGGTAACAAGCTACTTAAAAAGACTATATCTCGTACAGAAGGCAGTTATCTATTTACAACCTTCCTTAATCTGTATCTTGTAGAAAGCCGAGACTATGTTAAGCTTAGTAAACTACTTTGCCTTGCTGATCTGTCCGAGAGTCTCCTTAATAAGGGGTAGGGGGTACCGGTCCTTCTTAGTAATCGCGTTGATGCCTCTGTAGTCTACGCAGAAACGCAAGCCGGCCTTCCCCTCCTTATAGACAAACAGCACTAGGGCTCCCGCGGACGATGTACTTGCCTAAATAAACCCTTTAGCAAGTAGGTCGTCCAGTGTCTTGCGCAGTACTAGGAGCTCTCTAGAGGACATTCCGTACAGCGGACTGTACAGTACCTTAGGCAGGCTCCCGTCTAGACAGGGCTCTAGCTAGATGTTATAGTCAATCCCTTCTCCTCGGTGTAGCGGCAGTTTTAAAGCCGACTTTAGCTCGAAGAGGTCCAGGTATCTAGCGTATTCCCTTAGGAGCTTCGTATAGGGGTCCGTCGCTTTCTTAGGCGCTAATGCCTTCTTAATGTCCGAAGTTGCCGTATTGATTTCGGCCTTAGCATTGCTACCCTACGGAGCCCTCCCTTGGTCCTAGGGCCTCTGCTTTATCGCTGTATTGATTTCGGCCTTGGCATTGCTACCTTACGGAGCCCTCCCCTGGTCTTAGAGCCTCTGCTTCGTCGCTGCTAGGTACAGCCGTCCTCGTCCAACGTCCAGCTTGCCCCTCTAGCGCTCTATCTATAGCTTTCCTAGTATTAGGTTATACCCCAACTTGTCCTGTACGATATAGAGGTATAAGTCCTGCTTATAACACCCCTGTATCTCTATTGTTACTTTCACTATATACGCAATGTCCAGTCCTCTCCCAGTAATGCCCAACATGCGTATAGGTACAGTAGGGGTCGTCTTAATACAGTGTCTCTATACAAAGTCTTCGCTAATTACTCTGTATACTAAACATCCTGTGTTAATCAATGTCTACGCTGTTGCGGACCTGTTTGACGTTGGCCGTACGATAAACGGCGTAGTCGTTATGTAGTTGCTCTTAAAAGATAGCTAAGTAGTGCTTTGATTTAGCAATCTATCTCGTATACGCCTCTAGTAGAGCCTTCGCTTAGAGGCTACTCTTTTCCCGACTCGTCGTCGTCTAAGTAGGACTCCTGTTCCTCTTGTTAGGGCGCTGCAGTTGCTAGCCTTGCAGTGGTCGGCCGTCCTCTAGGTCTCTCTACTAGCAAAAGCCTGCAATTCTGTGCAGTGTAGCCTATCTTGCTATACCTATAGCAGCTCCCTTCTGCTCGCCTCTTGTTAAGGGTAGCTATGTCTACCTATTGTGCCTTTTTGGTAGCGGCCCTTGGCCGTACAGTGACAGCTGCCGCTACCCTCGTCGTCGTTGGTTCCTAGTCTATAGCGTCTGTCTGCTGCTAGAGGGGTTGTCGCATCTTATAAGTGCGGCTTTTCTGTCCGAGCCTGCGCTGCTAGTCGTCGACTATCCTAAGGAGATTACAGAATTCCTCGTATATAGCTGGTCGCATTACGCCTACTAGTCCCGTTATAATCTCCTTAGAGAGGCCTACCTCTAAAGAGGTAATTTTTATCCTGTCCTCTTATTAGAGACCTCCTGCCTCTACTAGAGTCTGGTCCTATTCCGCGAGGAATTCTCGTACGGTCTTGCATCCTTGTTTTATCGTGTTAACCTGTAGGAGTGCTCGGCTCTCGCAGTCTAGGTCCTTGTAGCTCTTGTTAAGAGCTGCCTAGAGCATCGTCGTTATAGCTATTGCTAGGTTGGCAATAGCCGTCTCGTAGTACGGCAGAATCCGTGCTGCTGCCCTGCCCTTTAACCTCCCGAAGAGATAAACTACCTTGTCTAGCTCGGTTAGGTAAGCTCCTAAGTTAACTAGAAGCTTGGAGCGTATCTAGGCAGCCTAGGAGGGGTACTCGGCCAGGGTCTCTTTATTGTACGTAGTGACGTCAGGGAGTTTGCTCCTAGGGGTCGGGATGTAGGCTATCGTGTTCGTCGTCGTCGTCGTAGGGGTCGGATCGCGATCGGACGCCCTAAGCTGTCGTAGCTCTTGTTCCCGTTAGGAAATTATTGCAGCCTAGTAGCTTACTTGTTGTTCGAGATAGGCCTTGTGTGCTAACAGCTCCTTGTACGCGCAGTGCATCTGTCCCTGTATAGCCGTAGGTTCTATAGAGATGTCGCTGTCTATCTTTGTTGTATTACTGCAGTTACCGACAGTAAGATTAGTTCCTAATATAAGGGCTTAAGAATCTTAGTTCGGAAACTTAAGGCTGGGTATCTTTATAAAAGAACTGATAGGCAGTTCCTTCGTCGTCTGCTGCTGTACAATTTGTACCTACGAAGCTAAGCTAGCAATTTCCCTCTGTATAGGGATGCAAGGTTTACACTCTGTACAGAGGATTAGGAGTTCTCCCTCTATACAGTAGTGCAGAGTTTTCCCTCTATTTAGAGGGGCGGCAATTCCCCTCTGTGCAGGGCTATAGGGTTCTCCCTTCGTATAGGAGTAGGGTCCTATTGGTAATTCCGTACAGAGGGTAGGGTCGTGCTGGCGCCACTAAGTTGCAGTCCTTAGGGCGACGGCTGGCTTAGGTCGGGTCCAGGACCTGGGCTGGGCGGCGTCCCCTACAGGTAACACCTCCAGCAGATCCACTTCTTCTTCTGCTATTATCTTCTAGTAGTCCTTAATGTCTTTTATCGAGATAGCGTAGATCTTACTGTCTAGCGACCTCGCGAGCATCGTTAAAGCCTCCGAGCTTAGCATTCCGATCGTGTCTTAAGGGTAGGACCGATCCTTCGGAACTGCTTCGATGGTCGTAGCGTTCGGCTCTGCAGCGACCGCAGTAACTGATTTGACGACGGCGGCGCCACTCTGTAGTGTTTTGAATCCGAGTGTGCCTTTACCTACGTTAATAACTGCTTTCTAGTTCTTTATCTATTTTTGTCTTATAATAATGTTAAACCTTCCGATATCTATAATTCAGAACGTCGCCTCTGTAGTGCGGCCAGCCAGTGTGGTCTTTAATAGCACGTAGTGCGTAACACTCTTAGTGTCTTGTCCGTTGTATGCTGAGATTCGCGTCGGCGACGCCAGCTCCACTGGATAGCTGTATCCTCTTATCAGTTTCTGAACTAGTCGATAGTGGATCGCGGCTCCGATAAGGGCTCCTGTGTCGATAAAAGCTCTTAGCTAAAGTAGTGTACTTAAGCTATCGAGGGGGTGGACAGTAATTGGAAGGATAATAGCTGTTTCCGTATTCACTTCTACCGCCGCTAAAAGCGGGTTGCTGCAGCTGTTAATACTTCCTTCTTCCGGCGACGCAGTTCTTGTCGGTACCCTATTGTCTATACTGGATAGGGGGCCCATCTGTCCAGCTGGTCTTTTCCTAGGATTCTTAGTAGCACTCTACCGTCCACACTGTCGGTGTCGTTCGGAGCCGGCTCGATAGGTTATATAGTCCTTCTTGGCGGCTGCAGCTGCTTCGTAACACGATACTCCTACTTCTGCTTATCTATAGCTTGGCATCTCGCAGCAATATAGCTAGGCTTTCTATACGTGTAGCAGGTAGGGACGAACAACGAATGCGGCAAATACGATAGCTGCTGAGGTGCTCTCCGAAAAGGTGCAGGGGGTCTCGTTGTCTGCGTTATCGACGGCTTCTAGTTCGATTCGCGCGACTTCGCGTAAGTGCTTAGGTTTCTAGCAGTAACTCTCGCTTAGTGCACGAAGCTCTTAAGGTCTTCGTCCTCTACAGAAGCTATAGCTGCGGCTAGTTTAGGGTTCAGCTTCTGCCTTAGTAGGTGGAGCTGCTTATCTTCCGACACTCTAGCTCTAATAGCATATTTTTGGAACAGTCTGTAAAATTCCTCGAACGTCTGCTGGTTCTAGTTAATCTTGTCTAGCTGTTTACGGGCCGTCTTCTTTCGGAAGGGGTCTATAAAGCGTTGATCTAGCGCTTTAATCGCTTCTTCGGCGGTTACTGATCCGGGCACGCAGATATGATTCAATACGGCCTTTTTGATAACTATATCTCGAACTGAGGAGGGAAAGGAATCTATGTGGTGGTGGTGGTGGGCTTTGATAGTGGTGGTGCCAAGGCCCGGCTCGGCCCGGTCGGGCCGAGCCAAAATCCAGGGTCCACCCTATTAATCTGTCCCACCTCTTTCCACCGCCGCAACACTACCCCCCTCCCTCACCAGCGGTCGCCCTCGACCGCTTAGTCATCCCATCCATCCTAAAACCTCCACTGTTTTTTTTTTTTTTTTTGATTCGTCGTTTCTTCCATTTCTTACATCGTCGGCATCTGAAGTCCTTCACTTGGCGTTTATGTGATCGACGCTTCTGATCTAAGCCGTTCGGTTATCTGAGCTGCGGCTCGGGCGGTCTGTGCGTTGTTTCGGAGGTCTATATAGATCCGTCTGCGGCGCCGTTTCTTCTTCTTCTTTCTTTTCCATCTATAGTCTCCACCTATCGCAGGGTCGGCGTCGCTAGCACGCTACGGCGTGCGCGGCCTACCGACCGCCACGATCTGCCTGGAGCCATAAGCAGCGATCGTTTTCATCGGCTTCCGCGCCAGTGGAGCAGACGCAGCTTTCTTCGTTTTCTTCTAGAAGAATCGGCTTTAGAGCCATTCCGGCTTCGGCTTCTTCGGGTTCCGCGCGTAGAACTCTCTTAACAGCTCTGCCGAATTCCGCAGGTTTTCGACCGGATACTATTTATAGTCTTCCGGCCACCCTTTCTACGAGATCCTTGCTTTGATGGACCCCCTTATCTTCTTTACGTCCATTACGTCTTCTACCTCCCACTCTTCTTTATCACCGTCCATCTTAACTGGTAGGGGTTCGGCGAACCCCTGTTCCGGAAGACCGTCCTTAGGGTCCAGGCTTAGCAGATCTAAATGGAAAACATCGTAGATCCGGAACGCCTTCGGCAGCTCGAGCCGATAGGTCACCGGCGACCTCTTTTCTATTATCTTGAACGGACCTACGTAGCGTAGGTTGAGCTTCGCGTTTCCTTTTAGCCTTAGGTTTCGCGTGTTAAGCCATACCTTTTAGCCTTCCTCGAATTCTATTAGGGACCTTTTTCTATTAGCTCGAGTTACCATCTTCTTCTAAGCCGATTCCATCGCTTCTTTCGCCACTTTGGTCGCTTCTTCTATTTGAGATCGTAGCGCTTCTGCCGCTGCGGCGGCGACTCTCTTCGACGACGTAGCGGTGGATAGTTCCGCGGAGCTAGGTTCGCTTGGCGGCTGAAAGCTTATCCTCGGAAGATAGCTATACGTTATCTCGAACGGCGCCAGCGAGGTGGCTTCGGATAGTGCCGAGTTGGCGCAGAATTCGGCTATCGGCAACACCTTAATCCACTTTTCTTAATAATGGCTGCAGAAGGTTCGCAGATATCTTTCTATCTCTCGGTTAGCTACTTCAGACTGACCGTCGGTCTGCGGGTGAGCGGCTGTGCTAAGCTTTCTACGAATTCCGAGAGCTTGGTTAATGGATTTCCATACGTCGGCGGTGAATTGAGGACCCCTATCCGTAGTAATAGTGTCCGGCAGCCTATAGTGCTTCCACACGTGTTGGATTAGCATTCTCGCAGTTTCTTCTGCAGTGGTTCCGTCGTCTCTCGCTCGACAGGGGATAAAGTGGCGTTCTTTGCTTAATCGGTCCACTACGTTCAGTGTGGCGTCGTATCTATCGGATTCCGGCAGGCCGGTCACGAAGTCCATCGTAATGTGTTGCTATGGTTTCTTAGGGATCGGAAGTGGCTTTAATAAGCCTGCTGGAAGGCCGTAACGTAGCTTCGCGGCCCTGCATACGTAGCAATTGGCGATAAATCGATGGATCCGTTCGTAGATCCGCAGAAACCAGTAGACCGTCCTTATAGCTTCTATCGTCTTCTTTAAGCCGGCGTAACCAACGTCTATAGAGCTATAGACCAGTTGGATAACCTCCGTAATTAGTTCTTCCGGAACTATCAGCTTCCCTAAGCCGGTTTTGCCTAGCTTCTGCTGCTGATTGAGCTGCTCTACCTTCTCGTAGAGAGTCTCTTCCTTAGGGGCCGGTTCCACTGCGCAGACCCCTACCTCTTTCAGCACCTCTGCGTCTACTATCCGCTCGGTTAACACCTTCTAAAGCATGTTCGGATCTTCTTTCGCGCGGCTGGTCTTTCCTTCTCTTCGCGTCAGCGCGTTAGCTTTTCCGTTTTAAGCCCCTAGTCGATAGGTAATCTTAAAATCGAACCCTAATAAGTAGGCGGCCTACCGTGCTTGGCGACGTAAGAGCTTCTGCGTCTTCATAAAGTAGGTCAGCGACTGGTGGTCCGTAAGGACCTGAACCGTGCTCTTTCTAGCTATAAGCTCCGGTTTCCACTCCTCGAAAGCCTGAATAATCGCTAGCAGCTCCTTATCGTAGATAGCGTAGTTCCGTTCAGCTTCCGTTATGGATTTGCTAAAGAAGGCTACTAGGTAAAGGGTCTCGCTATCGTCGGCGTATTGAGAAAGGACCCCTGCCGTTACTGTGTCGGAAGCGTCCGTTTCTACGTAGATCGTCTTTTCCGGTCGGAAGTGCGCCAGAACCGGCGCCGAGGCCACTGCCTCTTTCAGCTGTACGAAAGCTTCCGTGCACTTCTTATTCTATAGGCCTGCGGCCTCTTTCTTTAGCGCCTCGTTTAGGGGTCTCGCTATCTTGCTAAAGTCCTTAATAAACCGTCAGTAGTAGCTGCAGAATCCGAGAAACGCTCTGATCTACGTAGTGTTTCCGGATTTCGGCTGCTTCCATTCTGCGACGGCAGCGACCTTCGAGGGGTCTATACGAATTCCGTTTCTTCCGACGATAAGACCGAGATACTTGACCTCCGTTTGATAGAACTCGCTCTTCTTTGTGTCTGCGTTCAATCCGACCTCGCGGAGCCTGGTCAGCACCTTCTTGATATGGTCCGTGTGCTGTTCTCTCGTTCCTTCGGTGTAGATAAGGATGTCGTCTAAGTAAATGGACACGAACCGTTCCAGCATGTCCATAAAGGTGTGGTTTATAAAGCGTTGCTACACTGCCGGCGCGTTGGTGAGTCCGAACGGCATTACCAACTACTTAAAATTGCCTATACGCGTCGCGAACGTCGTAAGATCTTCCGTTTGCCCTTCCTCGTTCCTTAATCGATGGAACGCTTGGCGGATGTCCAGCTTGCTAAACTACTTAGCCTTCGCTACGCGCTGTATGGTCTTATCTATTAGCGGCAGTAGATAGACGTCTCTCTTGGTGACCTCGTTGAGGCCTCGATAGTCTACGCAGAGTCGCAGACCACCCCCTGGTTTTCTTACGAAAAGAATCGGTAACGCATATTCCGCGGAGCTCGGCGTAATGAACTTTTTCGCCAGGTTTTCGCGAACAAACACCTCCACTTAGTCCAGTTCCGCCGACGACAGTCGTCTTAGGGGCTCGGTTCTTAGCAGCGTAGCTCCTTCTTTTAGCCGGATCTTGTTGTTATATTCCGGTCGATAGAGCGGCAGGAGGTTGGAGTCGGCCTTCGAGAAAACGTCGGCGTAACTATGGAGTTCTTTCGGTAGCACCTCCAGCGGATCCACTTCTTCTTCCGCCATTATCTTCCTGTGGTCTTCGATGTCTTTTATCGAGATAGCGTAAATCTTATTGTCCGGCGACTTCGCGAGGGTCGTTATAGCTTCTGAACTTATTATTCTGACGGTAACCGGGGGTTCGTAACGATCGGACGGAGCCTCTTTCGCGGACTCTGTAGCTTTCGGCTTGGCGGCGACGGTGGCGACCTTTCCGATAGTCCCTGCTCCGCTACCCAGGGTTTTGAACCTGATAGTTCCTTTATCTACGTCAACGATGGCTTTCTGGTTCTTCATCTATTTCTGCCCTATAATAATGTCAAACCTTCCGATATCCATAATTCGGAACGTCGCTTCCGTGGTGCGACTAGCCAGTGTGGTCCTTAGCGGCACGTAGTGCGTAACGCTTTCCGTGTCTTGTCCGTTGTACGCCGAAATCCGCGTCGGCGACGCCAGTTCCACTGGATAACCGTATCTATTCGTTAGCTTCTGGACCAGTCGGTGGTGGATCGCCGCGCCGATAAGAGCTCCGGTGTCGATAAAAGCTTTTAGCTGAAGCGGTTTGCTCGATCCGTCAAGGGGGTGGACAGTAATTAGAAGGATAATAGCTGTTTCGGTGTTTACTTCTACCGCCGCCGAGAGCGGATCGCTGCAGCTGTTAATGCTTTCTTCTCGTGGCGATTCGCTTCGATTCGGTGCCCTATTGTCAATGCTGGATAGGGGGCCTATCCGTCCAGCTGGTCTTTTCCTATAATTCTTAGCTGTACGCCGCCGTCTACGCTGTCGGTGTCGTTCAGGGCTGGCTCCATAGCTTGTATGGTCTTCCTCGGTGGCGGTGGCTGCGGCTGCCTTATAACACGATAGTCCTGCTTCTGCTTATCCAATGCTTGGCATCTCGTAGCGATATAGCCAGGCTTGCCATACGCGAAACAGGTAGGGACGAACGACGAGCGCTGCGACTAATAAGGTGGCTGCTGTGGCGCTCTCCGGAAAGGCGCAGGGGGTCGTATAGTCTGCGTTATTAGCGGCTTCTGGTTCGATTCGCGTGATTTCGCGTAAGCGCTTAAGTTTTTTGCGGTAACTCTCGCTTGGTGCACGAAGCTCTCAAGGCCTTCGTCTTCCACAGACGCTATAGCGGCGGCCAGCTTAGGAATCAGCTTCTGCCTCAATAGGTGCAGCTGCTCATCTTCTGCCACTCTCGCTCTGATGGCGTATTTCCTAAACAGTCCGTAGAACTCTTCGAATGTCTGACGGTTCTGGTTGATCTTATCCAGCTGCTTACGGGCTGTCTTCTTCTGGAAGGGGTCTCCGAAACGCTGGTCCAGCGCTTTAATAGCTTCGTCGGCTGTTACTTCTTCCAGGTCCGCCACTAGCGAAAAAGCTTCACCTTCTAATCGCGACTCCAGGTACGCTAATCTATCCTCTTCGCTGCTCGATGCGTAATCGCAGCTTATCTTGTTCTTAATCTTCTTCTTAAATGCCTCCTACGCTTTAGGGTCTCCGCTACCGAAAACAGGTAGGTCCGGCAGTGGCGTCATCGTGGTGCTACCTTGACTATAGGCTGCTGGTGAGGCGGTTTCTATGTAGTGGGCTTCTCGCCGCGGTGGCGGCGACAACTTCGCTGCTTCCATATCAGCCAGTTGATCCTTCAGCTCCTTCAGCTGCGCTAGTCGATTCGACGCTTAGTGTTCTAACACGTCGACGATAGTCTCTGCCGATTCCTTTTCGGCCCTTACTGTCTCTACTTCCTCTCTTAGCTGTCTGTTCTCTTCCAGCGTTCTGTAGAACAGCGTCTTAATAAGGTCTATACTGTCGTAGACCTTCCCTATTCTATTCTTATCTACGTGATCTTCCAATTCCTCGAGCGTGCAGTCGTGGATCTTCCTATATTCGCTTATTCGTTCCTTGATCTTAGCGGTCTCTTCCGCCGTAAAACCTCTAATAACGATCTTATCGTTAACTACACTGGAGCGTCTGCTCGCTCTGTTAGTCTTTCCTCTTCTGCTTCTGCTGCGGCCTGTAACGCCGCTCTCTACCGTCGAGAAGCCTTCTATCTTCTTACAGTGCCTAAGGGGGGGGGGGGGGGGTTGTTGTTGGTGTGTTGGTGGGTGCGCGTGCGTTATTCGGGTTTCCGGATGGTTCAACGGGCCCTTTCGCGCAGCGCGGGTGTGGTGTGGAGAGTGAGTTCGAGATATAATGATCCGGGCACGCAGATATGATTCAATACGGCCTTTTTGATAACTATATCTCGAACTAAGGAGGGAAAGGAATCTATATGGTGGTGGTAGTGGGCTTTGATAGTGGTGGTGCCAAGGCCCGGCTCGGCCCGACCGGGCCGAGCCGAAATCCAGGGTCCACCCTATCAATCTGTCCTACCTCTTTCCACCGCCGCAACAGTTACCTCTTCTAGGTCCACTACTAACGAAAAAGCTTTACCTTCTAGTCGCGATTCTAGGTAGGCCAATCTATCTCCGGTAATGTTTCCGGCATAGTCGCGGTCCATCTTGTTCTTTATCTTCTTCTTAAATGCCTCCTATTCTTTAGGGTCTCCGTCTCTAAACGCTAGTAGATCCGGTAGTAACGTTATTAAGGTACTACCTTGACTGTAGGCTGCCGGTAAGGCGGTCTCTGCTTGTTCTTCTCGATGCAGTGGCGGCGCCGATGACATCGCTGCTTCCATCTTAGCTAACTGAGCCTTTATCGCCTTCAGTTGTGCTAGTCGTTTTGCTGCTTAGTTTTCTAACACATCGATAATAGTCTCTGCCAATTCCTTTTCGGCCCTTACCGCTTCGTTTTCCTCTCTTAACTGCCTGTTCTCGTCCAGGGTTCTGTAAAACAGCTTCTGAATAAGGTCTATGCCGTCGTAGACCTTCCCTACTCCGTCCTCGTTTACATAATCTTTAAGTTCCTCGAGTGTGCAGTCGTGAATCTTCCTGTATTCGGCAATTCGTTCCTTAATATCTACAGTGTCTTCCGCTGTAAAACCTCTAATAATGAACTTATTATTAATAACACTAGAGCGCCTACTCGCTCTGTTAGTCTTTTCTCTTCTGCTTCTGCTTCGGCCTGCAACGCCGCTCTCTACTGTTAAGAAGCTCTCTATAGCTGTCTTACGGTGCTAGTGTTTGGTTTGGTGTTTTTAGTGCGCGTGCGTTATTTGGGTGTCCGGATAGTTTAACAGTCCCTTTTGCGCAGCGCAGAGTTCGTGTAGTAAGTGAGTTCGAGATATAATAATCCGGGCCCGTAGATATAATTCAATACGGCCTTTTTATTAACTATATCTCGAACTAAGGAGGGAAAGGAATCTATGTAGTAGTAGGCGAGAGCTTTAGGGGTAGTAAGCCAAGGCCCGGCTCGGTCCAGAAGGGCCGAGCCGAAATTCCGAGGGTCTACTCTATTAGTTAGTCCCACCCCTTTCTGCTGCCGCAACATCCCTAGCCGAATGCAACTACCCTATCTACGACAAGGAATTGCTAGCAGTCGTACAGTGCTGCGAGGCGTAGAACAGAGAACTCTGCTTAGTTCCTAAATTCCTTACTCTAACCGACTTTAAGAATCTCGAGTACTTTACGCAACTCCGGAAACTCTCTAAGAGACATGTACGATAGGCGATATATCTAAGCCGTTTTAATATAAGACTCTAGTACTACAAAGGAAAGGACAACAGCAGGGCCGACGCCCTATCCAGACCAGACTAAGACATACTAGCGATGTACAACGATAAACGACTAAAATTACGAACATTCTAGATATTTAAGGAAGAACTAGACGAGAAGGCTATCCGCCTAGCGGCGACATATATATAGGAACCCTAGCTACAGGCGTAGGAAGAGGCAGTAGAAAAGGACGACGTCTACTAAGGTGCCTATATAGCGATTTAAGGAGGACAGCAGAAGCTCCTAGCAGAGCTCCGCCTTAAGGTATTAGCAGCAGAGTGTATAGTAGACGAGGAGAACAACCTAAAGTTTAGGAATTGGATTTAAGTCCTAGCAGACAAGAAGCTCTGTATAAGCTTAATACAATAGGCGTACGACTTAATAGCTACTAGATACCTAGGGCGTAAGAAGACGTACAGCATCGTTACTAGGGACTACTACTAGCTAGCGATAGCGAAGGACATCTATAGGTTCGTACAGAGCTGCAATGTCTGCAGACGGACGAAGCCCTAGCGTGAACTAAAGCACGGCCTATTAAAACCTCTGCTAATACCGGACTAGCCCTAGCAAGACCTAACCGTAGACTTTATTATAGACCTCCCTAAGAGCGACGGACGACAGAACATTATAGTAGTTATAAACAAGCTAACGAGGGGGGTAATACTAGAGGGAATAGACTCTATTGCAGCTAAGGGCACCGCCTAGGCATTTATACGGACGACGTTTAGCAAGTACGGATTCCCTAGGTCGATCGTATCTAACCGGGGTACACAGTTTACAAGCCAACTCTAGGCGAGGATATACTAATTGTTGAACATAGAACGCTGCCTATCGACTGCTTGGCACCTATAGACAGACAGTGCGGCGGAGAGGGCTAATTCTATATTAGAAGCATATCTCCGAGCGTACGTTAACTATAACTAGACGAATTGGAACTGCCTCCTCCCTATAGTGGAGCTAGCTATTAATAGTTATATAGCTAATGCTACAGGGTTGTCCCCCTTCTTTATAGTTTATAGGTACGACTACTCCCTACTCCTACCAACTTTGAGCAGCGCTAACCTACGCCCCGTATGTTCCCTAATTTAGTAGGGGATGATCTGACTGCAGTAGACGCAAGGTCAATACCCGTCTTTAATAACTATATCCAAGGCTGGAGAGGGAAGAATCTACGTACAAGCGGAGGTGGAGGTATTTGAGTGTGCGCCAAGCCTAGCCCTGCCAAGCCTAGCTGCTAGCTGTCCACATCCACATCTATATTACTACCGCCCTCCCCAACCAGCGATTGCCCTTAATCGCAATTGGCCTATCTATTGTAATTAGCCAAACCAGGTCGCTCCAAACTAGGTCGTTCCAAACCAGGTCGCTCGCACCAAACCAGGTCGTAGGGGTCGCAGATTCAGCTTCGCTATCGGCGAATTAGGTCGCTCCAAAACAGGTCGCTTTTAAGGTCGCTTTTGAGGTCGCTTTCAAGGTTCAATTTCTGTGCGTTTTAAGTCTTAATCTCGTGCCTTTTTAAGTCTCAATCTCGTGCCTTTTTGCCGTCACTTTGGTGCCTTAATTGGTGCCTTAATCTCGTGCGTTTTGCCGTCGCTTTGATGCCTTAATCTCGTGCCTTTTAGTGCCTTGCTAAGGCTGCAGAATTCTTAGAGTTCGCAAAGGTCGTCGGGGTCGCATTAAAACAGGTCGCTTCAAACCCGGTCGCTTATACCAAACCAGGTTGTAGGGGTCGTTAAGGTCGCGGCTACAGAGGTCGCGGCTGCAGAGGTCGTTTCTCGTAGAGGCTACAGAGGTCGCAGAGGTCGCTTTTCGACAGTCGCTTTTTAAGCCGTTACCTGTCGCTTCTCGTTCTCGACAGTCACTTCTCAGACAGTTGCTTCTCGACGGTCGCTTCTCGACGGTCGCAGAGATCTCGGAGGTCGCGGAGGTCGCAGAGGCTGCCTTGTAAAAACATGTCGCTTCTCGAGCTGTCGCTTCTTAAGATGTCTCGAGCTGTCGCTTCTTAAGCTGTTGCTTCTCGACGGTTGCTTTTCGAGCCGTCGCTCGCTTCTTAAGCGGTCGCAGAGGTCTCGGAGGTCGTTAGGGTCGCAGAGGCCTGCAGAGGTCGCAGCTGCAGAGGTCGCTTCTTAGACAGTCGCTTCTCGACGGTCGCTTCTCGACAGTCGCTTCTCGACGGTCGCTTCTCGACGGTCGCTTCTCAACGGTCGCTTCTCAACAGTCGCTTCTCGACGGTCGCTTCTTAAGCCGTCGCTTCGCTTCTCGGACGGTCGCTTTTTGAGCCGTCGCTTTGCCTGTGCTTTGCCTATGTTGTCTGCAGCAGCTCTGTGTTGTCTGCAGCTGTACCTCTGTTGTCTGCAGCAGCTGTGCCTGTCTCTGCCTAGTGCCCTGCCTAGGTGCTCGTACCTGGGTACTCGTGCCTAGGTGCTCGTACCTGGGTACTCGTGCCTAGGTGCTCTGCCTGCTTGCTCGTGCCTCGTGCTCTGCCTGCTTAGTGCTCTGCAGCTGGTGCTCTGTAGCTGGTGCTCTGCAGCTGGTGCTCTGCAGCTAGTGCTCTGCAGCTAGTGCTCTGCAGCTAGTGCTCTGCAGCTAGTTTGCCTGCAGCTGGTTTGCCTGCAGCTGGTTTGCCTGCAGCTGGTTTGCCTATACTGTCTGCACCTGTATTGCCTACAGCCGTGCCTTGTACTCTGCCTTGTGCTCTTCTGAACCTGAACAGTGTATGTTGTCTGCACCTGTATGTTGTCTGTAGCAGCCCTATATTGTCTGTAGCTGCCTGTTGTCTGCAGCTCTTACTCTGTTTTCTTGCTCTGCCTAGGTACACTGCTTGTGTCGCTTTGCTGCTCTTGTCTTGTGCTCTGCCTAGGTGCTCTGTAGCTGGGTGCTCGTGCCTAGGTGCTCGTGCAGGTGCTGATTGCCGGTCGTCTTAATTGGTATGTCCGAATAGAATAGTCTGTTAAAGACCCAAAAAAACAAATGTCGTCGCCCTAGGTCCTGCTAGGTGCGCTCTTGTCGTCGTCGCTCTTGTCGTCGTCGCTCTCGCTCCTCGCTCTCGCTCCTCGTCCTTCTCGTCGCTCTCGTCGCTCTCTCGCTCTTCTTTAAAACTCTCTCTTCTTCTCGATAGGGGCACTTCTCTTCCCTAAAACTCTCTCTTCTTCTCGATAGGGGCACTTCTCTTCCCTAAGACTCTTCTTCTCGAAACTCTTCTTCTCAAAACTCTTCTTCTCAAAACTCTTCTTCTCGAAACTCTTCTTCTCGAAACTCTTCTTCTCGAAACTCTTCTTCTCGGTCGGGAGAGGGGGGGTAGAGTAGCATGCACATATACGATCAAGTAACCGGATATAATTCAACGGCCTCCTTTGTACATATACAGTACACACTCTAGGTTGTCAGTTGCACGTACGTTAATCGAGTACCCGGATATAATTCGACGGGCTCTTTCGCGTAGTGCAGGTTGGGTGTTGGAGTAAGCCTTGGATATAATGATCTGACTGCAGTAGACGCAAGGTCAATACCCGTCTTTAATAACTATATCTAAGGCTGGAGAGGGAAGAATCTACATACAAGCGGAGGTAGAGGTATTTGAGTGTGCGCCAAGCCTAGCCCTGCCAAGCCTAGCTGCCAGCTGTCTATATCCACATCTATATTAGGGGGAAGCTATCGTACAGACGATTACGAACGTCTGCTAATAGGCAAAAGCGAGCCTAGCTATAGCCTAACAGAGTTCAGAAGAGCAGGCTAACAAGGGACAGCAGGCTGCACTAAGGTACGAGGCAGGGAATAAGGTATAGCTAAGCTAACGCAATATTCGTATAGACTGGCTAAGCAAGAAACTAGATTAGAAGAACCGGAAGTTTACAGTAGTCCGGCCGGTAGGGACATACGCTGTACAACTTAACACTCCCCTAGGGATCTATCCAGTTTTCTATATAGACCTCGTATAGCTAGTATACAAAGACCCCCTCCTACATTAGACAATAGACGACGTACGCCCTCGAGCAATTATTACTAAGGGCTAGGAGAAGTATAAGGTAGAAAAAATCCTTAAGAGCTAGAAGAAGCAGAAGAGGTTAGAATACCTAGTTAAGTAGACAGAGTAGGCAGAGCCTTTATAGGAACTATACAAGGCCCTCTAGGACACATTAGTACTAGATAGGTAGGAAGCGAAACACCCTAGTAAACGGTTACAATAGTACTATACTTGTTAGGAGGCGCCGTCCAGCTAGGTCCTAGACCTAAGCTAGCCGTCGCCCTAAGGATTGCGACTTAGCGGCGCTAGCACGACCCCTTACCCTATACAGAGGAAGAATCCTACAGCCCTATACAGAGGGAAATTGCCCTCCCTCTATACAGAGGGAGAACTCTGCATGCCCGTATAGAGGGAAACTCCTAACCCTCTGTACAGAGTAAAAACCTTATACTCCTATATAGAGGGAAATTGCTAGCTTGGCTTTATAGGTACAAATTGTACAGCAGCGGACGACGAAGAAACTGCCTATTAGTTCCTTTATATAGATACCTGGCTTTAAGTTTCTAAACCAAGATTCTTAAACCTATTACATTAGGAACTAATCTTACTGTCGGTAACTGCAGTAATACAACGAAGATAGACGGCGACATCCCTATAGCAACTACAGCTATACAGGACTATATACGCAATACGTACGAAGAGCTGCTAAGGCGCGCGACCCAGCTCGAAGAACAAATAGGCTATTAGGCCTCGACGATTTCCTAACAGTAACAGGAGCTCCGACAGCTTAGGGCGTCAAGTTGCGACCCGACCCCTACGACGACGACGACGAACACGACGGCCTATACTACAGTTACAAAGAGCAAACTCTTTAACGTTACTACCTACGATAGTAAGGCACTAGCCGAATACCCCTCCTAGGCTGCCTAGATACGCTCTAAGCTTTTAGTCGACTTAGGAGCATACCCGACTGAGCTGGACAAGGTAGTTTACCTCTTTAGGAGGTTAAAGGGCAGGGCAGCAGCACGGATTCTGCTGTACTACAAGACGGCTATTGCCAACCTGGCAATAGCTACAAAGACGATGCTCTAGGCAGCTCTTAACAAGAGCTACAAGGACCTAGACTGCGAGAGCCGAGCACTCCTACAGGTTAATACAATAAAACAAGGACGCAAGACCGTACGAGAATTCCTTGTGGAATACGACTAGACACTAGCAGAGGCAGGAGGTCTCTAATAGGAGGACAGGATAAAAATTACCTCTTTAGAGGTAGGCCTCTCTAAGGAGATTATAACGGGACTAGTAGGCGTAATGCGACCAGCTACGTACAAGGAATTCTATAATCTCCTTAGGATAGTCGACGACTAGCAGTGCAGGCTCGGACGGATAAGCTACGCTTATAAGATGCGACAACCCCTCTAGCAGCAGACAGACGCTATAGACTAGGAACCAACGACGACGAGGGTAGCGGCAGCTGTCACTGTACGGCCAAGGGCCGCTACCAAAAAGGCACAATAGGTAGACATAGCTACCCTTAACAAGAGGCGAGCAGAAGGGAGCTGCTATAGGTATAGCAAGATAGGCTACACTGTACGGAATTGCAGGCTTTTGCCAGGAAAGAGACCTAGAGGACGGCCGACTATTACAAGGGTAGCAACTGCAGCGTCCTAACAAGAGGAACAGGAGTCCTACTTGGACGACGAGGAGTCGGGAAAAGAGTAGCCTCTAAGCGAAGGCTCTGCTAGAGGCGTATAAGAGATAGATTGCTAAATCAAAGCACTACTTAGCTATCTTTTAAGAGCAACTATATAACGACTACGCCGTTTATCGTATAGCCAACGTTAAACAGGTCTGCAACGGCGCGGACATTAATTAACACAGGATGTTTGGTGTACAGATTAATTAGCGAAGACTTTGTATAGAGACACTGTATTAAGATAACCCCTACTGTACCTGTACGCATATTGGGCATTACTAGGAGGGGACCGGGCATTACCTATATAGTAGAAGTAACGATAGAGATATAGGGACACTATAAGCAGGACTTATACCTCTATGTTGTACAGGACAAGTTAGGGTATAACCTAATACTAGGGAAGCTATAGATAGAGCGCTAGAAGGGCAAGCTAGACGTTGGACAAGGACGGCTGTACCTAGCAGCGACAAAGCAGAGGCTCTAAGACCAGGGAAGGGCTCTGCAGGGTAGCAATGCTAAGGCCGAAATCAACACAGCGATAAAGCAGAGGCCCTAGGACCAAGGGAGGGCTCTGCAGGGTAGCAATGCTAAGGCCGAAATCAACACGGCAACTACGGACATTAAGAAGGCATTAGCGCCTAAGAAGGCGACAGACCCCTATACGAAGCTCCTAAGGGAATACGCTGGATACCTGGACCTCTTTAAGCCAAAGTCGGCCTTAAAACTGCTACTACACTAAGGAGAGGGGATTGACTACGACATCTAGCTAGAGCCCCGTCTAGACGGGAGCCTGCCTAAGGTACCGTATAGTCCGCTGTACGGAATGTCCTCTAGAGAACTCCTAGTGCTGCGCAAGACACTAGACGACCTACTTGCTAAAGGGTTCATTTAGGCAAGTACCTTATCTGCAGGAGCCCTAGTACTGTTTGTCTACAAGGAGGGGAAGGCCGGCTTACGTTTCTGCGTAGACTATAGAGGCATTAACGCGATTACCAAGAAGGACCAGTACCCCCTACCCCTTATTAAGGAGACTATCGGACGGATTAGCAAGGCAAAGTAGTTTACTAAGCTTAACGTAGTCTTAGCCTTCCACAAGATACGGATCAAGGAAGGTTGTAAATAGATAACTGCCTTCCGTACGGGATACAGTCTTTTTAAGTGGCTTGTTACCCCCTTTGGCCTTGCCAACGCACCTACATCGTTCCAAAGATACATTAACAAGTCCTTGCAAGGGTTACTAGACGACATCTGCTTAGCATACCTCGACGACACCCTGGTTTTTACAGACGGCACCTACGCAGATTACGTACGGGACGTTAAGAAGGTGCTGGACCGACTGCAGCAGGCTGGCTTGTACCTCGACATTGACAAATGTAAATTCGGTGTCTAGTGTACGAAATACCTAGGTTTTATTATCGAGGCAGGGAAAGGCATTAGCATAAAAAGGAAAAAGATTAATGCTATTAAGCAATAGAAGCCGCCTGCGAACGTTAAGGGCGTACGGGAATTTCTTAGGTTTGCCAACTTCTACTGCCAGTTTATACAGAACTACTCGGAGATTGTACGCCCCCTAGTCGAGCTAACACACAAGGACAAGCAGTTCAAATAGACGGACGAGTGCAATAGGAGCTTTAACAAGCTAAAGGAACTCTTTACGACAGGACCAACGCTTGCCGCCTTCGACCTAGAACGTACGACGGTACTGGAAACCGACTCCTTAGGGTACTGCATTAGAGGTATCCTGTTACAGGTAGGCTCGGACGGACTCTTGTACCTATACGCGTATTTCTCTAAGAAGAACTCCCTAGCTAAGTGCAACTACCCTATCTACGACAAGGAATTGCTGGCGGTCGTACAGTGTTATAAAGCGTAGGATAGAGAACTCCGCTCAGTCCCTAAGTTCCTCGCCCTAACTAACTACAAGAACCTAGAGTACTTTACGCAGCCCTAGAAGCTGTCTAAGAGGCACGTACAATAGGCAATGTACCTAAGTTAGTTTAAAATAAGACTCTAGTATCGCAAGGGGAAGGACAACAGCAGGGCTAATACGCTATCTAGACAGGATTAGGACATGCCAACGACGTACGAGGACGATCGGCTAAAGTTACGAACATTCCAGATGTTTAAGGAGGAGCCAGGCGAGGAGACTATCCGCCTAGCGGCAATATACCTATAGGAACCCTAACTGCAAGCATAGGAAGAGGCAGTAGAAAAGGACGAGGTGTACTAAGGGGCCTATACAGCGATCTAAGGAGGACAGCGGAAGCTCCTAGCAGAGCTCTATCTTAAGGTGTCGGCAGCAGAGTGTTTAGTAGACGAGGAGAACAACCTGAAGTTCAGGAATCGGATCTGGGTCCTGGCAGACGAGAAGCTCTATACGAGCTTAATATAACGGGCGCATAGTTCTATAGCTACTAGGTACCTAGGGCGCGAGGAGACGTACAGCATTGTCGCTAGGGACTACTACTAGCCGGCGATAGCGAAGGACATCTGCAGGTTCGTACAGAACTGCGATGTATACAGACAGACGAAGCCCTAGCGTAAACTAAAGTATAGGCTGCTGAAACCCCTACCGATCCCGGACCGGCCCTAGCAAGACCTAACAGTAGACTTTATTACGGACCTCCCTAAGAGCGACGGACAGCAGAACATTATAGTAGTTACGGACAAGCTAACGAGGGGGGTAATACTAGAGGGAATAGACTCTATTACAGCTAAGGACACCGCCTAGGCATTTATACGGACGACGTTCAGCAAGCACAGTTTTCCTTAGTTAATTGTGTCGGACCGGGGTACGCAGTTTACGAGCTAGCTCTAGGCAAGGGTCTGCCAGTTGCTAAAGGTAGAACGTCGCCTGTTAACCGCATAGCACCTACAGACGGACGAAGCGACGGAAAGAGTCAATTCGACGTTGGAAGCGTACCTCCAAGCGTACGTCGACTATAACTAGACAAACTAGAACCGCCTCCTCCCTATAGCAGAGCTAGCTATTAGAAGCTGTACAGCTAATGCTACAGGATTGTCCCCCTTCTTTATAGCCTATAGATACGACCACTCCCCGCTCCTACCGACCCTAAGTAGTAAAACCCTACGCGCTGTACGATCTCTAATTTAGCAAGGGGAGGCTATCGTCCAGACGATTACAAACGCCTACCAATAGGCAAAGGCAAGCCTAGCTATAGCTTAACAGAATGCGGAAGAGCAGGCCAACAAGGGACGGCAGGCTGCACTAAGATAAAAGGCAGGGGATAAGGTCTAGTTAAACCAGCGCAATATCTGTACAGACTGGCCAAACAAGAAGCTAGATTGGAAGAACCGGAAGTTTACAGTAGTCCGACCAGTAGGAACATATACTGTACGGCTTAACACTCCCCTAGGGATTGATCTGACTGCGGTAGACTCTAGGTCAATACCCGTCTTTGATAACTATATCCAAGGCTAGAGAGGGAAGAATCTACGTACAAGCGGAGGTAGAGGTATTTAAGTGTGCGCCAAGCCTAGCTTCCAGCACCTTCCAGCCCTCTACATCCGTATTACTACCGCCCTCCCCAACCAGCGATTGCCCTTAATCGCAATCAATCCATTAATCGCAATCAGCCAATCAGGTCGCACCAAACTAGGTCGCTCCAAACCAGGCCGCAGGTGCCAAACAGGTCGCAGTTGTTGTGCCAAACTAGGTCGCAGAAGGCCGCAAATTCAGCTTCAATTTCAGTGCACTTTGCTATTGCTTTTGGCCAATCAGGTCGCTCCAAAACAGGTCGCTTTTGAGGTCGCTTTTGAGCTTCAATTTCTGTGCGTTTTGAGCCTCAATCTCGTGCCTTTTGACGTCGCTTTGGTGCCTTAATTGGTGCCTTGATCTCGTGCCTTGTCAAGGCTGTAGAATTCTCAGAGGTCGCGGCTGCAGAGGTTGTTAGGGCCGCGGAGGTCGCGGAGCTTGTTAAGGCCGCGGAGGTTGCTAAGGCCGCGGAGGTCGCGGAGGTTGTTGGGGGCGCAGAGGTCGCAGAGCTCGCAGAGGTCGCAGAGCTCGCAGAGGTTGTTATGCAAACACGTGTCGCTTCTCGAGCCGTCGCTTCGCTTCTCGGACGGTCGCTCGCTTCTCGACGGCCGCTTCTCGACGGTCACTTCTCGACGGTTGCTCGCTTCTCAAGCCGTCGCTCGCTTCTTAAGCCGTCGCTTCTCAAACGGTCGCAGAGGTCTCCGAGGTCGTAGAGGTCGTAGAGGTTGTCTTGCAAACACGTGTCGCTTCTCGACAGTCGCTCGCTTCTCAGACCGTCGCTCGCTTCTTAGACGCTCGCCTCGCTTCTCGACCGTCGCTTCTCGACCCGTCGCTTCTCGAGCTGTCGCTTCTCGACGGTCGCTTCTCAAGCCGTCGCTTCGCTTCTCGACGGTCGCTCGCTTCTCGACGCTCGCCTCGCTTCTCAACGGTTGAGAAGCGACCGTCGCTTGCTTCTTAAGCTGTCGTAGAGGTCTTAGAGGTCGTCGGGGTCGCGAAGGTCGCAGCTGCAGAGGTCTGTCGCTTCTGAACATACAGTGCTTTTCTGAACATGCAGTGCCTGTGTTGTCTGCAGCTGCCTGCCTGTAGCTGTGCCTCTGTTGTCTGGTGCTCGTGCCTAGGTGCTCGTGCCTGGGTGCTCTACCTGGTGCTCTGCCTGGTAGCTCTGCCGCATATGTTGTCTGCAGCTGCCCTGTGTTGTCTGCAGCTGCCTGTTGTCTGCAGTTGCCTGGGTACTCTGCAGCTGGTGCTTGTGCCTAGGTGCTCGTACCTGTACCTTGTGCTCTGCCTTAGTGCTCTATACAGCAGCCCTATGTTGTCTGTAGCGGCTATGCCTGTCTGTAGCTGTGCCTTGTGCTCTGCCTTATGCTCTTCTGAACCTAAACAGTATGTGTTGTCTGTACCTGTATGTTGTCTACACCTGTATGTTGTCTGTACCTGTGTATTGTCTGCACCTGTGTTGTCTGCAATTGCCTTGTGCCTGTGCCTAGGTGCTACCTGTGTTGTCTGTAGCTCTGCCTTGTGCTCTGTGCCTAGGTGCTTGTACCTAGGTGCTCGGTGCTCTTGCTCGGTGCTCTGCAGCTGTGCCTTGTCTTGTGTTATCTGCAGCTGCCTGTCTTAATTGTACTGCCAGTTGCGCTGCTTGTGTCGCTTTGCTGCTTAGGTCGCTTTGCTGCTTGTGTCGCTTTGCCTATGTTGTCTGCAGCAGCTGTGCCTGTCTGCAGCTATGTCTGCCTAGGTGCTCTGCCTCTAAACTGTGCTGCCTCTGCTTTGCCTGTATTGTCTGCAGCTACTGTGCCTAGGTGCTCGTTGTAGCTGGGTGCTTGGGCTCGTTGGTGCTTAGGCTCGCTGGTGCTTGGGCTCGCTAGTGCTTGGGCTTACTAGTGCTTGGGCTCGCTGGTGCACTGCTTGTGCTTTGCTGTACGTCTTAATTGCTGAATGTGCCGAATGCTAAACGTACGCCTTAATCGCTAGCTGGCTGTACGGCGTGTCTCGATTGTAGACCGTACATCTCGATTGCTGAATGTCCCGATTGCTGAACTGTCTTGATAGGCCTTGTCCGAATAGAATGATCTGTTAAAGACCCAAAAAAAACGAATGTTATCGCCCTAGGTCCTGCTAGGTGCGTCTTGTCGTCGTCGTCGCTCTTACTCCTCGCTCTCGCTCCTCGCTCTCGCTCCTCGTCCTCGTCGCTCCTATATCGTCCTTCTCGACCTCCTTGTCGCTCCCGTCCTTCTTGTCGCTCTGGTCGCTCTCTCGCTCTTCTTCAAAACTTGCGATCTGCTCGTAGGGGCACTCTCTTCCTTAAAACTCTTCTTCTCTATAGGGGCACTTCTCTTCCCTAAAAACTCTCTCTTCTTCTCGATAGGGGCACTTCTCTTCCCTAAAACTCTTCTTCTCGATCGGGGGAGTGGGGGTAGAGTAGTATGCATATGCACAATTAAGTAACCGGATGTAATTCGACGGCCTCCTTTGTACATATACAGTATACACTCTGGGTTGGTTGCACGTACGTTAATCGAGTACCCGGATGTAATTCAACGGGCTCTTTTGCGTAGTGCGGGTGTTGTTGAAGTAAGCCTTGGATATAATGATCTGACTGCGGTAGACTCTAGGTCAATACCCGTCTTTAATAACTATATCTAAGGCTGGAGAGGGAAGAATCTACGTACTAGCGGAGGTGGAGGTATTTAAGTGTGCGCCAAGCCTAGCTTCCAGCACCTTCCAGCCCTCTATATCCGTATTAGGGATCTACCTAGTCTTTTATATAGACCTCGTACGGCCAGCGAACACGGGCCCCCTACTGCACTAGACGACAGATAACGCGCGCCTACTAGCGATTATAACTAAGGGCTAGGAAGAATACGAGGTAGAAGGAATCCTTAAGAGCTAAAGAAAGCGGGGGAGGGTAGAGTACCTAGTAAAATAGAAAGGATAGGCAGAGTCTACATAGGAACTGTACGAGGCCCTACAAGACACAACCGCGCTAGACAGGTAGGAGGAGAACCATTCCCCTGCCCAGTTACAGTAACACTGTGCCGTACAGCAAAAAGGGGCACGATCTACCCTAAGGACAGGGCAGCTACTAACAACTTAGGTTGCCAAAGGATCGAGAATTACGATATAGGACACTACAGGATCCTACCGACACTACACCGTACGACACTATACAGAAGAAGGGCAGGAAGAAGGGGATAGTTAGGAGGCAGGTAAGATAGGTAGGAATAAGAGGGGAACGAGAGCAACACCGTCCGAAAACTTTTACATACTACCTTAAGGTAGCTAACTGGCCACCGCCCCTAGGACCTAGGGCAACCAACTCTACACCCAAAATCTTAATTACCTCCTAGCTAGCAGGGGCCCTAGCACTAGAGGAAGCAAAATGGTAGCTTAACAAGACCCTGCTACTAGTTAATATAGCACCCGAGTCGTCAGCTTAAACTAGACGCAAGGCGAGGGCCTATACGAACCGGAAGCAAAGCTGCTAGTAGAGCTAATCACCCTATTGTTAGAGGTAAAAATAGGAGGGGACACTAGCCGAACAGGTAGAAAGAGAGCCAACAGCTATAAGAGAGATACAGCAGGAGCGGCCGGACGAGACAGGTAGCATAACGATAGTGGCTAGTAGTAGTAGTTGGTAGATAACTAGTAGTAGTAGTAATAGCAGTAGTAGCGGACGGCAGGGCGGACGGGTAGCAGATAGGGGATAAAGAAGAAAGAGAAGATAAGAGAGAGGAAAAGGGTTTATATACAGAATAGTAGCTGCCTGCCTTATAGGGCAATAAGAACTAGAGCAGCTGCCACTACTGTATAAGGGAGGACAAATAAGGCAACTACGACCTAGGAGCTCTCCTAGCGACGGCCTACTGGACGACCGGACGAAGGCGGGAACCTCTACCTAGGAGTAAAACTCCGGACGACGACTAGGGGGCAGGGACAGAGCCAAATGGCCCGGTAGCGCCGGACCGTACAGTTAGAACGCAGATTGTATAGCCAAGGGCTAGAGAGTAGGAGGGGAGCGAAAAGGGGGACTGGGCACCTCCTGCACCTTTATAACTGCTCGCAGGCCTCCTTAGCTTCTGATCCGGGCACGCAGATATGATTCAATACAGCCTTTTGATGACTATATCTCGAACTGAGGAGGGAAAGGAATCTATGTAGTGGCGGTAGTGGGCTTTGATAGAGGGTGGTGCCAAGGCCCGGCTCGGTCCGGAAGGGCCGAGCCGAAATCCAGGGTCCACTCTATCAATCCGTCCTACCTCTTTCCACTGCCGCAACACTACCCCCCTCCCTTACCAGCGGTCGCCCTCGACCGCTTAGTCACCCCATCCATCCGAAAACCTTTCTCCATTCCTTTTTTTTTTTTTTTTTTTTTTTTTTTTTTTTTTTTTTTTTTTTTTTGATTCGTCGTCTCTTCCTCAAAAATCCCCTCCGACGGTGATGTTACCTCTTCCTTCTTCCATCGCTTCTTGAATCTCTTACGTTATCAACATCTAAAGTCCTTTACTTGGTCGTTTATGTAATCGGTGCGCCTAATCTGTGCTATCTGATCTGAGTCGTAGGTTATCTGAGCTGCGGCATAGTTGGTCTGTGCTCCGGCGCGGAGGTCCATATAGATCTTTCCGCGGCGTCGTTTTTCTTCTTCTTCTTCTTTTCTACCAGATCCTCTACGCCGTCGCCGACCGGCCGCCTAGAGCTATCAATTCACTACGATCGTTTTCATCGGCTTCTGCGCCGGTGGAGCGGACGTGGCTTTCTTCGTTTTCCTCCTAAAGGATCGGCTTTAGAGCCATTCCGGCTTCGGCTTTTCCGGGTTTCGCGCGTAAAAATCTCTTAGCAGCTCCGCTAAATTCCGCAGATTCTCGACCGGATACTATTTGTAGTCTTCCGGCCACCCCTTCTACGAGATCCTCGCTTTGATGGACCCCCTTATCTTCTTTACGTCCATTACGTCTTCTACCTCCCATTCTTGTTTATTACCATCTATCTTAACTAGTGGGGGTTCGGCGAACCCCTGTTCTGGAAGGCCGTCCTTAGGGTCCAGGCTCAGCAGATCTAAATGGAAAATATCGTAGATCCGGAACGCCTTCGGCAGCTCGAGTCGATAGGTCACCGGCGACCTCTTTTCTATTATCTTGAACGGACCTACGTAGCGTAGGTTGAGCTTCGCGTTTCCTTTTAGCCTTAGGTTTCGCGTGTTAAGCTATACCTTTTGGCCTTCCTCGAATTCTATTGGGGACCTTTTTCTATTAGCTCGAGTTACTATCTTCTTCTGAGCTGATTCCATCGCTTCTTTCGCCACTTTGATCGCTTCTTCTATCTGAGATCGTATCGCTTCTGCCGCTGCGGCGGCGACTCTCTTCGACGACGTAGCGGCAGATAGTTCCGCAGAGCTGGGTTCGCTTGGCGGCTAAAAGCTTATTCTCGGAAGACAGCCGTGTGTTATCTCGAACGGCGCCAGTAAGGTGGCCTTAGACGGTGCCGAGTTAGCGCAGAACTCGGCTATCGGCAACACCTTAACCTATTCTTCCTAATAGTGGCCGCAGAAGGTTCGCAGATATCGCTCTATCTCGCGATTAGCCACTTCAGACTGACCGTCAGTTTAAGGGTAAGCGGCGGTGCTGAGCTTTCCGTAAATTCCGAGAGCTTGGTTGATAGCTTTCCATACGTCGGCAGTGAATTGGGGACCTCTATCCGTAGTAATAGTGTCCGGCAGCCTATAGTGCTTCTACACGTGTTGGATTAGCATTCTCGCCGTTTCTTCCAAAGTAGTTCCTTTATCCTTAGCTCGACAGGGGATGAAATAGCGCTCTTTGCTTAGCCGGTCCACTACATTAAGTATAGCGTTATATCTATCCGAATTCGGCAGGCCGGTTACGAAGTCCATCGTAATGTGTTGCCACAGCTTCTCGGGGATCGTAAGCGGCTTCAGTAGACCAGCCGGAAGACCGTAACGTGGCTTCGCGGTTCGACATACGTGGCAGTTGGCGATAAACCGGTGGGTTCGCTCGTAGATCCGCGGAAACCAGTAGGTCGTCCTTACGGCCTGCATCGTTTTATTCGCTCCAGTATAGCCGACATCTATGGAGCTATGAATTAGCTGGATGACCTCGGTGATTAGTTCTTCTGGAACTATTATCTTCCCTGAACCGGTTTTGCCGAGCTTCTGTTGTTGATTAAGCCGTTCCACCTTCTTGTAGAGCGTCTCTTCCTTAGGGGCCGGTTCTACTGCGCAGACCCCTACCTCTTTCAACACCTCCGCGTCTACTATCCGTTCGGTCAACACCTTCTGGAACATGTTTGGATCTTCTTTTGCGCGGCTGGTTTTTCCTTCTCTTCTCGTTAGCGCGTTAGCCTTTCCGTTTTGAGCTCCGGGTCGATAGGTGATCTTGAAGTCGAACCCTAATAAGTAGGCAGCCTACTGCGCTTGACGCCGTAAGAGCTTCTGCGTCTTTATAAAGTAGGTCAGCGACTGGTAGTCCGTAAGAACCTGGACCGTGCTCTTTCCAGCTATAAGCTCCGGTTTCTATTCTTCGAAAGCCTGAATAATCGCCAGTAGCTCCTTATCGTAGATAGCGTAATTTCGCTTAGCTTCGCTTATTGACTTGCTGAAGAAGGCGACTAGGTGGAGGGTTTCGTCGTTACTATATTGAGAAAGGACTCCGGCCGTTACTGTGTCGGAAGCGTCCGTTTCTACATAGATCGTCTTTTCTGGCCTGAAGTGTGCCAGAACTAGTGCAGAGGCCACTGCTTCTTTTAGCTAGTTAAAGGCTTCCGTGCACCTCTTATTCTATAGGCCGGCGGCCTCTTTCTTCAGCGCCTCGTTTAGGGGTCTCGCTATCTTGCTAAAGTCCTTAATAAACCGTCGATAGTAGCTGCAGAAACCGAGAAACGCTCTGACTTGCGTAGTATTTCCGGATTTCGGCTGCTTCCACTCCGCGACGGCAGCAACCTTTAAGGGGTCCATACGAATTCCATCCCTTCCGACGATAAGACCGAGGTATTTGACCTCGGTCTAATAGAACTCGCTCTTCTTCGTGTCCGCGTTCAATCCGACCTCGCGGAGCCTCTTTAATACTCTCTCGATGTGGTCCGTGTATTGCTCTCTCGTTCTATCGGTGTAGATAAGGATGTCGTCCAAATAGATAGACATAAACCGTTCCAACATGTCTATAAAGGTGTGGTTCATAAAGCGTTGCTACACTGCCGGCGCGTTGGTGAGTCCGAAAGGCATTACCAAATACTTGAAATTGCCTATACGCGTCGCGAACGTCGTAAGATCTTCCGTTTGCCCTTCCTCGTTCCTTAATCGATAGAACGCTTAGCAGATGTCCAGCTTGCTAAACCACTTAGCCTTCGCTATGCGCTGTATAGTCTCATCTATCAGCGGCAGTGGATAGACGTCTCTCTTAGTGACCTCGTTAAGGCCTCGATAGTCTACGCAGAGTCGCAGACTACCCCCTAGTTTCCTTACGAAAAGAATCGGTAACGCATATTCGGCAGAACTCGGCGTAATGAACTTCTTCGCTAGATTTTCGCGAACGAACACCTCTACCTAGTCTAGTTCCGCCGGCGACAGTCGTCTTAGGGGCTCGGTTCTCGGCAGCGCGGCTCCTTCTTTTAGCCGGATCTTGTTGTTATATTCCGGTCGATAGAGCGGCAGGAGGTTGGAGTCTGCTTTTGAGAACACGTTAGCGTAACCGTAGAGCTCGTTTGGCAGCACCTCCAGTAGATCCACTTCTTCTTCCGCCATTATCTTCTAGTGGTCTTCGATGTCTTTTATTAAGATAGCGTAAATCTCGTTGTCCGGCGACTTCGCGAGGGTCGTTATAGCTTCTAAACTTATTATTCCGACGGTAACCGGGGGTTCGGAACGGTCGTACGGGGCCTTTTTCGCAGGCTCCGTAGTTTTCGGCTTGGCGGCGGCGGTGGCGGCCTTTCCGATGGTCTCTGCTCCGCCACCCAGGGTTTTAAATCTGATCGTTCCTTTATCTACGTCGACGATGGCTTTCTGGTTCTTTATCCATTTCTGCCCTATAATAATGTCAAACCTTCCGATATCTATGATTCGGAACGTCGCTTCCGTAGTGCGACTAGCTAGGGTAGTCTTTAGCGGCACGTAGTGCGTGACGCTTTCCGTGTCTTGTCCGTTGTACGCCGAAATCTTCGTCGGTAACGCCAGTTCCACCGGATAGCCGTATCTATTCGTCAGCTTCCGGACCAGTCGGTAGTGGATCGCTGCGCCAATAAGAGCTCCGGTGTCGATGAAGGCTTTTAGCTAAAGTGGTTTGCTCGATCCGTTAAGGGGGTGGACAGTAATCGGAAGGATAATAGCTGTTTCCGTGTTTACTTCCACCGCCGCCGAGAGCGGATCGCTGCAGCTATTAATGCTCTCTTTCGTCGACGTAGTTCGCGTTGATGCCCTGTTGTCTATGCTGGATAGGGGGCCTATCCGTCCAGCTAGTCTTTTCCTATAATTCTTAGCTGCACGCCGCCGTCTACGCTGTTAGCATCGTTCGGATCCGGCTCGATGGCTTGAATTGTCTTTCTCGGCGGCTGCGGCTAAGACTGCTTTATAACACGATACTCCTGCTTCTGCTTATCCGATGCTTGGCAGCTCGTAGCGATGTAGCCAGGCTTTCTGCACGCGAAACAGGTAGGGACGAACGACGAGCGCTGCGACTGATAAGGTGGCTGCTGTGGCGCTCTCCGGAAAGGCGCAGGGGGTCGTGTGGTCTGCGTTATCGACGGCGACGGCTTCTGAACCGATTCGCGTAATTTCGCGTAAGCGCTTAAGTTTCTCGCGGTGACCCTCGTCTGGTGCACGAAGCCCTTAAGGTCTTCGTCTTCTACAGACGCCATAGCGGCGGCCAGTTCAGGGTTCAGCTTCTGCCTTAATAGGTAGAGCTGCTCATCCTCCGCTACTCGGGCCCTAATCGCATATTTTCTGAACAAACCGTAGAATTCCTTAAACGTCTGCCGATTCTGATTGATCTTGTCCAGCTGCTTATAGGCCGTCTTCTTTCGGAATGGGTCTCCGAAACGCTGGTCCAGCGCCTTAATAGCGTCGTCGGCTGTTACTTCTTCCAGGTCCGCTACCAGCGAAAAAGCTTTACCTTCCAGTCGCGCCTCTAAATAGGCCAATCTGTCTTCTTCGCTGCTTAATGCGTAATCGCGACTTATCTTATTCTTGATCTTCTTCTTGAACGCCTCCTACGCTTTAGAGTCTCCGCTACCGAAAACCGGTGGATCCGGTAGTAACGTTATCAACGTGCCACCTTGACTGTAGGCCGCCGGCGAGGTGGTTTCTATGTGGGTTTCTCGCCGCGGTGGCGGCGACGACTTCGCTGCTTCTATATTAGCCAGTTGATCCTTTAGCGCCTTCAGCTGCGCTATTCGATTCGCTGCTTAGTGTTCCAACATGTCGACGATAGTCTCTGCCGATTCCTTCTTAGCCCTTACTGTCTCTACTTCCTCTCTTAGCTGTCTGTTTTCTTCCAGTGTTCTGTAGAACAGCGTCTCGATAAGGTCTATACCGTCGTAGACCTTTCCTATCCCATTTTCATTTACGTAGTCTTCCAGTTCCTCGATCGTGCAGTCGTGGATCTTCTTGTATTCCTTTATTCGTTCCTTAATCTCTGCGGTCTCTTCCGCCGTAAAACCTCTAATAACGATCTTATCGTCAACTACACTGGAGCGTCTGCTCGCTCTGTTAGTCTTTCCTCTTCTGCTTCTGCTGCGGCCTGTAACGCCGCTCTCTACCGTCGAGAAGCCTTCCATCTTCTTACAGTGCCTTAGGGGGTTGTTGTTGGTGTGTTGGTGGGTGCGCGTGCGTTATTTGGGTTTCCAGATGGTTCAACGGGCCCTTTCGCGCAGCGCGGGTGTAGTGTAGAGAGTGAGTTCGAGATATAATGATCCGGGCACGTAGATATGATTTAATACGGCCTTTTGATAACTATATCTCGAACTGAGGAGGGAAAGGAATCTATGTGGTGGCGGTGGTAGGCTTTGATAGAGGGTAGTGCCAAGGCCCGGCTCGGTCCGGAAGGGCTGAGCCGAAATCCAGGGTCTACCCCATTAATCCGTCCCACCTCTTTCCACCGCTGCAACAGCTTCGGCCTCGGCGTCGCTAAATTAGCAAACGGAATCGGTTAAGTTCGGGTAGAAGCGATCTAGCACTACCTGCCTTCCCTGCCTACGGGTCTAGGAGGACAATCAAAGGTTAAACTAGCAGAGAGGGAGGTCGATAGGCAAGGCCTAGGCGAAGACAGGAAAGCGCTACCTGCTAGAGGATCCCCTAAGGCTACACGACTCGCTATCGTATAGAAGAACTACAACGAGAAGGGAGGGGGGTATTGTTAGGGGGCGCCGCCTGGCCTAGGTCCTGGACCTAAGCTAGCCGTCGCCCTAAGGACTGTAACTTAGCAGCGCTAGCACGACCCTACCCCTCTGTACAGAATTACCGACAGGACCCTACTCCTATACAGAGGGAGAACCCTATAGCCCTATACAGAGGGGAACTGCCGCCCCTCTAAACAGAGGGAAAACTCTGTACTACCGTATAGAGGGAGAACTCCCGATCCTCTGTATAGAGTGTAAACCTTGCATCCCTGCACAGGGGGAAATTGCTAGCTTAGCTTCGTAGGTACAAATTGTACAGCAGCAGACGACGAAGAAACTGCCTATTAGTTCCTTTATATAGATACCTAGCCTTAAGTTTCTAAACTAAGATTCTTAAGCCCTTACACTCGCAAGGTCGCTAGACAGTAAGACCTACGCTATCTCGATAAAAGACATTAAAGATTACTAGAAGATAATAGCAGAAGAAGAAGTAAATCTGTTAGAGATGCTACCGAAAGAGCTCTATAGCTACGCGGATGTGTTCTTAAAAGCTAACTCTAACCTCCTACCGCTTTATCGACAGGAATACGACAATAAGATCCGATTAAAAGAAGAATCTACGCTGCTAAGAACCGCGCCCTTAAGGAGACTATCGCTAGCCGAGCTAGACTAGGTAGAAGTGTTTGTTCGAGAGAATTTGGCGAAGAAGTTTACTACGCCGAGCTCTGCCGAGTATGCGTTACCAATTCTTTTCGTACAGAAACCTAGAGGTAGCCTCCGACTGTACGTAGATTACAGAGGCCTTAAAAAGGTCACTAAGAGAGATGTGTATCCGCTGCTGCTAATAGATAAGATCGTACAACGAGTGGCTAAGGCTTAGTAGTTTAGCAAGCTGGATATTCGCTAAGCGTTCTACCGACTAAGGAACGAGGAAGGACAAACAGAAGATCTTACAACATTCGCTACGTACATAGGCAATTTCAAAAAGCTAGTAATGCCTTTCGGACTTACTAACGCGCCGGCAGTGTAGCAGCGTTTTATAAATCACACCTTTATAGACATGCTAGAACGATTTATGTCTATCTACTTAGACGACATTCTTATCTACACTGATAGAACGAGAGAACAATACACGGACCACATTAAGAGAGTGCTAACTAGGCTCTGCGAGGTTGGATTAAACGCGGACACGAAGAAGAGCGAGTTCTATTAGACCGAAGTCAAATATCTTGGTCTTATTGTCGGAAGAGAAGGAATTTAGATAGATCCTTTAAAGGTCGCCGCTGTCGTAGAGTAGAAGCAGCCGAAATCCGGAGATACTACCTAAATTAGAGCGTTTCTCGGATTCTGCAGCTACTATCGACAGTTTATTAAGGACTTTAGTAAGATAGCGAGGCCCCTAAATGAGGCATTAAAGAAGGAGGCTGCTAGTCTATAGAACGAGAGGTGCACGGAGGCTTTTAACCGGCTAAAAGAAGCAGTAGCCTCGGCGCCAGTTCTGGCGCACTTCCGACCGGAAAAGACGATCTATCTAGAGACAGACGCTTCCAATACAGTAACTGCAGAGGTCCTTTCTTGGTATAATAATGCTGACGAGACCCTCTATCTAGTAGCTTTCTCTAGCAAGTCTATAAACGAGACTAAACGGAACTACGCTATCTACGACAAAGAACTGTTAGCTATTATCCAGGCTTTCGAGGAGTGGAAGCCGGAGCTTATAGCTAGGAAAAGCACAGTCTAGGTCCTTACGGACTATTAGTTACTAACCTATTTTATAAAGACGCAGAAGCTATCGCGCTGCTAAGCTCGGTAGGCTGCCTACTAATTAGGATTTGACTTTAAGATCACCTATCGACCCAGAGCTTAAAATGGAAAAGCTAATACACTAACGAGAAGGGAAGGAAAGACTAGCTGCGCGAAAGGAGATCCGAACATATTCCAGAAGATGTTGACCGAACGGATAGTAGACGCTAAGGTGTTAAAAGAAGTAGGGATCTGCGCAATAGAACCGCCGACCAAGGAAGAGACGCTCTACAAGAAAGTAGAGCAGCTTAACTAGCAGCAGAAACTCGGCAGAACAGGCTCGGGGAAGCTAATAGTTCTAGAAGAACTAATTACCGAGGTTATCCAGTAAGTCTATAGTTCCAAGGATGTCAGTTACGCCAGCTCGAAGAAGACAATAGAAGCAGTACGGACGATCTACTGATTTCCGCGAATCTTCAAGCAGATCTACTAGTTTATTACTAATTGTTACGTATGCCGAGTCGCAAAGCTACGTTACAGCCTTCCGGCCGGCCTGTTAAAGCTACTTCCGATCCCTGAGAAACTATAGCAGCATATTACGATAGATTTCGTAACTGGCCTACCGGATTCCGGGAGATATAATGCCACACTTAACGTAGTAGATTAACTAAGCAAGGAGCGCCACTTTATCCCCTGCCGAGCGAAGGATAAAGGAACGACTACAGAAGAGACAGCGAGAATGCTAATCTAGTACGTATAGAAGCACTATAGCCTGCCGGACACTATTACTACGGATAGGGGTCCTTAATTTACTGCTAATGTATAGAAGGCTATTAACCAAGCTCTCGGAATTCGTAGAAGGCTCAGCACAGCCGCTTACCCTTAAACCGACGGTTAGTCTAAAGTGGCTAACTGCAAGATAGAAAAATATCTACGAATCTTCTGTAGTTACTATTAAGGAGAGTAGGTCAAGGTGTTGCTAATAGCCGAATTCTGCGCTAGATTAGCACAGTCGGAAGCTACCTCGCTAGCGCCGTTCGAGATAACCTATAGTTATCTTCCGAGAATAAGTTTTTAACTGCTGGACGAACCCGGCCCTTTGGAACCTTCTACTACTACTTTGTCGAAGAGAGTTGCCGCCGCCGCGGCAGAAGCTCTCCGATCTCAGATAGAAGAAGCAGTTAAGGTAGCAAAAGAGGCAATAGAGTCGGCTTAGAAAAAGATAGTAACTTAAGCTAATAGGAAGCAGTCGCTAATAGAATTCGAAGAAGGTTAAAAGGTATAGCTTAACACGCGGAACCTAAGGCTAAAAGGCAACGCCAAGCTTAACCCCCGCTACGTAGGTCTGTTTAAGATAGTGGAAAAGAGGTCGCTAGTAACTTATCGGCTCCAGCTACCGAAATCGTTTAGGATCTACGACGTCTTTTATTCGGATCTGCGAAGCCTAGACCCAGAAGTCGGCCTTCCGGAACAGGGGTTCACTAAACCCCTACCAATCGAGGTAGACAGTAAAGCAGAAGAGTAGGAGGTGGAAGATGTAATGGATATAAGAAAGATAAGAGGGTCTATCGAAGCAAGGATCTTATAGAAGGGATAGCCGGAAGACTATAAATAGTATCCAGTCGAGAATCTCCGGAATTTGGTAGAGCTGCTAAAGGGGTTCTATACGCAGAATCTGAAGAAGCCAAAGCCTAAGTGGCTCCAAAGCTAATAGCTCCGAAAAAAAAACCGCGTCCGCTCTATCAGTGCAGAAACCTATAGAAACGATTGCGACGATGCGTTTGGTTAGGGTCTTCGCCTCTACTACTACTGCCAACCGGCAAAGCCCGTCGGATAATAGCTATAAGGCCGAAGATCCCCACTGCCTCGGCGCGACGGTCGCCGACGCTGCCCTAAACAAGAAAGGCTCGCAGCCGATCGATTTCGTAAAGCGGCGTCGGCGCTGCCGGCTTTGCAGTAACGCTTAAGGCTATAATAGAGAAGAAAAAGGAGAAGAGATAGCGAGCTGCAGACGGATCTATAGAGACCTCCGCGGCAGCGCACAGGCTAGCTACGCTGCAGCTTAGATAGCTGCCAGCTTAGATTAGATAGCTCCAATAAGATAGACGCCAAGGTAATAACGTTAGCTAGCGACAATATAAGAAGGATAGAGAGGAAGAAAAAGGACGCTTTCGAGATATAAGAAAACGAAGGGGTAACGTCAGTTTTAAAGAGGGGTTCGTGCAGAAGAAACCGCGAATTAAAAAAAAAGGGAGATAAGTAAGCGGTCGAGGTCGACTGCTAGTAGGAGAGGGGGGTAGTGTTGCAGCGGCAGAAAGAGGTAGGACTAAGCGATAGGGTAGACCCTTAGAATTTCGGCTCGGCCCTTCCAGACCGAGCCGGGCCTTAGCACATTACCCCTAAAGCCCTTACCTACTGCCGCATAGATTCCTTTCTTTCTTTAGTTCGAGATATAGTGATTAAAAAGGCTGTATTAAATTATATCTGCGTGCCTGGATTAGATACAGCTACCCTTAATAAGAGACGAGCAGAAGGGAGCTGCTACTAGTATAGCTAAATAGGGCATACTGTACAGAATTGCGGGCTTTTGCTAGCAGAGAGACCTAGGGGATGGCCGACTACTGCAAGGGTAGCAACTACGGGACCCTAACACAAGATCTAAGAGCTCCCCTTAGATAATAACGAGTTAGCAAAAGAGTAGCCTCTAAGCGAAGGCTTAGCTAGGGGTATATATAAGATAGATTGCTAAATTAAAGTACTCCTTAGCTATCTTTAAAGAGCAACTATATAACAACTATACTGTTTATTATACAACCTACGCTAAACAGGACCGCTACTGCGCGGACGCTAATTAATGCAGGATGTTTAGTGTACAGAGTAATTAGCGAAGACTTCGTACAGAAACACTATATCGAGACGACCCCTACTGTGCCTATATGTATACTAGGCATTACTAGACGAGGACTGGACATTACCTATATAGTAAAAGTAACGATAGGGCTGTAAGGACACTACGAGCAGGACTTATACTTCTATATCGTACAGGACAAGCTAGGGTATAACCTAATATTAGGGAAACTATAGATATAGCGCTAGCAGGGCAAGCTCGACGTCGGACAGGGACGCTTGTACCTAGCAGCTACGAAGCAGAGACTCCGAGATCAAGGGAGGGTCCCACTAGGCGGCAATGCTAAAGCCGAGGTCAACACTGCAACTACAGACATTAAGAAGGCCTTAGCGCCTAAGAAAGTAACGGACCCCTATACGAAGCTCCTATTAGAATACGCGGAATACCTAGAACTCTTTCAACCAAAATCGGCCTCGAAGCTGCCCCTATACTAAGGAGAAGGAATTAACTACGACATCTAGCTAGAGCCCTGTCTAGATAGGAGCCTGCCCGAAGTACTGTATAGCCTACTGTATAGCATATCCTCTAGAGAACTCCTAGTACTACGCAAGACACTAGACAGCCTACTTGCTAAAGGTTTTATTCGCGCAAGTACGTTATCTGCAGGAGCCCTAGTGCTATTTGTTTATAAGGAAAGCTCAGCCGGCTTGCGTTTCTGCGTAGACTATAGAGGCATTAACGCAATTACTAAGAAGGACCAGTACCCCCTGTCCCTTATTAAGGAGACCCTTAGACGGATTAGCAAGGCAAAGTAGTTTACTAAGCTTAACGTAGGTTCAGCCTTCTACAAGATACAGATTAAGGAAGGATGTAAATAGATAACCGCTTTCTGTACAAGGTACGGATTTTTCGAATAGCTTGTTACCCCCTTTAGCCTTACGAACGCACTAGCAACCTTCTAGAGGTACATTAACAGCTCTTTGCAAGGACTCCTAGACGACATCTACTCTGTATACCTCGACGATAACCTAGTATTTACAGACGGCACCTACGAGGACTACGTACGAGATGTTAAGAAAGTGTTAGACCGTTTGCAGTAGGCTAGATTATACCTCGACATTAACAAATGTAAATTCGGTGTACAGCGTACGAAATACCTAGGGTCTATTATCGAGGCAGGAAAGGGTATTAGTATAGATAGGAAAAAGATTAATGCTATTAAGCAATAGAAGCCTACTGTAAGTAGTAAGGGTATACGAGAATTCCTTAGGTTTGACAACTTCTACTGCTAGTTTATACAGAACTGCTTAGAGATAGTACACCCTCTAATTAAGCTAACATATAAGGACAAGCAGGTTAAGTAGACGGACGAGTGTAATAGAAGCTTTAACGAGCTAAAGGAGCTCTTTATTACAGGACCAACGCTTGCTGCCTTCGATCTGGAATGTACGACGATACTAGAAACCGACTCCTTAGGTTACTATATAGGAGGTACCCTCTTACAAGTAGGCCCAGACGGCCTCCTATACCTATACGCGTATTTCTCTAAGAAGAACTCTCTAGCCGAATGCAACTACCCTATCTATAACAAGGAATTGCTAACGGTCGTACAGTGCTACAAGGTATAGGATAGAGAACTCCGCTTAGTTCCTAAGTGCCTCGCCCTAACCGACTACAAGAATCTCGAGTACTTTACGCAACCCCGGAAGCTCTCTAAGAGACATATATAATAGGCAATGTATCTAAGCCGCTTTAATATAAGACTCTAGTACTGCAAGGGGAAGGACAACAGCAGGACCGACGCACTATCTAGACGAGACCAGGATATACTAGCGATATACGATAACGAAAGACTAAAATTACGAACATTCCAGATGTTTAAGAAGGAACCAGACGAGGAGACTATCCGCCTAGCGGCGATATATATATAGAAACCCCAGCTATAGGCTGGGAAGAGGCAGTAGAAAAGGACGACGTTTACTAAGGTGCCTATACAGCGATTTAAGGAAGACAGCAGAAGCTCCCTACAGAGCTCTACCTTAAGGTGTTAGCAGCAGAGTGCTTAGTAGACGAGGAGAACAACCTAAAGTTTAGGAACCGGATCTGGGTTCCTATAGACGAGAAGCTCTATATAAGCTTAATCTAATAGGCGCACGACTTAATAACAACCGGGCACCCGGAGCGCGAGGAGACGTACAGCATTATCGCTAGAGACTACTACTAGCCGGGAATAGCGAAAGACATCCGTAGGTTTATACAGAACTGCAATGTCTGCAGACGGACGAAGCCCTAGCGCGAGCTAAAGCACGGCCTGTTAAAACCCCTATTGATACCGGACCGGCCCTAGCAAGACCTAACAGTAGATTTTGTTACAGATCTCCCTAAGAGCGACGGACAGCGCAACATTATAGTAGTAACGGACAAGCTAACGAGGGGGGTAATACTAAAGAGAATAGACTCTATTATAGCTAAGGACACTGCCTAGGCATTTGTACCGACGACGTTTAGCAAGTACGGATTCCCTAGGTTAATTGTATCTAACTAGAGTACGCAGTTTATAAGCTAGCTCTAGGCGAGGATATACTAATTGTTAAATATAGAACGTCGTCTATCGACTGTATAGTACCTATAGACAGACGGTGCGACGGAAAGGGTTGTTAGGGGGCGTCGCCCGGCCCAGGTGCTGAACCCGACCTGAGCCGACCGTCGCCCTGAAGACTGCGACTCAGCGGCGCCAGCACGATCCCACCCTCCGTACGGAGTCACCGACAAGACCCCTCTCCCGTACGGAGGGAGAACACCACGGTCCTGCACAAAGGGGGAACCACCGCCCCTTGGATTGGGGGGAAACCCGGCACCACCGTACGGAGGAGGTAACTCCCGATCCTCCGTACGGAGGGTGAACCTTGCACCCCGGCACAAAGGGGAAATTGCTGGCTTGGCTTCGTGGGTACAAATCGTACGGAGCAGACGACGAAGGAACTGCCTATCAGTTCCTTCATGTAGATACCCGACCTCAAGTTTCTGAACCAAGATTCTTGAGCCTCTCACAAGGGTTAACTTAATACTAGAAGCGTACCTCCGGGCGTATATTAACTATAACTAGACGAATTGGAACTGCCTCCTCCCTAAAGCAGAGCTAGCAATTAACAGCTGTACGGCTAACGCTACAGGACTCTCCCCCTTCTTTATAACCTACAGGTACGACTACTCCCTGCTCCTACCGACCCTAAGCAGCGCTACTCTACGCCCTGTACATTCCTTAATTTAGTAGGAGAAAGCTATTATACAGACGATTACGAACGCCTAGCAAGAGGCAAAAGCGAGCCTTGCCTTAGCCTAACAGAGTGCGGAAGAGCAGGCTAACAAAAGACGGCAGGCTATACTAAGGTACGAGGCAGGGGATAAAGTATAGCTAAACTAGTGCAACATCTGTACAGACCGGCTAAGCAAGAAACTAGACTAGAAGAACCAGAAGTTTACAGTAGTCCGGCCAGTAGGGACATACGCTATATAACTTAACACTCCCCTAGGGATTTACCCAGTTTTCTATATAGACCTCGTACGGCTAGCATATACAGACCCCCTACTACACTAGACGACGGACGACGCGCGCCCTCTAGCAATTATTACTAAGAGCTTGGAAGAGTACGAGGTAGACGAAATCCTTAAGAGCCGGAAGAGACGGAAGAAGATAGAATACCTAGTTAAGTAGGCAGGTTAGGCGGAGTCTATATAGGAGCTATACGAGACTCTCTAGAATATATAGGCACTAGATAGGTAGGAGGAGAAACACCCTAGTAAACAGTTACAGTAATACTGTACTATACAGGGCGGGACAGATAGCAGCTATAGGACTAGGCAGCTACAGGCAAGACTAGGCAGCTATAGAGGACATTAGGAAGCTACAGGAGAAGAGTAGGAATAGAGGGAAACTAGGGATATACTACACTTAAGAACAAGAAAGAAGAGACGACACTAGAGAACCTGCGAGAGGCATAGCCTAGTTACAGGGAGTAGAAGGATAGAAGAAGAGAGGGAATAGAGGAAATAGTTCAAAGAAGGATAGGACTATACGAGATAGCCGGACTGCCTAAGGCTGTACGGACGACCGCTAGGTAAGCGCCTACTACCTTACCCTGTAGACGACAACGGGCCGGGACACCTAGCTAAGTCCTTAATAACCCTAGACAGCGACTAAGGCATTAGGACAAAGCCTTCCTAAGCAAGGACTAAGACGACTAGCCGGACGGCCTGCTGCCGCTAGACTGTACAAGTCGGATACAAAATGCACAGCTAAATGAATAGACTAGGAGATAGACAGATAAGGAATAAAAGGTAGGTAAATAAACAGGTAAGAACAGGACGGCTTACCTACATATAGCAGGAGCTCTGCTAAGGCACATATACGAAACTCCTACTACCAACCTACAGTCTAGGCCTGCGACTGTATAGAATAGTAAACTAGACAGGACTAAGCGCCTCCTATACCTTTATAACTGCTTACAGGTCCTCCTCTTCCTTAGCTTTAGGATCCTAATAGACAGGCTTGGAGATATAGCAGAGCTAAAGAAGGGGGGGACCTAATATATAGGGTAACTGCAGCCTACGAGAGGCAATAGCAAATGAGGCAGCTGCTACTACTATATAAAGGAGGGCGAACAAGGCAACTACTACCTAGTGCCTAGACGAGCAGCAGCCCTATAGACGACCGGACGAGAACAGGAAAGCGCTAGCTGCAAGAGGAACGCTAGGAGCTTAGGCTGTACGATGCGAGGCTGTACAAGGGAAGCACTACAGGTAATCTGGGCACGCAGATATAATTCAATACAGCCTTTTTAATAACTATATCTCGATCTAAGGAGGGAAAGGAATCTATATAGTAGTAGGTAAGGACTTTAGGGGTAGTGTGCCAAGGCCCGGCTCGGTCCGGAAGGGCCGAGCCGAAGTTCCAAGGGTCTACCCTATTACTTAGTCCCACCCCTTTCTGCTGCTGCAACACTACCCCCCTTCCTTACTAGCGGTCGCCCTCGACCGCTTACTTATCTACCTCTTCTCTTTTTTTTATATCGTCGCTGTCTAACGTCTTTACTTTAGTATCTATCTAATCGGATCTATCTAATCTGTGCTGGCAGCTATCTAAGCTGCGGCGAGGCTGGCCTGTACGCCGCCGCAGAGGTCTATATAGATCTGTCTGCAGCGGCCGTTTCTTCTTCTTCTTCTTCCTTACTATAGCCTTAAGCGCTACCGTAAGCTGTCTTAGTAGCGTCGGCTTCGTTCTTCGCTATTATAATCCGTTCGGCCAAGCCGGCAGGTAGTGCTGCGCGAAGGCGAAGTGCAGGGACGCTAACGAAGTACGCCAGCGGTAGTGGGTAGTGGCCGAGTCGAGGACTCCGGCCAAGTGCGTTGCTACGATCGTTTCTGTCGGTTTTTCTACCGATAGAGCGGACGCAGTTTATCCTCTTTTTCCGGAACTATTAACTTCGGAGCCACTGAGGCTTCGGCCTCTTTGGATTCTGCGTATAGAACTCCTTTAGCAGCTGTACCGAGTTCCGGAGATTCTCGACTGGATACTATTTATAGTCTTCCGGCAATCCCTTCTATAAGATCCTTGCTTCGATAGACCCTCTTATCTTTCTTATATCTATTACATCTTCTACCTCCTATTCTTCTTCTTTACTATCTATCTCGACCGGCAGGGGTTTAGCGAACCCCTGATCTGGAAGACCGTCTTTAGGGTCTAAACTCAGCAGATCCGAATAAAAGACGTCGTAGATCCGGAGCGATTTCGGTAGCTGGAGCTAATAAGTTACGGGCGACCTCTTTTCCACTATCTTAAACAGGCCTACGTGCCGGGGGTTAAGCTTGGCGTTGCCTTTCAGCCTTAGGTTCCGCGTATTAAGCTATACTATTTGGCCTTCTTCGAATTCTATTAGCGACTGCTTCCTATTAGCTTGAGTTACTATCTTCTTCTAAGCCGATTCTATTGCCTCTTTTGCTACCTTAATCGCTTCTTCTATCTAAGACCGGAGCGCTTCCGCCGCGGCGGCGGCAACTCTCTTCGATAAGGTAGCAGTGTATGTAGAAGGTTCCGAAGAGCTAATTCGTTCGGCGGTTGGAAGTCTATTCTTAGAAGGTAACTATAAGTTATCTTAAACGGCGCCAGCGAGGTAGCTTCCGATCGTGCTCAATTAGCGCAGAATTCGGCTATCGGCAATACCTTAACCTACTCTGCTTAATAATAACTGTAGAAGATTTATAGATATTTCTCTATCTCGCAGTTAGCTACTTTAGACTGGCTGTCGGTCTAAGGGTAAGCTGCTGTACTAAGCTTTCTGCGAATTCCGAGAGCATAGTTAATGCCCTTCTATATGTCGGCGCTAAATTGAGGACCCCTATCTGTAGTAATAGTGTCCCGCAGGCCGTAGTGTTTCTATACGTACTAAATCAGCATCCTCGCTGTCTCTTCTGCAGTAGTTCCTTTATCCTTCGCTCGGCAGGGGATAAAGTAGCGCTCTTTGCTTAGTCGATCTACTACATTAAGCGTAGTATTATATCTACCGGAATCCGGCAGGCCGGTTACTAAATCTATCGTAATGTGCTGCTACAGTTTCTTAGGGATTGGAAGTAGCTTTAACAGACCGGCCGGAAGGCTGTAACGTAGCTTCGCGGCTCGGCAGATGTAGCAATTAGCGATAAACCGGTGTATCCGCTCGAAGATCTGCAGAAACTAGTAGATCGTCCTTACGGCTTCTATCGTCTTCTTTAAGCCGGCGTAACCGACATCCTTAGAACTGTGGACCAACTGGATAACCTCTGTAATTAGTTCTTCTAGAACTATTAGCTTCCCTAAACCAGTTTTGCCGAGCTTTTGTTGCTAGTTAAGCCGCTCCACTTTTTCGTAGAGAGTCTCTTCCTTAGTCTCCGGCTCTATCGCGTAGACCCCTACCTCTTTTAATACCTCGGCGTCTACTATCCGCTCGGTCAACACTTTCTGGAACATATTTAAATCTTCCTTTGCACAGCTGGCCTTCCCTTCTCTCCTCGTTAGTGCGTTAGCCTTTCCATTTTAAGCTCCTAGTCGATAGGTAATCTTAAAGTCGAACCCGGATAAGTAGGCGGCCTACCGGGCCTAACAGCGCGATAGCTTCTGCGTCTTTATAAAATAGGTTAGTAACTGGTGGTCCGTAAGGACCTGGACCGTGCTCTTTCTAGCTATAAGCTCCAGTTTCTACTCCTGGAACGCCTGTATAATAGCTAACAGTTCTTTATTGTAGATAGCGTAGTTTCGTTCGGCCTTAGTTATAGACTTGCTAAAGAAGGCCACTGGATAGAGGGTCTCGTTGTCGTCAGCGTATTAAGAAAGGACCCCTGCTGTTACTGTGTCGGAAGTGTCCGTTTCTACGTAGATCGTCTTTTCCGGTCGGAAGTGTGCTAATACGGATGTAGGCTGGAAGGTGCTGGAAGGTGGCAGGCTTGGCAGGGCCAGGCTTGGCAGCTGCACACTCAAATACCTCTACCTCCGCTTGTACGTAGATTCTTCCCTCTCCAGCCTTGGATATAGTTATCAAAGACGGGTATTGACCTAGAGTCTACTGCAGTCAGATCATGTGCCAGCACTAGCGCTAAGGCTACTGCCTCTTTTAGTCAGTTGAAAGCCTCTGTACACTTTTTATTCTAGAGGCTAGCGGCCTCCTTTTTTAATGCCTTATTTAGGGGTCTTGCTATCTTGCTAAAGTCCTTAATAAATCGCCGATAGTAGCTGCAGAACCCGAGAAAAGCTCTGATTTAGGTAGTGTTTCCGGATCTCGGCTGCTTCCATTCCGCTACAGCAGCGACCTTTAAAGGGTCTATCCGAATTCCTTCTCTTCCGACGATAAGACCAAGATATTTGATTTCGGTCTAATAGAACTCGCTCTTCTTCGTGTCCGCGCTTAATCCGACTTCGTAGAGCCTAGTTAGCACCCTCTTAATGTAGTCTATATGCTGTTCTCTCGCCCTATCGGTGTAGATAAGAATGTCGTCCAAGTAGATAGACACAAATCGTTCCAGTATGTCTATAAAGGTGTAGTTTATAAAACGCTGCTACACGGCCGGCGCGTTGGTAAGGCCGAAAGGCATTACCAACTACTTGAAATTGCCTATACGTATAGCGAACGTCGTAAGATCTTCTGTCCTCCCTTCTTTGTTCCTTAGTCGATAGAAAGCTTAGCGAATATCCAGCTTGCTAAACTACTTAGCCTTCGCTATACGCTGTATAGTCTTATCGATTAGCGGCAGTAGATACACGTCTCTCTTAGTGACCTTATTAAGGCCTCTGTAGTCTACGTACAGTCGGAGGCCGCCTCCGGGTTTCCGTACGAAAAGGATCGGTAATATATACTCGGCGGAGCTCGGCGTAATAAACTTCTTCGCGAGGTTTTCTCGAACAAATATCTCTACTTAGTCTAGCTCAGCCAGCGATAATCGTCTTAGGGGCTCGGTTCTTAGCAGCGTAGCTCCCTCCTTTAGTCGGATCTTGTTGTCGTATTCCAGTTAGTGGAGCGGCAAGAGATTAGAGTTAGCCTTTAAGAACACGTTAGTGTAGTTGTAGAGCTCTTTCGGTAACACTTCCAGCAGATCTACTTCTTCTTCTGCTATTATCTTCTAGTAGTCTTCGATGTCTTTTATTAAGATAGCGTAAATCTCATTGTCTAGCGACCTCGCGAGGGTCGTTAAAGCTTCCGAGCTTATTATTCCGATCGTGTCTAGAGGGTCGGACCGATCTATCGGAACTGCTTCGATGGTCGTAACGTTCTGTTTTGTAGCGACTGCAGTAACTGACTCGACGGCGGCAGCGCTACTCTGCAGGGCTTTGAATCCGAGTGTGCCTTTACCTACGTTAATAACAGCTTTCTGGTTCTTTATCTATTCTGTCCTATAATAATGTCAAACCTTCCGATATCTATAATTTGGAACGTCGCCTCCGTAGTGCGACTAGCTAGAGTAGTCCTTAGTGGCACATAATGTGTAACACTCTCTGTGTCTTGTCCGTTGTATGCTGAAATTTGCGTCAGCGACGCTAGCTCCACTGGGTAACTGTATCCTTTTATTAGTTTCTAAACTAATCGATAGTGGATCGCTGCTCCAATAAGCGCTCCTATGTTAATAAAGGCTCTTAACTAAAGGGGACGATGTAAGCCTTCGATAGGGTAGACAGTAATCGGAAGGATAATAGCGGTTTCCGTATCTACCTCTACTGCCGCTAAGAGCGAATCGCGACAACTCTTAATACTTCCTTCTTCTGGCGATGGAGTTCGTAGCGGCGCCCTATTGTTAATGCTGGATAGGGGGCCTATCCGTCTAGCTAGTCTTTTCCTAAGATCCGCAGTAGCACCCTACTATCTACACTGTCGGTGTCGTTCGGAGCCGGCTCGATAGCTTAGATAGTCTTTCTTAGCGGCTGCGGCTTCGTAGCACGATACTCCTGCTTCTGTTAAGCCGTCGCTTGGCATCTCGTAGCTATATAGCTAGGCTTTCTGTATGCGTAGCAGGTAGGAACGAACGACGAACGCGGCGAATAAGATAGCTGCTATGGAGCTCTTCGGAAAGGTGCAGGGGGTCGTGTTGTCGGCGTCGTCGATAGCTTCTAAATCAGTTCGCGCAAGGCCGATTTTGTATAGGCGCGCCGATTTCGCGTAGGCGCTTAGGTTTCTAGCAGTGACCCTCGCTTGGTGCACGAAGCTCTTAAGGTCTTCGTCTTCTACTAAAGCTATAGCTCCGGCTAGTTCAGGGCTTAGCTTCTGCCTTAGTAAGTGTAGCTGCTCGTCTTCGGACACTCTAGCTCTAATAGCATATTTTCTAAACAGTCTGTAGAACTCCTTAAACGTTAGCCGGTTCTAGTTGATCTTATCTAGCTGCTCGCAGGCCGTCTTCTTCCGGAAGGGGTCTCCGAAGCGTTGGTCCAGTGCTTTAATTGCTTCTTTGGCAGTTACCTATTCTAGGTATACTACTAGTGAAAAAGCTTTACCTTCTAATCGCGATTCCAGGTAGGCCAGTCTGTCTTCTTTATTGTTTCCGGCGTAGTCGCGGTCTATCTTGTTCTTTATCTTTTTTTTAAAGACCTCCTAGTCTTTAGGGTCTCTACCTCTAAACGCTGGAGGGTCCGGTAGTAACCTTATTAACGTGCCGCCTTAGCTGTAGGCCGCTAGTAAGGCTGTTTCTGCTTGTTCTTCTCGATGTAGCGGCGGCGCCGACGACGTCGCTGCTTCTGTGTTAGCTAACTAAGCCTTTATCGTCTTTAGTTGTACTAGTCGATTCGCCGCTTAGTTTTCTAGTACGTCGATAATAGTTTCTGCCGATTCCTTCTCGGCTATTACTGCTTCTATTTCTTCTCTTAGTCGCCTGTTCTCTTCTATGTTCCTATAGAACTTCTTTTCGACGAAGGTAATAATATCGAGCACCTTCTTAGCTCTATGTTCTGTAAGATATTCCCCTATCTTACCTGGTGTACGTATATACAGTTCGTTATAGCCCTCTATGTCCTTCTTTGCTTCGTCTATCTCTTCTTCTGTAAGGCCTTTAGCAGCTGTTCTATCGTCGAGGATGCTAGTGCGCCTATCCCTCGGTCTGTTAGTCTTTCTCTTTCCGCTGCAGCCTGTACCGCCGCCTTTTACTGTTAAGAAGCTCTATATAGCTGTCTTACAGTGCTAGTGTTTGTTGGTTTGGTTTGTAGTGTGCGCGTGCGTTATTTGGGTAGCCGGATTGTTTAACGGGCCCTTTCGCGCAGCGCAGAGTTAGTATAGTAAGAGAGTTCGAGATATAATAATCCGGGCACGCAGATATAGTTTAATACAGCCTTTTTAATAACTATATCTCGAACTAAGGAGGGAAAGGAATCTATGTAGTAGTAGGTAAGGGCTTTAGGGGTAGTGTGCTAAGGCCTGGCTCGGTCCAGAAGGGCCGAGCCGAAATTCCAAGAGTCTACCCTATTACTTAGTCCCACCCCTTTCTGCTGCCGCAACAACAGGAAGGGAGGGGAGTATTGTTAGAGGGCGCCGTCTAGCTAGGTCCTAGACCTAAGCTAGCTATCGCCCTAAGGATTGCGACTTAGCAGCACTAGCACGACCCCTTACCCTATCTAGAGGGAGAATCCTATAGCCCTATATAGAGGGAAATTGCCGCCTCTCTATACAGAGGGAAAACTCTATATCTCTATATAGAAGGAAACTCCTAACCCTCTATACAGAGCGAAAACCTTACACCCCTATATAGAGGGAAATTGCTAGCTTAGCTTTGTAGGTACAAATTCTACAGCAGCAGACGACGAAGGAACTGCCTATTAGTTCCTTTATATAGATACCTAGCTTTAAGTTTCTAAACCAAGATTCTTAAACCCTTTACAATACTATACAGGGTAGGACAGATAGTAGCTATAGGACTAGGTACCTATAAAGAACATTAGGCAGCTGCAGGAAGCAGCTACAAGAGAAATTAAGCAGCTGCAGGCAAGACTAGGCAGCTATAGCAGACATTAGGCAACTATAGGCAAGACTAGGAAGCTACGAAAGAGTAGGAATAGAGGGGAGCTAGGGACAGCTACCTCTAGGGACAAGAAAGAAGAGACAACGCTAGGGAACCTACAAGAGATATAGCCTAGTCGTAGGGAGCAGAAGGATATACAAAGAGTAGGAATAGAGGAAATAGTTTAGAGAGGAGGGACTATATAAGGTAACTAGAGTACTAGAGGCTGTATAGACGACTACTAGGTAAACGTCTGCTACCTTACCCCTACAGACAGCGACAGGCCTAGACACCTACCTAAGTCCTTAAGAACCCTAGACAGCGACCGAGGCACTAGAACAAAGCTTTCCTAAGCAGGAGCCGAAAGGATCGGCTAGACGGCCTACTGCTAGACTATATAAATTAGACGCGAAATATACAGCTAGAGGAATAGAAGGCAGGTAAACGGACAGGCCTACGACTATATAGGACAGTTAACTAGACGGAACCGAGCGCCTCCTATATCTTTATAACCGCTCGCAGGTTCTCCTCTGCCTTAGGTTTAGGATCCTAATAGACAGGCTTAAAGATATAGTAGTGTTAAAGAAGGGAGAGGGGGACCTAATATATAGGGAGACTACAGGCTATACGAAGTAATAGCAAACAAGGCAACTGCTACTAGAGGCCTTAGTTACCTATAAGGAAGGAGCACCTAGCAGGTATCGCTAGATAATAAGTGCCTAGACGACGGACAACTCTATAGACGATTAGACAAGTATAGGAAGGTATCGGTTGCAAAGGGAACGCTATAAGCAAGCGTACAATACGACGATGTATAGGGATAACACTACAAGGAGAGAGGGGGGTAATGTTAGGAGACGCCGCCCTACTAGGTCCTATACCTAAACTAGCTATCGTCCTAAGGATTGCGACTTAGCCGCGCTAGCACTACCCTACCCTCTGTACAGAGACACTAGCACGACCCTACCCTCTATACAGAGGCACTAGTACGACCCTACCCTCTATACGAAGGAAAATCCTGCAACTCTATATAGAGGGAAAACCCTGCTCCCCTACCTAGGGAGAAATCTCCTATACCTCTATATAGAGAGAAATCTCTGTACCCTTATATAGGGGAAATTGCTAGCTTGCTTCGTAGGTACAAAATGTACAGTAGCAGACGACGAAGGAACTGCCTATTAGTTCCTTTATATATATATCTAGCTTTAAGTTTCTAAACTAAGATTCTTAAACCTATTACATTAGGAACTAATCTTACTGTTAGTAACTATAGTAATACAACGAAGATAGACAGTAACACCCCTATAGAAACCTCGGCTATACAGGATTATATACGCAACACGTACGAGGAGCTGCTAAATTGCGCGAACTAGCTCGAAGAACAAATAGGCTATTAGACCTCGACGATTTCCCGACAGTAACAGGAGCTCCGACAGCTTAGAGCGTCTAGTTGCGACCCGGCCCCTCCGACGACGATAAACACGACGGCCTAAACTGCAGTCCCTAAGAGCAAACTCCCTAACGTTACTACCTACGATAGTAAAACACTAGCCGAGTACCCCTCCTAGGCTGTCTAGATACGCTCTAAGCTTCTAGTCGACTTAGGAGCATACCCGACCGAGCTTAATAAGGTAGTATATCTCTTTAGGAGGTTAAAGGGCAAGGCAGCAGCAGGAATTCTGCTGTACTACGAAACGGCAATTGCCAGTCTAGCAACAGCAACTACGATAATCCTCTAGGCAGCTCTTAATAGGAGCTATAGGGACCTAGACTGCGGAAGTCGAGCCCTTATATAGCTTAACACTATAAAGCAGGGACGCAAGTCTGTACAGGAGTTCCTTGCAGAATATAATTAAACCCTAGCTAAAGCAGGAGGCCTTAGCTAGGAGGACAGGTTAAAGGTAACTACCCTAGAAGTTAGACTCTCTAGAGAGATTATAACAGGACTAGTAGGCGTAATGCGGCCAGCCTCGTAGAAGGCGTTCTGTAATCTCCTTAGGATAATCGACGACTAGCAGCGTAGGCTCGGACGGATAAGCTGCGCCTACGAGATACGACAACCCCTCTATCGGCAGCAGGACGCTATAGACTAGGAACTAACGACGACGACGAGAGTAGCGGCAGTCGTTACTGTACGGCTAAGGGCTAGCGCTAAGAGGGCGCAGTAGGTAGACGTAGCTACCCTTAACAAGAGACGAGCAGAAGGGAGCTGCTATCGGTGTAGCTAGGCAGGGCATACTGTTCGGAACTGCAGGCTTTTGCTAGCAGAGAGACCTAGGGGACGGCCGGCTACTGCGAAGGTAGCAACTACGGTACCCTAACCTAAGATCTAAGAGTTTCCCTCGGACGATAATAAGTCGGGAAAAGAGTAGCCTCTAAGTAAAGGCTTAGCTAGAGGCATATACGAGATAGATTGCTAAATTAAAGCACTACTTAGCTATCTTTTAAGAGCAACTACATAACGACTACGCCGTTTATCGTACGACCTACGCTAAACGGGACCGCGACTGCGCAGGCGCTAATTAACACAGAGTGTTTAGTGTACGGAGTAATTGGCGAAGACTTCGTACAGAAGCACTATATTAAGACGACCCCTACCGTACCTGTACGTATGTTAGGCATTACTAGACGAGGACCGGACATTACCTATATAGTAAAAGTAACGATAGGGCTGCAAGGACACTATAAGCAGGACTTATACTTCTACGTCGTACAGGACAAGTTAGGGTATAACCTAATATTAGGGAAACTATAGATAGAGCGCTAGTAGGGCAAGCTCGACGTCGGACGAGGACACCTCTACCTAGCAGCTACGAAGCAGAGGCTCTAAGATGAAGGGAGGGTTCTACTAGGTAGCAATACTAAAGCTAAGGGCAAGGCTAGCTTAAACGTTAAGGTTAATACTGCGACTATAGACATCGAAAAGGCCTTAGCGCCTAAGAAAGTAACAGACCCCTATACGAAGCTCCTATCAGAATACGCGGAATACCTGGACCTCTTCGAACCAAAATCGGCCTCGAAACTGCCCCTACACCGAGGAGAAGGAATCGACTACGACATCTAGCTCGAGCCCTATCCGGATAGAAGCCTACCCAAAGTACTGTACAGCCTACTATATAGCATGTCCTCTAGAGAACTCCTAGTGCTATGCAAGACACTAGACGACCTACTTGCTAAAGGTTTTATTTGCGCAAGTACGTTATCGGCTAGAGCCTAAGTGCTATTTGTTTATAAGGAAGGCTTAGCCGGCTTGCGTTTCTACGTAGACTATAGAGGCATTAACGCAATTACTAAGAAGGAACAATACCCTCTACCCCTTATTAAGGAGACCCTCGGACGGATTAGTAAGGCAAATTAGTTTACTAAGCTTAACGTTGTTTTAGCCTTCTACAATATATAAATTAAGGAAGGATACGAACAGATAACTGTATTCTGTACGAGGTACAGACTTTTCGAATAGCTTGTTACCCCCTTTCGCCTTACGAACGCGCCGGCAACCTTCTAGAGGTACATTAACAGGTCTTTATAAGGACTCCTAGATAACATCTGTTCTGTATACCTTAACGATATCCTAGTATTTACAGACAGCACCTGCGAGGACTACGTACAAGATATTAAGAAGGTGTTAGACCGTTTGCAGTAGGCTAGATTGTACCTCGATATTCACAAATGCGAATTTGGTATATAGCGTTCGGAATACCTAGGGTTTATTATCGAGGCAGGGAAAGGTATTAGTATAGACAGGAAGGAGATTAATGCTATTAAGCAATAGAAGCCCCCTACGAGTGTTAAGGGCGTACGAGAATTCCTTAGGTTTGCTAACTTCTACTACTAGTTTATACAGAACTACTTAGAGATAGTACGCCCTCTAGTTAAGCTATTGCATAAGGATAGACAGTTTGCCTAGATAGAAGAATGTAACAAGAGTTTTAAAAAGCTAAAGGAGCTCTTTACTAAAGAACCAACGCTTACTGCCTTTAACCTAGAACGTACGACGATACTGGAAACCGACTCCTTAGGATACTATATAGAAGGTATCCTCTTACAGGTAGGTCTAGACAGCCTTCTACAACTATATGTATACTTCTCTAAGAAGAACTCTCTAGCCGAATGCAACTACCCTATCTACGACAAGGAATTGCTAGCAGTCGTATAGTGCTGCGAGGTGTAGGACGGAGAACTCTGCTCGGTTCCTAAATTCCTCGCCCTAACCGACTACAAGAATCTCGAGTACTTTACGCAACTCTAGAAACTCTCTAAGAGACACGTATAATAGGCGATGTATCTAAGCCGCTTTAATACAAGACACTAGTACTGCAAAGTAAAGGGCAACAGCAGGGCCGACGCCCTATCTAGACGAGACTAAGACATACTAGCGACGTACGATAATAAACGACTAAAATTACGAACATTCTAGATATTTAAGGAAGAACTAGACGAGGAGGCTATCCGTAGAGCGGCGATACATATATAGGAACCCTAGCTACAGGCATAGGAAGAGTCAGTAGAAAAGGACGACGTGTACTAAGGTGCCTGTACAGCGATTTAAGGAGGATAGCAGAAGCTCCTAGCAGAGCTCCGCCTTAAGGTATTAGCAGCAGAGTGTACAGTAGACGAGGAGAACAACCTAAAGTTCAGGAATTGGATTTAGGTCCTAGCAGACGAGAAGCTCTATACGAGCTTAATACAACAGGCGTACGACTTAATAGCTACTAGACACCTAGGGCGCGAGGAGACGTACAGCATCGTTACTAGGGACTCCTACTAGCTAGCGATAGCGAAGGACATCTATAGGTTTGTACAGAACTGCGATGTATGCAGACGGACGAAGCCCTAGCGTAAACTAAAGCACGGCCTATTAAAACCTCTACTAATACTGGACTAGCCCTAGCAAGACCTGACCGTAGACTTCATTATAGACCTCCCTAAGAGCGACGGACGACGGAACATTATAGTAGTTACGGACAAGCTAACGAGGGGGGTAATACTACAGGGAATAGACTCTATTGCAGCTAGGGACACTGCCTAGGTGTTTATACAGACGACGTTTAGCAAATACGGATTCCCTAGGTTAATTATATCTAACTAGGGTATACAGTTTACGAGCCAACTCTAGGCAAGGATATGCTAATTGTTAAACATAGAACGCTGCCTATCGACTGCTTATCACCTGCAGACGGACGGCGCGACAGAGAGAGCCAATTCTATACTAGAAGCATACCTCTAAGCGTACGTTAACTATAACTAGACGAATTGGAACCGCCTCCTCCTTATAGCGGGGCTAGCTATTAACAGTCGTACGGCTAATACTATAGGGTAGTCCCCTTTCTTTATAGTTTATAGGTACGACTACTCCCCACTCCTACCGACTTTAAGCAGCGCTACCCTACGCCCTGTACGTTCTCGAATTTAGCAGGGGAAAGCTATCGTACGGACGATTACGAACGCCTACTAATAGGCAAAAGCGAGCCTAGCTATAGCCTAACAGAGTGCGGAAGAGTAGGCTAACAAGGGACAGCAGGCTGCACTAAGGTACGAGGCAGGGGATAAGGTATAGCTAAACTAACGCAAAATTTATACAGACCGGCTAAGCAAGAAACTAGACTAGAAGAACCGGAAGTTTACAGTAGTCCGGCCAGTAGGGACATATACTGTATAATTTAACACTCCCCTAGGGATCTATCCAATTTTCTATATAGACCTCGTACAGCTAGCATATAAAGACCCCCTCCTATATTAGACGACAGACGACGTACGCCCTCTAGCAATTATTACTAAGGGCTAGGAGGAGTATAAGGTAGAAGAAATCCTTTAGAGCTAGAAGAAGCAGAAGAGTTTAGAATATCTAGTTAAGTAGACAGGATAGGCAGAGCCTTTATAGGAACTGTACGAGGCCCTCTAGGACATATTAGTACTAGATAGGTAGGAAGCGAAACACCCTAGTAAACTGTTGTAGTAACACTATACTATACAGGGTAGGACAGATAGCAGCTGTAGGACTAGGCAGCTATAAAGAACATTAGGCAGCTATAAGAAGCAGCTGCAAGAGATATTAAGCAGCTACAGGCAAGACTAGACAGCTGTAGCAGACATTAGGCAACTATAGGCAAGACTAGGAAGCTACGAAAGAGTAGGAATAGAGGGGAGCTAGAGACAGTTATCTCTAGGGACAAGAAAGAAGAGACAACGCTAGAGAACCTATAAGAGGCATAGCCTAGTCGCAGAGAGCGGAAGGATATAAGAAGAGTAGGAATAAAGGGAATTTTAAGGAGGAAGGACTGTATAAGATAACTAGAGTGCTAGAGGCTGTACAGACGACTGCTAGGTAAACGTCTACTACCTTACCCCTACAGATAGCGACAGGCCCGGATACCTACCTAAGTCCTTAAGAACCCTAGACAGCGACCGAGGCACTAGAACAAAGCTTTCCTAAGTAGGAGCCGAAAGGATCGGCCAGACAGCTACTGCTGTTAGACTATACAAGTTAGACGTAGAATTTATAGCTGGAGGAATAGAAGGCAGGTAAACTGACAGGCCTACGACTATATAGGACAGTTAACTAGACGGAACCGAGCGCCTTCTATACCTTTATAACTGCTTACAGGTTCTCCTCTACCTTAGGTTTAGGATCCTAATAGACAGGCTTAAAGATATAGTAGCGTTAAAGAGGGGGGAGGGGGACCTAATATATAGAGAGACTACAGGCTATACGAAGTAATAGCAAGCGAGGCAACTGCTACTAGAGGCCTTAGTTACCTATAAGGAAGGAGCACCTAGCAGGTATCGCTAGATAACAAGTGCCTAGACGACGGACAACTCTATAGACAATTAGACAAGTATAGGAAGGCATCGGTTGCAAAGGGAACGCTACGAGCGAGCGTACGATATAACGGCGTACAGAGACAACACTACGAGAAGGGAGGGGGGTAATGTTATGGGATGCCGCCCTGCTAGGTCCTGTACCTAAACTAGCTGTCGTCCTAAGGATTGCGACTTAGCAGAGCTAGCACGACCCTACCCCCTGTACAGAGGCACCAGTACGACCTACCCTCTGTATAGAGGCACTAGTACGACCCCACTCTCTGTATAAAGGAAAATCCTGTAACTCTATATAGAGGGAAAACCCTGCTCCCCTGCCTAGGAAGAAATCTCTATACCTCTATACAGAGGGAAATCTCTGCACCCTTATACAGGGGAAATTGCTAGCTTGCTTCGTAGGTACAAAATATACAGTAGCAGACGACGAAGGAACTGCCTATTAGTTCCTTTATATAGATACCTAGCTTCAAGTTTCTAAACTAAAATTCTTAAACCTATTACAGAAACTAACGAAGGGATACTGCTATCTAGTAGAGTTAGCGTCGCCGACGCGAATTTCGGCATATAACGGACAATAATCCGGGCACGCAGATATAATTCAATACGGCCTTTTTGATAACTATAGCTCGAACTAAGGAGGAAAGGAATCTATATAGTAGTGGACGAGACCTTTGGGGGGGGGGTGGCGTGCCAAGGCCCGGCTCGGTCTGGAAGGGCCAAGCCGAAATTCCGAGGGTCCACCCTATTACTCAGTCCCACCCCTTTCCACCGCTGCAGCACTACCCCCCTCCCTTATTAGCGGTCGCCCTCGACCGCTTACTTATCCGTCCCTCCTGTCTCTTTTTTTTTGATTTACATCGTTAATATCTGAAGTCTTCACTTGGCTTCTATCTGATCCGTTCTATCTGATCGGAGCTATCTGATCGGAGCTATCTGATCGGAGCTATCTGATCGGAGCCAGCGGTCACTAGAGCTGCAGCGTAACCGGTCCGTGCTCTGCTGTAGAGGTCTATATAGATCCGTCCGTAGCTCTTTATCTTCTTCTTCTTCTTTCTCTACTAAGGCCTTCGGCGCTACTGCGAGGCTGCTTTAACGGCGACCGCTTCATTCTTCGTCGTTACTATCCTTTCCGCCGAGCCGGCGGATAATAGTAACGGAGCGCAAAGACCGTTACTAAGCGGGCCGACGCGGTGGCGCCGTTCTTGGCCTTACCGTTCTATCCGCCGGTGCTGGCCAGCGGTAGTAGTGGTAGTAAGGCCCAAGACACCGGCTAGCGGATTCTACGATCGTTTCCATCGGCTTCCGCGTTAATAGAGCGGACGTGGATATCCTTCTTCTTTATCGACTTTCGAGCTATACAGGCCTCGGCTTCCTCGGGTTTCGAACGTAAAATTCTCTTAGCACCTCCGCTGAATTCCGGAGGTTCTCGACCGGATACCATTTATAGTCTTCCAGATATCCTTTCTATAAGATCCTCGCTTCGATAGATTCCCTTCGTCTTCTTATATCTATAACGTCTTCTACCTCCTATTCTTCTTCTTTACCGTCTACTTCGATCGACGGGGGTTTATCGAACCCCTGATCCGGAAGACTATCTTCAGGGTCTAGGCTTAGCAGATCCGAATAAAAGACATCGTAGATCCGGAACGATTTCGGCAGCTGGAGCCGGTACGTTACTGGCGACCTTTTTTCTATTATCTTGAACGGACCTACGTGACAAGGGTTGAGCTTCGCGTTGCCTTTCAGCCTTAGGTTCTGCGTGTTAAGCTATACCTTTTGGCCTTCCTCGAATTCTATTAGTAACCTCTTTCTATTAGCTCGAGTTACTATCTTCTTCTAAGCTGATTCTATCGCTTCTTTTGCTACCTTAATCGCTTCTTCTATCTAAGATCGGAGCGCTTCTGCCGCCGCCGCAGCGATTCTCTTCGACAAGGTAGTGGTAGAAGGTTCTAAAGAGCTGGGTTCGTTTGGTAGTTAAAAGCTTATCCTTGGAAGGTAGACGTAAGTTATCTCAAACAGCGCTAGTAAGGCGGCTTCCAATCGTGCAGAATTTGCGCAGAATTCGGCCATCGGCAACACCTTAACCTATTCTGCTTAATAATAGCTGCAGAAGATTCTTAGATACTTTTCCATCTTACGGTTAGCTACTTCCGACTGTCTGTCGGTCTAAGGGTAAGCGGCCGTGCTGAGCTTTCCACGAATTCCAAGGGCTTAGTTGATGGCTTTCTATACGTCTGCGGTGAATTGAGGACCCCTATCCGTAGTGATAGTGTCCGGCAGTCCGTAGTGCTTCTATACGTGCTGGATCAACATTCTCGCCGTTTCTTCTGCAGTAGTTCTTTTATCCTTAGCTCGGTAGGGGATGAAATAGCGTTCTTTGCTTAGCCGATCCACTACGTTAAGCGTTGCATTATATCTATCAGAATCCGGCAGGCCGGTTACGAAGTCTATCGTAATGTGCTGCTATAGTTTCTCGGGGATCGGAAGTGGCTTTAGCAGGCTGGCTGGAAGGCCGTAACGTAGCTTTGCTGCTCGGCACACGTAGCAGTTAGTAATGAACCGATGTATCCGCTCAAAGATTCGCGGAAACTAGTAGGTCGTCCTTATTGCTTCTATCGTCTTCTTCAATCCTGCGTAAACAACATCCTTGGAGCTATAGACTAGCTAGATAACTTCTGTAATTAGTTCTTCCGGAACGATCAGTTTCCCTAAGCCGGTTTTGCCGAGCTTCTGCTGCTAGGTAAGCCTTTCCACTTTCTCGTACAGCGTCTCTTCTTTAATCGGCGGCTCTATTGTACAGATCCCTACCTCTTTCAACACCTCGGCGTCTACTATTCGTTCTGTTAGCACCTTCTGAAACATGTTCGGATCTTCTTTCGCGCAGCTAGTCCTTCCTTCTCTTCTCGTTAATGCGTCTGCCTTTCTATTTTGAGCTCCAGGTTAATAAGTGATCTTGAAGTCGAACCCGGATAAGTAGGCAGCCTACCGGGCTTGGCGCTGTAACAGCTTCTGCGTCTTTATAAAGTAGGTCAGTAACTGGTAGTCCGTAAGGACCTGGATCGTGCTCTGTCCAGCTATAAGCTCCGGTTTCCACTCTTCGAAGGCCTGAATAATAGCTAGCAGTTCTTTATTATAGATAGCGTAGTTTCTCTTAGCATTATTTCTAGACTTGCTAAAGAAAGCCACTAGATGGAGAGTCTCGTCGTCGTTAGCGTACTAAGAAAGGACCCCTGCTGTCACTGTGTTGGAAGCGTCTGTCTCTACGTAGATCGTCTTTTCCAGTCTGAAGTGCGCTAGCACTGGCGCTGAGGCTACCGCCTCCTTTAGTCAGTTGAAAGCTTCTGTGCACTTTTTATTCTATAGGCCGGCGGCTTCCTTCTTCAATGCCTTATTCAGTGGTCTCGCTATCTTGCTAAAGTCCTTAATAAACCGTCGATAGTAGCTGCAGAATCCGAGAAACGCTCTGATTTGCGTAGTGTTTCCGGATGTCAGTTGCTTCCATTCCGCTACGGCGGCCACTTTCGACAGGTCTATCCGAATTCCTTCTCTTCCGACAATAAGACCGAGATATTTGACTTTGGTCTAGTAGAACTCGCTCTTTTTTGTGTCTGCGTTCAGTCCAACCTCGCGGAGTCTCTTTAACACCCTCTTAATGTAGTCCGTATGTTGTTCTCTCGTTCCCTTAGTGTAGATAAGAATGTCGTCCAAGTAGATTAATACGAACCGTTCCAGCATATCTATAAAGGTGTGGTTTATAAAGCGTTGCTACACTGCCGGCGCGTTGGTAAGCCCAAAAGGCATTACCAACTACTTGAAATTGCCTATGCGCGTAGCGAATGTCGTAAGGTCTTCTGTTTGTCCTTCTTCGTTCCTTAATCGATAGAATGCTTAGCGAATATCCAGCTTGCTAAACCACTTAGCCTTAGCTACTCGTTGTATAGTCTTATCGATCAGAGGCAGCGGATACACATCTCTCTTAGTAACTTTATTAAGGCCTCGGTAGTCTACGCACAGTCGGAGACTACCTCCGGGTTTCTGTACAAAAAGAATCGGTAACGCATATTCTGCTAAGCTTGGCGTAATGAACTTCTTCGCTAGATTCTCTCGAACAAACACTTCTACCTAGTCCAGCTCGGCCGGAGATAAGCGTCTTAGGGGCTCGGTTCTTGGCAGCGCGGCTCCATCTTTTAGCCGGATCTTGTTGTTATATTCCGGTCGGTGGAGCGGCAAGAGGTTGGAGTCAGCCTTTAAGAACACGTTAGTGTAACTATAGAGTTCTTTTGGTAACACCTCTAGTGGATCTACTTCTTCTTCCGCTATTATCTTCCGGTAGTCTTTGATGTCTTTTATTAAGATAGCGTAAATCTCGTTGTCTAGCGACCTCGCGAGGGTCGTCAAAGCTTCTGAACTTATTATTCCGATCGTGTCTTAAGGGTCGGACCGATCCTTCGGAGCTACTTCGATAGTCGTAACGTTCGGTTTAACGTTGGCGACTGTAACCGGTTCGGTGACTGATTTGACGGCGGCAGAGCCGCTGATTGGTGTTCTGAATTCGAGTGTGCCTTTACCTACGTCAATAATTGCTCCCTGGTTCTTTATCCATTTTTGTCCTATAATAATGTTAAACCTTCTGATATCTATAATTCGGAACGTCGCCTCCGTAGTGCGACCTGCCAAGGTAGTCTTTAATGGCACATAGTGCGTAACACTCTCCGTGTCCTGTCTGTTGTATGCTATATCCTTTTATTATCTTTTGAACCAATCGATAGTGGATAGCCGCTCTGATAAGGGCCCCCGTGTCGATAAAAGCTCTTAGCTGAAGTGGTTTGCTCGATCCGTTAAGAGGGTGGACAGTAATTAGAAGGATAATAGCTGTTTCCGTGTTCACTTCCACCGCCGCCGAGAGCGGATCGCTGCAGCTGTTGATACTTCCTTTCTGTAATGTAGTTTGTGTTAGTGCCCTGTTGTCTACGCTAGATAGGGGGCCTATCCTTCTAGCTGATCTTTTCCTAGGATTCTTAGTGGCACTCTACTGTCCACGCTGTCGGTGTCGTTCGGAGCCGGCTCTATGGCTTGTATAGTCTTTCTTAGTGGCTGCGGCTGCTGCTGCTTTATAACACGATATTCCTGCTTCTGCTAGGCCGTTGTTTGGCATCTCGTAGCGATATAGCCAGGCTTTCTATACGCGTAGCAGGTGGGGACGAACGACGAACGCGGTAACTGATAAGATTGCTGATAAGGTGGCTGCTAAGGTGCTCTCTGGAAAGGCGCAGGGGGTCGTGTTGTCTGCGTTATTAACGGCTTCTAGTTCGATTCGCGTGATTTCGCGTAAGCGCTCAGGTTTCTCGCAGTGACTCTCGCTCGGTACACGAAGCTCTTAAGGTCTTTATCTTCTACCGACGCTATAGCGGCGGCCAGTTCAGGGTTTAGCTTCTGTCTTAATAGATGGTGCCGCTCGTCTTCTGCTACTCTGGCCCTAATAGCATATTTTCTGAACAGTCTATAGAATTCTTCGAACGTCTGCCGGTTCTAATTGATCTTGTCCAGCTGCTTACAGGCTGTCTTCTTTCGGAATAGGTCTCTAAAGCGTTGATCCAGTGCTTTGATTGCTTCCTCGGCGGTTACCTCTTCTAGGTCTGCTACTAGCGAAAAAGCTTCTCCTTCCAATCGCGATTCCAGGTACGCTAGTCTATCTCTGGCGCTGTTTCCGGCATAGTCTCGGTCTATCTTGTTCTTTATCTTCTTCTTAAATGCTTCCCAATCCTTAGGATCTCCGCCTCTAAACGCCGGTAGATCCGGTAGTAACGTTATTAACGTGCCGCCTTAACTGTAGGCCGCTAGTAAGGCGGTCTCTACTGGTTCTTCTCGATGCAGCGGTGGCGACGTCGCTCTCTCCATCTCAGCTAGCTGAGCCTTTATCGCTTTCAGTTGTGCTAGTCGGTTTGCCGCTTGGTTTTCTAGCACATCTATAATAGTCTCTGCCGATTCCTTCTCGGCTCTTACTGCTTTAATTTCCTCTCTTAACTGTCTCTTTTCTTCTAGGGTTCTGTAAAACAGCTTCTTAAGAAGGTCTATGCTGTCGTAGACCTTTCCTACTCCGTTCTCGTTTACGTAATCCTTAAGTTCCTCGAGCGTGCAGTCGTGGATTTTCTTGTATTCGCTTATTCGTTCCTTAATCTCTGTAGTCTCTTCTGCTGTAAAACCTCTAATAATGAACTTATTATTAATGACACTGGAGCGCCTGCTTGCTCTATTAGTCTTTTCTCTTCTGCTTCTGCTTCGGCCTGTAACGCCGCTCTCTACCGCTAAGAAGCTCTCTATAGCTTGCTTATAGTGCTGGGGTTGTTGGGTTTGGTATGTTGGTGCGCGTGCGTTATTCGGGGGTCTGGATAATTCAACGGTCCCTTTCGCGCAGCGCGGTAGTGGTGTAGGGAGTGAGTTCGAGCTATAATAATCCGGGCACGCAGATATGATTCAATACGGCCTTTTTGATAGCTATATCTCGAACTAAGGAGGGAAAGGAATCTATGTAGTAGTAGGTAAGGGCTTTAGGGGTAGTGTGCCAAGGCCCGGCTCGGTCCGGAAGGGCCGAGCCGAAATTCAGAGGGTCCACCCTATTACTTAGTCCCACCCCTTTCCACCGCTGCTGATACGGGGTGGGTTGGCCCGTGTCATTACTATGCCTTGCCAAGGTTCATATATCTGGTACACATTGGTCAAGTCACTTCCGAGTTACTTGACCAGTCCCTTTTGGCTTAAGTGTACCGCGTTACATCACTTAACTCAGAAGTGACTGCTGAAAGTGTACGATGAAAGGCCCGGGTTCAATTCCCAGGGGGCGCATCTTTTAACTGGCGAGTGGAAGCAGCGTTAACGTATGTCCGTTTGTCCACCACTCCGTACAGAATAAGGCAGACCCGGTAAAGGTCCAGCTGGCTGTGTGCAGACCTGCCGGGGGGGGTTGATTGCGTATGCGGCATAGGGGGGCTGTGCAAATCGCATACGTAGCCTGTGAGTAAGCGCAGCTTACGAGGTCGTAAGCCTGTAGCGCAGGGGGTAGTGATACGGGGTGGGTTGGCCCGTGTTATTACTATGCCTTGCCAAGGTTCATATATCTGGTACACATTGGTTAAGTCACTTCCGAGTTACTTGACCAGTCCCTTTTGGCTCAAGTGTACCGCGTCACATCAGCTGCAACAGACAAGACATAGAGAGTGTTACGCATTACGTACTACTAAAGACTACTTTAGCTAGTCGCACTACAGAAGCAACGTTCTAGATTATAGATATCGGACGGTTTAACACTATTATAGGGCAGAAATAAATAAAGAACTAGAAAGCAGTTATTAACGTAGGTAAAGGCACACTCGGGTTCAAAACCTCGTGGAGTGGCGCCGCCTCTGCCGAATTAGTTACCGTCGTCGCTGCCAAACTAAACGTTACGACTGCTAACGCAGTTCCGTCTAACTGTTCCGATCCTCCGGATACCGTTAGAATAATAAGCTTAGAAGCTCTAACGACTCTCGCAAAGTTGCTAGAGAATAAGATCTACGCTATCTTAATAAAAGACATCGAAGACTACTAAAAGATAATAGTAGAAGAAGAGGTAGACCTGTTAGAGGTATTGCCAAAAAAACTCTATAGCTACGCTGACGTATTCTTAAAAGCCGACTCCAACCTTCTACTACTCTATCGACTAGAATATAATAACAAGATCTAGTTAAAAGACGGAGCTACGCTACTAAGAACCGAACCCCTAATAATCCGAGCATGTAGATAGGATTTAATACGGCTGTTTTAATAACTATATCTCGAACTAAAGAAGGAAAGGAATCTATGCGGCAGTGTGTAAGGGCTTTAGGGGTAGTGTGCCAAGGCCCGGCTCAGTCCGGAAGGGCCGAGCCGAAATTCCAAGGATCTACCTTATTACTCCTTCCTACCCCTTTCTGCTGCCGCAACACTACCCCCCTTCCCTTACTAGCGGTCGGCCTCGACCGCTTACTTATCCTATCTCTCTCCTCTTTTTTTTTCTTTTTTTATTAATGCTACTTCGGCTTCTATCTGATCGGAGCTATCTGATCTAAGCTGGCAGCTATCTAAGCTGCGGCGTAGTTAGCCTGTGCGCCGCTGCGGAGGTCTATATAGATCTATCCGGCGTGCTATCTCTTCTTCTTTTTCTTCTCTACTAAGGCCCTAGGCGCTACTGTAGAGCTGCTTTGGTGGCGTCGGCTTCGTTCTTCGCTACTATTATCCTTCTAGCCGAGCCGGCGGATAGTAGTAACAGAGAGCAAAGACTGTTACGAAGCGCGCCGACGCGGTGGCGCCGTCTTCGGCCTTATAGCTATTATCCGACCGGTTTTGCCGGTCGGCAGTAGTAGTAGTAGAGCCGAAGACTCTAGCTAAGCGATCTCTATGATTGTTTCTGTCGGCTTCTGTGCTAATAGAGCGGACGCAGCTCTTCTTCTTCTTTTTCTAGAACAATCAGCTTCGGAGCTACTTAGGCTTCGGCTTCCTCGGGTTCTGGACATAAAGCTCTCTTAGCAGTTCTGCCAAATTCCAGAGGTTCTCGGCTAGATACTATTTATAGTCTTCCGGCTATCCTTTCTATAAGATCCTTGCTTCGATAGATCCTTTTAGCTTTCTTATATCTATTATATCTTCTACCTCCTATTCTTCTTCTTTACTGTCTATCTCTACTAGCGGGGGTTCAGCGAACCCCTAATCCGGAAGACTATCTTTAGAGTCCAAACTTAGCAGATCCAAATAAAAGACGTCGTAGATCCGGAACGAGTTTGGTAGCTGGAGCCGATAAGTTACTAGCGACCTCTTTTCCACTATCTTGAACGGACCTACGTAGCAGGGGTTAAGCTTGGCGTTGCCTTTTAGCCTTAGGTTCCGCGTGTTAAGCTATACCTTTTGGCCTTCCTCGAATTCTATTAGTGACCGCTTGCTATTAGCTCGAGTTACTATCTTCTTCTAAGCCGATTCTATCGCCTCCTTCGCTACGCGGATTGCTTCTTCTATCTGAGATCGGAGCGCTTCTGCCGTAGCAGCGGCGACTCTCTTTAACGAGGTAGCGATAGATATAGAAGGTTCCGAAGAGCTAGGCTCGTTCTGATCCGGGCACGCAGATATGATTCAATACGGCCTTTTTGAAGACTATATCTCGAACTGAGGAGGGAAAGGAATCTATGTGGTAGTAGTAGTGGGCTTTGATAGTGGTGGTGCCAAGGCCCGGCTCGGCCCGGTCGGGCCGAGCTGAGATCCAGGGTCCACCCTATTAATCTGTCCCACCTCTTTCCACCGCCGCAACACTACCCCCCTCCCTCACCAGCGGTCGCCCTCGACCGCTTAGTCACCCTATCCATCCGGAAAACTGCACTCTCTTTTTTTTTTTTTTTTTTTTTTTTTTTGATTTATCGTTTCCTTCTTGAAAATTCCCTCCAACGCCGATGTCACTTCTTCCGTCTTCTATCAAAAACAACGTCCTCTTTATCTCTTTTTCAACCTCTTACGTTATCGGCATCTGAAGTCCTTTACTTAGCGTTTATGTAATTGACGCTATCTGATCTGAGCTGTGGGTTATCTAAGCTGCGGCGTAGCTAGTCTGTGCGCCGGCGCGGAGGTCTATATAGATCTTTCCGCGGCGCTGTTTTTCTTCTTCTTTTTCTCTTCCACCAAAGCCTTTACCCTCTACGCGGTCGCCGACCGACGTAGTAGTGCCTGGAGCCATCAATTCCAGAAGCACGATCGCCTTTATCGGCTTCCGCGCCGGTGGAGCGGACGTGTCTCTATTGTCGGCATTAGAGCTACGCTGGCTTCAGTTTTTCCGGGTTCCGCGCGTAAAAGTCTCTTAGCAGCTCTGCCGAATTTCGGAGATTCTCGATCGGATACCATTTATAGTCTTCCGGCTACCCCTTCTACGAGATCCTCGCTTTAATGGACCCCCTCGTCTTCTTTACGTCTATTACGTCTTCCACCTCCTACTCTTCTTCATTACTGTCTATATCGACTAGTTGGGGTTCGGCGAACCCCTGCTGCGGCAGACCGTTCTTAGGGTCCAGGCTTAGTAGATCGGAATGGAAAACGTCGTGGATCCGGAACGCCTTCGGCATCTCTAGCTAATAAGTTACCGGCGACCTCTTTTCTATTATCTTGAACGGACCTACGTAGCGTAGGTTGAGCTTCGCGTTTCCTTTCAGCCTTAGGTTTCGCGCGTTAAGCCACACCTTTTGACCTTCCTCGAATTCTATTGGCGACCGGCTTCTATTAGTTCGAGTTAGCATCTTCTTCTAAGCCGTCTCTATCGCTTCTTTTGCCACCTTAATCGCTTCTTCTATCTGAGATCCTAGCGCTTCTGCCGCTGCGGCGGCGACTCTCTTCGACGACGTGGCGGTAGGTGGTTCCGCGGAGCTGGGTTCGTTTAGCGGCTGAAAGCTTATCCTCGGAAGATAGCCGTACGTTATCTCGAACGGCGCCAGCGAGGTGGCCTTAGACGGTGCCGAGTTAGCGCAGAACTCGGCCATCGGCAACACCTTAACCCATTCTTCCTAATGATAGCTGCAGAAGATCCGTAGATATTTCTCTATCTTACGGTTGGCCACTTCTGATTGGCCGTCAGTTTGAGGGTAAGCGGCGGTGCTGAGCTTTCTATAAATTCCGAGGGCTTGGTTGATAGCTTTCTACACATCGGCGGTGAATTGAGGACCCCTATCCGTAGTGATAGTGTCCGGCAGGCCATAGTGCTTCTACACGTGTTGAATCAACATTCTCGCCGTTTCTTCTGCAGTAGTTCCGTCGTCTCTCGCTCGACAGGGGATAAAGTGGTGTTCTTTGCTTAATCGGTCCACTACGTTTAGCGTAGCGTCGTATCTATCGGAATCCGGCAGGCCGGTTACGAAGTCTATCGTAATATGCTGCCATAGTTTCTCGGGGATCGGAAGTGGCTTCAATAAGCCTGCCGGAAGGCCGTAACGTGGCTTCGCAGCTCTGCATACGTGGCAATTGGCGATAAATCGATGGATCCGTTCGTAGATTCGCGGAAACCAGTAGACTGTCCTTATAGCTTCCATCGTCTTCTTTGAGCCGGCGTAACCAACGTCTATAGAGCTATAGACTAGCTAGATAACCTCCGTAATTAGTTCTTCCAGAACTATTAGCTTCCCTGAATCGGTTTTGCCGAGTTTCTGTTGCTAGTTAAGCTGCTTTACCTTCTCGTAGAGCGTCTCTTCTTTAGGGGCCGGCTCTACCGTACAGACCCCTACCTCTTTCAACACCTCTGCGTCTACTATCCGCTCGGTCAACACCTTCTGGAACATGTTCGGATCTTCTTTCGCGCGGCTTGTTTTTCCTTCTCTTCGCGTTAGCGCGTCCGCCTTTCCGTTTTGAGCCCCTAGTCGATGTGTAATCTTGAAGTCGAATCCTGATAAGTAGGCGGCCTACCGAGCTTGGCGGCGTAAGAGCTTCTGCGTCTTTATAAAGTAGGTTAGCGACTGGTGGTCTGTAAGAACCTGGACCGTGCTCTTTCCAGCTATAAGCTCCGGTTTCTACTCCTTAAAGGCCTGAATAATGGCCAGCAGTTCTTTATCGTAGATCGCGTAGTTCCGTTTGGCCTCGCTTATTAACTTGCTGAAGAAAGCGACTGGATAGAGGGTTTCGTCGTTACTATATTGAGAAAGGACCCCCGCCGTTACTGTGTCGGAAGCGTCCGTTTCTACATAGATCGTCTTTTCCGGCCGGAAGTGTGCCAGAACCGGCGCCGAGGCCACTGCTTCTTTTAGCCAGTTAAACGCTTCCGTGCACCTCTTATTCTATAGGCTAGCGGCCTCCTTCTTCAATGCCTTATTCAGGGGTCTTGCTATCTTGCTAAAGTCTTTAATGAACCGCCGATAGTAGCTGCAGAAGCCGAGAAACGCTCTGATTTGCGTAGTGTTTCCGGATTTCGGCTGCTTCCACTCCGCGACGGCGGTGACCTTCGAGGGGTCCATACAAATTCTATCTCTTCCGACGATAAGACCGAGATATTTAACCTCGGTTTGATAGAACTCGCTCTTCTTCGTGTCCGCGTTCAATCCGACCTCGCGGAGCCTCTTTAACACTCTCTCGATGTGGTCCGTATGTTGCTCTCTCGTTCTATCGGTGTAGATAAGGATGTCGTCCAGGTAAATTGATACGAACCGTTTTAACATGTCTATAAAGGTGTGGTTTATAAAGCGTTGCTATACTGCTGGCGCGTTGGTAAGTCCGAACGGCATTACCAGCTACTTGAAATTGCCTATACGCGTCGCGAACGTCGTGAGGTCTTCTGTCTGCCCTTCTTTATTCCTTAGTCGATAGAACGCTTGGCGGATGTCCAGCTTGCTGAACCACTTAGCCTTCGCTACCCGCTGTATAGTCTTATTAATTAGCGGCAGTAGATACACGTCTCTCTTGGTGACCTCGTTAAGGCCCCTGTAGTCTACGCAGAGTTGCAGACCACCCCCTAGTTTCCTTACGAAAAGAATCGGTAACGCATATTCCGCGGAGCTCGGCGTAATGAACTTCTTCGCTAGGTTTTTACGAACAAACACCTCTACTTGGTCCAGTTCGGCTGGCGACAGTCTTCTTAGGGGCTCGGTTCTCGGCAATGTAGCCCCCTCTTTCAACTTAATCTTATTGTCGTATTCCGGCCGGTGGAGCGGCAGGAGGTTGGAGTCTGCTTTTGAGAAGACATTAGCGTAACTATAGAGCTCGTTTGGCAGCACCTCTAGTAGATCTACCTCTTCTTCCGCTATTATCTTCCAATAGTCTTCGATGTCTTTTATTGAGATGGCGTAGATCTTATTGTCCAGCGACTTCGCGAGGGTCGTTACGGCTTCTGAACTTATTATTCCGACCGTAACCAGGGGTTCGGAACGATCAGACGAAGCCTCTTTTGCGGACTCCGTAGCTTTCGGCTCGGTGGTGGCGTTGCCTAGGGTTTTGAACCCTATCGTGCCTTCGTCTACGTCAATAATAGCTTTCTGATTCTTTATCTATTTCTGCCCTATAATGACGTCAAATCTTCCGATATCTATAATTCGGAACGTCGCTTCCGTAGTGCGACCGGCCAAGGTAGTCTTTAGCGGCACATAGTGCGTAACGCTTTCCGTGTCTTGTCTGTTGTATGCCGAAATCTGCGTCGGCGACGCCAGTTCCACCGGATAGCCGTATCCATTTATCAGCTTCTGAACCAGCTAGTAGTAGATCGCCGCGCCAATAAGAGCTCCGGTGTCGATGAAAGCTTTCAGCTGGAGGGTTTGGCTCGACTTCTTAACAGGGTGGATCGTAATAGGAAGGATAATGGCCGTTTCCGTATTCACTTCTACAGCTGCCGAGAGCGGATCGCTGCAGCTGTTAATGCTTTCTTCTCGTGCCGATTCGCTCCGGTGTAGTGCCTTTCGCAGGGGTGCCCTGTTCTTTACGCTAGATGGGGGGCCTATCCGTCCAGCTAGTCTTTTCCTATAATTCTTAACTGCACCCCGCCGTCTACGCTGTCCGTGTCGTTCGGAGCCGGTTCGATAGCTTGAATAGTCTTTCTCGGCGGTGGCGGCTGCTTCGTTGCTCGATACTCTTGCTTCTGCTGTGCCGTTGCTTAGCATCTCGTAGCGATATGGCCGGGTTTTCCATACGCGTAGCAGGTGGGGACGAACGCTGATCGTAGTGAATATAGCGACTGCTAGGGAGTTCGTCGAAAGGGCGCAGGGGCTCTTGTCGGCTGCGCTAACGGTTTCTGAATCAGTTTACGTGTCGTCGGTTTTCCGTACGCGTTCAAGTTTCTAGCGGTAACTCTCGCTTAATGCACGAAGCTCTGAAGGTCTTCGTCTTCTACTAACGCTATAGCCGCGGCGAGCTTAGGGCTCAGTTTCTGCCTTAGTAGGTGCAGCTGCTTATCTTCTGCCACTCTCGCTCTGATAGCGTATTTCCTGAACAGTCCGTAGAACTCTTCGAATGTCTGACAGTTCTGGTTAATCTTATCTAGCTGCTCGCGGGCCGTCTTCTTCCAGAAGGGGTCTCCGAAACGCTGGTCCAGCGCTTTAATAGCGTCGTCGGCCTTTACTTCTTCTAGGTCTGCTACCAGCGAAAAAGCTTTACCTTCCAGTCGCGATTCCAGGTACGCCAATCTATCCTCTTCGCTGCTCGATGCGTGATCGCGGCTTATCTTGTTCTTGATCTTCTTCTTAAATGCCTCCTACGCTTTAGGGTCTCCGCCGCCGAAAGTAGGTAGGTCCGGCAGTAGCGTTATCGTAGTACTACCTTAACTATAGGCCGCTAGTAAGGCGGTCTCCTCGTAGGTTTCTCGACGCGGTGGCGGCGACGACTTCGCTGCTTCTATATCGGTCAGTTGATTCTTCAGCGCCTTTAACTGCGCCATTCGATTCGCCGCCTAGTTTTCTAACACGTCGATGATCGTTTCCGCCGATTCCTTCTCGGCCCTTACTGCTTTAGTTTCTTCTCTTAGTTGTCTGTTTTCTTCCAGCGTTCTAAGAAACAGCGTCTTAATAAGGTCTATACTGTTGTAGACCTTTCCTATCCCGTTCTCGTTTACATAGTCTTCCAGTTCCTCGATCGTGCAGTCGTAGATCTTCCTATACTCAGCTATTCGTTCCTTGAACTTAGCGGTCTCTTCCGCTGTGAAACCGCTGATAACGATCTTATCGTTAATGACGCTTAAGCGCCTACTCGCTCTGTTAGTCTTTCCTTTTCTGCTTCTGCTGCAGCCTATAACGCCGCTCTCTACCGCTAAGAAGCCTTCTATCTTCTTACGGTGCCCTAGGTGTTGTTGTTGGTTTGTGTAGTGTAGTGCGCGTGCGTTATTCGGGTTTCCGGATAGTTCGACGGGCCCTTTCGCGCAGCGCGGGGTTGGTGTAGAGAGTAAGTTCGAGTTATAATGATCCAGGCACGCAGATATGATTCAATACGGCCTTTTTGAAGACTATATCTCGAACTAAGGAGGGAAAGGAATCTATGTAGTGGTAGTGGTGGGCTTTGATAGTGGTGGTGCCAAGGCCCGGCTCGGCCCGGTCGGGCCGAGCCGAGATCCAGGGTCCACCCCATCAATCTGTCCTACCTCTTTCCACCGCTGCAACACGTTCGGCGGTTGGAAGCTTATTCTTAGAAGATAACTATAAGTTATCTCGAATAGCGCTAGTAAGGTAGCCTCTAACTGTAGTAAATTGGCGTAGAATTCGGCTATAGGCAACACCTTAACCTACTCTGCTTAATGAAAACCGCAGAAGATTTGTAGATATTTCTCTATCTCGCGGTTAGCTAGTTTAGACTGACTGTCGGTTTAAGGGTAAGCAGCTGTGCTAAGCTTTCTACGAATTCCAAGAGCCTGGTTAATAGCCTTCTATACATTGGCAGTAAATTGAGGACCCCTATCCGTTGTAATAGTGTCTGGCAGGCTATAGTGCTACTATACGTATTGGATTAGCATTCTCGCCGTCTCTTCCGTAGTCGTTCCTTTATCCTTCGCTTAGTAGGGGATAAAGTAGCGTTCTTTGCTTAGTCGGTCCACTACATTAAGCATAGCATTATATCTATCGGAATCCGGCAGGCCAGTTACGAAATCTATCGTAATGTGCTGCTACGCTTTCTTAGGGATCGGAAGTGGCTTTAACAGACTGGCCGGAAGGCCGTAACGTAGCTTCGCGACTCGGCATACGTAACAATTAGCGATAAACCAGTAGATCCGCTCGAAGATTTGCAGAAACCAGTAGATCGTCCTTACGGCTTCTATCGTCTTCTTCGAGCCTACGTAACCAACATCCTTAGAACTATAGACCAACTGGATAACCTCTGTAATTAGTTCTTCTAGAACTATTAGCTTCCCTAAGCCTGTTCTGCCGAGCTTTTGCTGCTAATTAAGTCGTTCTACTTTCTCGTAGAGCGTCTCTTCCTCGGTCGACGGCTCTATCGCGCAGATCCCTACTTCTTTTAACATCTCGGCGTCTACTATCCGTTTGGTCAACACCTTCTGGAACATGTTCGGATCTTCTTTCGCTCGGCTGGTCTTTCCTTCTCCTCTCGTTAGCCCATTAGCCTTTCTATTTTAGGCTCCTGGTCAATAGGTAATCCTAAAGTCGAATCTAGATAAATAAGCGGCCTACCGGGCTTGACAGCGCGACAGCTTCTGCATCTTTATAAAGTAGGTAAGTGACTAATAGTCCGTAAGGACCTGGATCGTGCTCTTTCCGGCTATAAGCTCCAGTTTCTACTCCTCGAAAGCCTGAATAATGGCCAATAGCCCTTTGTCGTAAATAACGTAGTTCTGCTTAGCCTCGTTTATAGACTTGCTAAAGAAAGCTACTGGATAGAGGGTCTCGCCAGCGTTATTATACTAAGAAAGGACCCCTGCGGTTACTGTATTGGAAGCGTCTGTCTCTAGATAGATCGTCTTTTCTAGTCGGAAGTGCGCTAGAACCGGCGCCGAGGCCACTGCTTCTTTTAGCTAGTTAAAAGCTTCCGTGCACTTCTTATTCTATAGGCTAGAGGCCTCCTTCTTTAGTGCTTCGTTTAGGGGTCTCGCTATCTTGCTAAAGTCCTTAATAAACTGTCGATAGTAGCTGCAGAATCCGAGAAACGCTCTGATTTGTATAGTGTTTCCAGATTTCGGCTGCTTCTATTCTGCGACGGCGGCGACCTTTAAGGGGTCTATCTAAATTCCTTCTCTTCTGACAATAAGACTGAGATATTTAACCACGGTCTAATAGAACTCGCTCTTCTTTATGTCCGTGTTGAATCCGACTTCGCGAAGCCTAGTTAGCACCTTCTCGATGTAGTCCGTATGCTGTTCTCTCGTTCTATCGGTATAGATAAGAATGTCGTCCAAATAGATAGATACGAACCGTTCCAGCATGTCTATAAAGGTGTGGTTTATAAAGCGTTGCTACACTGCCGGTGCGTTAGTAAGTCCGAAAGGCATTACTAACTACTTGAAATTGCCTATATACATAGCGAATGTCGTAAGGTTTTCTGTTTGCCCTTCTTTATTCCTTAGTTAGTAGAACGCTTAGCAAATATCTAGCTTGCTAAACCACTTAGCTTTGGCTACTCGTTGTATAGTCTCGTCTATTAGCAGTAGCGGATACACATCTCTCTTAGTAACCTTATTAAGGCTTTGGTAGTCTACGCACAGTCGAAGGCTACCTCCGGGTTTCCGTACGAAAAGAATCGGTAACGTATACTTAGCAGAGCTTGGCGTAATAAACTTCCTTGCCAGGTTTTCTTAGACAAACACTTCTACCTAGTCTAGCTCGGCCGGAGATAATCGTCTTAAGGGCTCGGTCCTTAGCAACGTAGCTCCTTCTTTCAGCTGGATCTTATTGTCGTATTCCGGTTAGTAGAGCAGCAAGAGGTTAGAGTCGGCTTTTAAGAACATATCTGCGTAGCTATAGAGTTCTTTTGGTAGCACCTCTAACGGATTTACTTCTTCTTCCACTATTATCTTCCAGTAATCTTTAATATCTTTTATCGAGATAGCGTAGATCTCGCTGTCTGGCGACTTCGCGAGGGTCTTTAAAGCTTCCGAGCTTATTATTCCGATCGTGTCCGGAGGGTCGGATCGATCGATCGGAGTCTCTCCTGTAGTCGTAGCGTTTGGTTCTGCGACGATGACGGTAACCGATTCAGCGGCGGCGACTCTGCTCTGCTAGGTTTTGAATCCGAGCATGCCTTTACTTACTTTAATAATAGCTTTCTAGTTCTTTATCTATTTCTGCCCTATAATAATGTCAAACCTTCTGATGTCTATAATTCGGAACGTCGCTTCCGTAGTGCGCCCAGCTAGGGTAGTCCTTAGTAGGACATAATGCGTAACACTCTTAGTGTCTTGCCCGTTGTAAGCCGAAATTCGCGTTGGCGACTCTAGCTCTACAGGATAACTGTATCCTTTTATTAGTTTCTGAACTAGTCGATAGTGGACCGCCGCGCCAATAAGAGCTCCTATGTCGATAAAAGCTCTTAACCGAAGGGGGCTGTGTAAGCTATCGAGGAAGTAGACAGTAATCGGAAGGATAATAGCTGTTTCCGTATTCACTTCTACTGCTGCCAAGAGCGGATCGCTACAGCTGTTAATACTTCCTTCTTCCGGCGACGTAGTTCGTAGCAGTGCCCTATTGTCCCTACTGGATAGGGGGCCTATCTATCTAGCTGGTCTTTTCCCAAGATTCGGAGTAGCACTCTACTATCTACACTGTCGGTGTCGTTCGGAGCCGGCTTAATGGCTTAGATAGTCTTTCTTAGCGGCTGCAGCTTCGTAGCACGATATTCCTGCTTCTGTTAAGCCGTCTCTTGGCATCTTATAGCGATGTAGCCAGGCTTTCCGTACGCGTAGTAGGTAGGGACGAACGACGAGCGCGGCGAATAAGATAGCTGCTGGGGGGCTCTTCGGAAAGGCGCAGGGGGTCGTGTTGTCGGCGCCGACTGCTTCTAAATTGGTTCGCGCGACGCCGATTTTGCGTAGGCGCTTAGGTTTCTGGCGGTAACCCTCGCTTAGTGCACGAAGTTCTTAAGGTCTTTATCTTCTACTAAAGCTATAGCTGCGGCCAGTTCAGGGTTCAGCTTCTGTCTTAGTAAGTGTAGCTGCTTGTCTTCTGACACTCTAGCTCTAATAGCATATTTTCTAAACAGTCTATAGAACTCCTTAAACGTTAGCCGGTTCTAGTTAATCTTATCTAGTTGCTTGCAGGCCGTCTTCTTCTGGAAGGGGTCTCCGAAGCATTGGTCTAGTGCTTTAATTGCTTCTTCGGCAGTTACCTCTTCTAGGTCTGCTACTAGCGAAAAAGCTTTACCTTCCAATCGCAATTCTAGGTAGGCCAGTCTGTCTTCTTTACTGTTTCCGGCATAGTCGCGGTCTATCTTGTTCTTTATCTTTTTCTTAAAGGCCTCCTAGTCTTTAGGGTCTCTGCCTCTAAACGCTAGTAGGTTAGGTAGTAACGTTATCGAGGTGCCGCCTTAGCTGTAGGCTACCAGTAAGGCGGTTTCCGCTTGTTCTTCTCGATGTAGCGGCAGCGCCGACGACGTCGCTGCTTCTATGTTAGCTAACTAAGCCTTTATCGCCTTTAGTTGTACTAGTCGATTCGCCGCTTAGTTTTCTAGCACGTTAACAATAGTTTCTGCCGACTCCTTCTCGGCCCTTACCGCTTCGGTTTCCTCTCTTAACTGCCTATTCTCTTCTAGGGTTCTGTAAAACAGCGTCTTAATAAGGTCTATGCCGTCGTAGACCTTCTCTATTCCGTTCTCGTTTACATAGTCTTTAAGTTCCTCGAGCATACAGTCGCAGATCTTCTTATATTTGGTTATTCGTTCCTTAACCTCTACAGTTTCTTCCGCTGTAAAACCTCTAATAATAATCTTATTATTAATAACGCTGGAGCGCCTACTCGCTCTGTTAGTCTTTTCTCTCCTGCTTCTGCTGCGGCCTGTAACGCTGCCTTATACCGTCGAGTAGCCTTCTATAGCTATCTTACAGTGCTGAGGGTTATTGGTTTGGTTTGTGGTGTGCGCGTGCATTATTCGGGTAGCCGGATGGTTCTACAGTCCCTTTCGCGCAGCGCGAAGTTAGTGTAGTAAGTAAGTTCGAGATATAATAATCCGAGTACGTAGATAGGATTCAACACGGCTGTTTTGATAACTACATCTCGAACTGAAGAAGGAAAGGAATCTATACGGCGGTGTGTAAGGGCTTTAGGGGTGGTGTGCCAAGGCCCGGCTCAGTCCGGAAGGGCCGAGCCGAAATTCCAAGAGTCTACGCTATTACTCCGTCCTACCCCTTTCTGCCGCTGCAATACCTAAGACGCCTATCGCCGGCCGAGCTAGACTAAGTAGAGGTATTTGTATAAGAAAACCTAGCGAAGAAGTTTATTACGCTGAGCTCTGCTAAGTATACGTCGCTAATCCTTTTCGTACAGAAACCTAGAGATGGTCTCCGACTGTACGTAGACTACTGAGGCCTTAATAAGGTTACTAAGAGAGATGTATACCTACTGCCGCTAATCGATAAGACTTTACAACGAGTAGCGAAAGCTAAGTAGTTCAGTAAGCTAGACATTCGCTAAGCGTTCTATCGACTAAGGAACGAAGAAGGACAGACAGAAGACCTTACGATATTCGCTACGCGTATAGGCAACTTTAAGTAGCTAGTTATACCTTTCGGACTTACTAACGCACCGGCAGTGTAGCAGCGTTTTATAAATTACATCTTTATAGACATGCTAGAGCGGTTTGTATCTATTTACCTAGACGATATTCTTATCTACACCGATAGGACGAGAGAACAGCATACAGACTACATTAAGAGAGTGTTAACTAGGCTCTGCGAGGTCGGGTTAAACGCAGACACGAAGAAGAGCGAGTTCTATTAGACCGAAGTCAAATATCTCGGTCTTATTGTTAGAAGAGAAGGAATTCGGATAGACCCCTTAAAGGTCGCAGCTGTCGCAGAATAGAAGCAGCCAAAGTCTAGAAACACTACCTAAATTAGAGCTTTTCTCGGATTCTGCAGCTACTATCAACGATTTATTAAGGACTTTAGCAAGATAGTAAGGCCCTTAAACGAGGCATTAAAGAAGGAGGCAGCTGGCCTATAGAACGAGAAGTGCACAGAGGCTTGTAATTAGTTGAAAGAGGCGGTAGTTTCGGTACTAGTGTTGGCGCACTTCTAACTAGAAAAGACGATCTACTTAGAAACGGACGCCTCCGATACAGTAACTGCAGGGGTCCTTTCTTAATACGATAACGACAGCGAGACCCTTTTTCTAGTAGCCTTCTTTAGCAAGTCTATAAATAAGGCTAAGCGGAACTACGCTATTTACGACAAAGAACTGTAAGCTATTATCTAAGCTTTCAAGAAGTAGAAGCCAGAGCTTATAGCCGGAAAGAGTACAGTCCAGGTCCTTACAGACTATTAGTTACTAACCTATTTAATAAAGACGTAGAAGCTATCGCGCCGCCAAGCTTAGTAGACTGCCTACTTATCTAGGTTCGACTTCAAGATCACCTATCGACCCAGAGCTTAAAATAGAAAGGCTAACGCGCTAACGAGAAGAGAAGGAAAGACCAGCCGAGCAAAAGAAGATTTAAACATGTTCCAGAAGATGTTAACCGAGCGGATAGTAGACGCCGAGGTATTAAAAGAAGCAGGAATCTGCGCGGTAGAGCCGCTAACTAAGGAAGAAACGCTTTACGAAAAAGTAGAGCAGCTTAACTAGCAACAGAAGCTCGGCAGAACCAGTTTAGGAAAGTTAATAGTTCTAGAAGAACTAATTACAGAGGTTATCTAGCTGGTCTATAGTTCTAAGGATGTTGGCTACGCTAGCTTAAAGAAGACGATAGAGACTATAAGGACGATCTACTAGTTTCTACGGATCTTCGAGCGGATTTACTAGTTTATTGCCAATTGCTACGTATATCGAGCTGCGAAGCTGCGTTACGGCCTTCTAGCCAGTCTACTAAAGCTACTTCCGATCCCTAAGAAACTGTAGCAGCATATTAGGATAGATTTCGTAACCGGCCTACTAGATTCCGATAGATACGATGCTACCCTTAATGTAGTAGATAGGTTAAGCAAAGAACGCTACTTTATCTTCTATTAAGCGAAGGATAGAGGTACGACTGCAGAAGAGACAGCGAAGATACTAATTTAGCATATATAGAAGCACTATAGCCTGCCGGATACTATCACTACGGATAGGAGTCCTTAATTTACTGCTAATATATAGAAGGCTATTAACTAAGTTCTCGGAATTCGCAGAAAGCTTAGTATAGCCACTTACCCTTAGACTGACAGCTAGTCTAAAGTAGCTAACTGTAAGATAGAGAAATATCTACGAATCTTCTACAGCTGTTATTAAGAGTAGGTTAAGGTGTTGCTATTAGCCGAATTCTGCGCTAATTCGGCACAGTCTAAGGCTACCTTACTAGCGCCGTTCGAGATAACTTATAGTTATCTTCCAAGAATAAGCTTTTAGCTGCTGAACGAACCTAGCTCTTTAGAACCTTCTACTACTACTTCGTCGAAGAGAGTCGCTGCCGCTACGGCAGAAGCGCTTAGATCTTAGATAGAAGAAGCGATCTAGGTAGCAAAAGAAGCGATAGAATCGGCTTAGAAGAAGATAGTAACTCGAGCTAATAGAAAGCGGTTACCGATAGAATTCGAAGAAGGGCAAAAAGTATAGCTTAACACGCAGAACCTAAGGCTAAAAGGCAACGCCAAGCTTAACCCCTGCTACGTAGGTCTGTTTAAGATAGTAGAAAAGAGGTTGCCGGTAACTTATCGGCTCTACCTACTAAAGTCGTTCCAGATCTATAATGTCTTTTATTTAGATCTGCTAAGTCTGGACCCTAAAGACAGCCTTCCAGAATAGGAGTTCGCTAAACCTCGGCTAATCGAGATAGATAGTAAGGAAGAAGAGTAGGAGGTAGAGGATGTAATAGATATAATAAAGATAAGAGAGTCTATTAAAGTCAGGATCTTATAGAAGGGATAGCTAGAAGACTATAAATAGTATCTAGTTAAGAATCTCCAAAATTTGGCAGAGCTGTTAAGAGGGTTTTACGTCCGGAACCTGAAGAAGCCGAGGCCTAAGTAGCTCCGAGGTTGATAGCTCTAGAAGAGATAGAAGAAGAAGAAGAAAGGTCGCGTCCGCTCTATCAGTACGAAAACTAATAGAAACAATCGCAGCGATTGCTTAGCTAGAGTCCTTAGCTCTACTACTACTTCTGCTAGCTTTGCCAGTTAGATAATAACAGTAAAGTCGAGGATGGCGCTACCGCTTTGACGCGACGGTCGCCGACGCTGCCCCGAACAAGAAAGGCTTGTGTTGCAGCGGCAGAAAGGGGTGGGACTAAGTAATAGGGTAGACCCTTAGAATTTCGGCTCGGCCCTTCCGGACTAAGCCGGGCCTTGGCACACTACCCCTAAAGCCCTTACCCACCACTACATAGATTCCTTTCCCTCCTTAGTTCGAGATATAGTTATTAAAAAGACTGTATTGAATTATATCTACGTGCCTGGATTATTATATCTCGAACTCGCTTACTACACTAACTCTGCGCTGCGCGAAAGGGCCCGTTAAACTATCCGGCAACCCGAATAACGTACGCGCACACACACACCAAACCAACAACCCCCAGCACTGTAAGACAGCTATAGAGAGCTTCTTAACGGTAGAAGGCGGCGTTACAGGCCGTAGCAGAAGCAGGAGAGGAAAGACTAATAGAGCGAGTAGGCGCTCCAGCGTTATTAATAACGAGTTCATTATTAGAGGTTTTACAGAGGAAGTAACTGCAGAGATTAAGGAACGAATAACTAAATATAAGAAGATCTACGACTGTACGCTTAAGGAACTTAAAGACTACGTAAACGAGAACGGAATAGGGAAGGTCTACGACGGCATAGACCTTATTAAGACGCTGTTTTACAGAACCCTAGAAGAGAAGAGGCAGTTAAGAGAGGAAAACGAAGCGGTAAGGGCCGAGAAGGAATTGGCAGAGACTATTATCGACGTACTAGAAAACTAAGCGGCGAATCGACTAGTACAACTAAAGGCAATAAAGACTCAGTTAGCTAAGATAGAAGCAGCGATGTCGTCGGTGCCGCTACTACATCGAGAAGAACAAGCAGAGACCGCCTTACTGGCGGCCTACAGTTAAGGTAGCACCTTAATAACGTTACTGCTGGACCTACCAGCGTTTAGAGGCGGAGACCCCGAGGACTAGGAGGCATTTGAGAAAAAGATAAAGAACAAGATAGACCGCGATTACGCCGGAAACAGTAAAGAAGACAGGCTGGCCTACCTAGAGTCGCGGTTAGAAGGTAAGGCTTTTTCGCTAGTAGCAGACCTAAAAGAGGTAACCGCCAAAGAAGCGATTAAAGCGCTAGACCAACGCTTCAGAGACCCCTTTAGAAAGAAGACAGCCTGTAAGCAACTAGATAAGATTAACCAGAACCGGCAGACGTTTAAAGAGTTCTATAGACTATTTAGAAAATATGCTATTAGAGCTAGAGTGTTAGAAGATAAGCAGCTGCACTTGCTAAGACAGAAGTTGAACCCTAAACTGGCCGCAGCTATAGCTTCGGTAGAAGATAAAGACCTCGAGAGCTTCGTGCATCGAGCGAGAGTAACCGCTAGAAACCTAAGCGCTTACGCGAAATTAGCATCGCGCGAATCGCACCAGAAACTATCGACGACGCCAACAATACAATCTCCTGCACCTTTCCGACGAGGCCCCGCCTAGCAGCTATCTTATTTGCCGCGTTCGTCGTTCGTCCCCACCTGCTACGCGTGCAGAAAGCCTAGCTATATCGCTACTGGATGTCCGGCGATGGCCTAGCAGAAGCAGGAATATCGTGCCACGAAGCCGCAGCCGCTAAGAAAGACTGTCTAAGTTATCGAGCCGGCTTAGAACGACACCGACAGTATAGATAGTAGAGTACTACTAAAGATCTTAGGAAAAGACTAGCTAGACAGATAGGCCCCCTATCCAGTATAGACAATAGGGCACTAGCGCGATCCGTGCTACCAGAAGAAGGAAGCATTAACAGTTGTAGCAATCTACTCTTAGCGGCGGTAGAAGTAAATACAGAGACCGCTATTATCCTTCCTATTACGATCCACCCTGTTAAGAAGTCACGCCCACTGCTCTAGCTGAAAGCTTTTATTAATACTAGAGCTCTTATCAGAGCAGCGATCCACTATCGGTTAGTTCAGAAACTGTTAAAGGGATACGGCTTTCTGGTGGAATTAGTGTCGCTAACGCGAATTTCGGCATACAACGGACAAGACACTAAGAGTGTTACGCACTACGTGCTATTAAAGACTACCTTAGCAGGTCGCACTACAGAAGCGACGTTCCGAATTATAGATATCGGAAGGTTTAACATTATTATAGGGCAGAAATAGATAAAGAACTAGAAGGCAGTTATTAACGTAGGTAAAGGAACGCTTAGGTTCAAAACCAAGCAGAGTAGAGTCGCTGCCGTCGAACCGGTTAACGTCGTCGCTGCAGAACCGAACGTTACGACTATCGAAGCGGATCCAATAGATCGGCCCGACCCTCCGGATACGATCGTAATGCTAAGCTCGGAAGCTTTAACGACCCTAGCGAAGTCGACAGACAGTAAGATCTACACTATCTCGATAAAAGACATTAAAGATTACCAGAAGATAATGGCGGAAGAAGAAGTAAACCTATTGGAGGTGTTACCAAAAGAACTCTATAGTTACACTAACGTGTTCTTAAAAGCCGACTCCAACCTCCTGCCGCTCTACTAACTGGAATATAACAACAAGATCCGGCTAAAAGAAGAAGCTACGCTGCTAAGAACCGAACCCCTAAGAAGACTGTTGCTAGCTAAGCTAGACTAAGTAGAGGTGTTTGTTCAAGAGAACCTGGCGAAGAAGTTCATTACGCCGAGCTCTGCTAAGTATACGTTACCGATTCTTTTCGTACGGAAACCCGGAGGTAGTCTCCGACTGTGCGTAGATTACCGAGGCCTTAATAAGGTTACTAAGAGAGACGTGTATCCGCTGCCGCTAATCGATAAGACTATACAGTATATAGCGAAGGCCAAGTAGTTTAGCAAGCTGGATATCCGCTAAGCGTTCTACCGACTAAGGAACTAGAAGGGACAAACGGAAGATCTTACGACATTCGCTATACGTATAGGCAACTTTAAGTAGTTGGTAATGCCTTTCGGACTTACCAACGCGCCGGCGGTGTAGCAGCGTTTTATAAATTACACCTTTATAGACATGCTGGAACAGTTCGTGTCTATCTATTTAGACGATATCCTTATCTACACTAATAGAACGAGAGAGCAACACACGGACTACATTAAGAGGGTACTAAAGAGACTCTGCGAGGCCGGACTAAACGCAGACACGAAGAAGAGCGAGTTCTATTAGACAGAAGTCAAATATCTCGGTCTTATTATTAGAAGAGAAGGAATTTGGATAGACCCCTTAAAGGTCGCCGCCGTCGCGGAATAGAAGCAGCCAAAATCCGGAAACACTAAACAAATCAGAGCGTTTCTCAGATTCTGCAGCTACTATTAACAGTTTATCAAGGACTTTAGCAAGATAGCGAGACCCCTAAACGAAGCGTTAAAGAAGGAGGCAGCTAGCCTATAGAATAAGAAGTGCATAGAGGCTTTTAATCGACTAAAAGAAGAGGTGGCCTCGGCGCTAGTGCTGGCGCACTTTCGACCGGAAAAGACAATCTACTTAGAAACAGACGCATCTAATACAGTAACAGCAGGGGTTCTTTCGCAGTATAATGATGCCGACGAGACCCTCTATCCAGTAGCTTTCTTCAGTAAGTCTATAAACGAGGCTAAGCGGAACTACGCTATCTAGGACAAAGAACTGTTAGCTATTATCTAGGCTTTCGAGGAGTAGAAGCCAGAGCTTATAGCTAGACAGAGCACAGTCCAGGTCCTTACGAACTACCGGTTACTAACCTACTTTATAAAGACGCAGAAGCTATCGCGCCGTTAGGCCCGGTAGGCTGCCTACTTATCCGGATTCGACTTTAAGATTACCTATCGACCTGGAGCTTAAAATGGAAAGGCTAATACACTAACGAGAAGAGAAGAAAAGACCAGCCGCGCGAAAAAAGATCCGAACATGTTTCAGAAGGTGTTGACCGAACGGATAGTAGACACCGAGGTATTGAAAGAAGTAGGGATCTGTACGATAGAGCTGCTAACTAAGGAAGAGACGCTCTACGAGGAAGTGGAATAGCTTAACTAGCAGCAGAAGCTCGGCAAAACCAGCTTAGGGAAGCTAATCGTTCTGAAAGAACTAATTACAGAGGTTATCCAGTTGGTCTATAGCTCTAAGGATGTTGGGTACGCCGGCTTAAAGAAGACGATAGAAGCCGTAAGGACGATCTACTAGTTTCCGCGGATCTTCGAGCAGATACACTAGTTTATCGCTAACTGCTACATCTGCCGAGCCGCGAAGCTAAGTTACGGCCTTCCGGCCGGTCCGTTAAAGCTACTCCCGATCCCTAAGAAACCGTAGCAGCACATTACGATAGACTTCGTAACCGGCCTGCCGGATTCCGATAGATACGATACTACACTCAACGTAGTAGATCAGCTAAGCAAAGAACGCTACTTTATCCCCTACTGAGCTAAGGATAAAGTAACTACTGCAGAAGAGACAGTGAGAATACTAATCCAGCACGTGTAGAAGCACTATAGCCTGCCGGACACTATTACTACGGATAGGGGTCCTTAATTTACTGCGGATGTATAGAAGGCTATTAACCAAGCTCTCGGAATTCATAGAAAGCTTAGCACGGCCGCTTACCCTCAAACCGACGGTTAGTTAGAATTAGCTAACTGCGAGATAGAGAAATATCTACGAATCTTCTGCAGTTATTATTAAGCAGAGTAGGTTAAGGTGTTGCCTATAGCCGAATTCTGCGCCAATTCAGCACAGTTAGAGGCCACCTTACTGGCGCCGTTTAAGATAACTTATAGTTATCTTCTAAGAATAAGCTTTTAACTGCTAAACGAACCTAGCTCTTCAGAATCTTCTACCGCTACCTTGTTAAAGAGAGTCGCCGCCGCCGCAGCAGAAGCTCTCCAATCTTAGATAGAAAAAGCGATTAAGGTAGCGAAAGAGGCAATGGAATCGGCCTAGAATAAGATAGTAACTCGAGCTAATAGAAAGCGGTCGCTGATAGAATTCGAGGAAGGCTAAAAGGTATAGCTTAACACGCAGAACCTAAGGCTGAAAGGCAACGCCAAGCTTAACCCCCGCTATGTAGGTCCGTTTAAGATAGTGGAAAAGAGGTCGCCAGTAACTTACCGGCTCTAGCTACTGAAATTATTCCGGATCTACGATGTCTGTTATTCAGATCTGCTAAGTTTGGACCCTGAAGACGGCCTTCCAGATCAGGGGTTCTCTAAACCCCTGCCAGTCGAAATAGACGGTAAAGAAGAAGAATAGGAGGTAGAAGATGTAATAGATATAAGAAAGCTAAGAGGATCTATTAAAGCAAGGATCTTGTAGAAGGGATAGCTGGAAGATTATAAATAGTATCTAATCGAGAATCTCCGAAATTTGGTAGAGCTGCTAAAGGAAGTCTATATACGGAACTAGAAGAAGCCAAAGCTAGAGTAGCTCCGAAGCTAATAGTTAAGGAAGTAGAAGAAAAGCTCCGTCCGCTCTATCAGCGTAGAAGCCAATAAAGACGATTGTAGCGGTCGCTTTGCTGGAGTTCTCAGCTCCACTACTACTACCGCTAGCCAGGACCAGCGGATAGTAGCGGTAAGGCCGAGGATGGCGCTACTGCGTCGGCGCGCTTTGTAACGGTCCTTGCTCTCTGTTACTACTATCCGCTAGCTTGGCCGGACAGATAATAACGGCAAAGAACGAAGCCGACGCTATTAAAACAGCCTCGCAGTAGCGCCAAAAGCTATAGTAGAGAAGAAGAAGAAGAAGAAATAGCGAGCTGCGGATAGACCTATATAGACCTCCGCGGTGGCGTACAGGCCAGCCTCGCCGCAGCTTAGATAGCTGCCAGCTCAGATCAGATAGCTCTTCTAATTAGATAGACGCTAAAGTAAAGACGTCAGATAGCGACGATATAAGAAGAAAGAAGATAAAGAAAAAAGGATGCTCTCGAGATAGAAGAAAGCGAGGAGATAACGTTGAAAAAAAAAGACGAAGATAAGTAAGCGGTCGAGGTCGACCGCTAGTAAGGGAGGGGGTAGTGTTGCGGCAGCAGAAAGGGGTGGGACTAAGTAATAGGGTGGACCCTTGGAATTTCGGCTCGGCCCTTCCGGACCGAGCCGGGCCTTGGTACACTAACCCTAAAGCCCTTACCTACTACTATATAGATTTCTTTCCCTCCTTAGTTCGAGATATAGTTATTAAAAAGGCCGTATTGAATTATATCTGCGTGCCCGGATTAGCTTGCAGCCGATTGATTTTGTAGACAGCGCCGGCGACAGCAGCTTTGCAATAGCGCTTAAGGCCTTAGTAGAGAAGAAAAATAAGAAGAAATAGCGCACTGCAGATAGATCTATATAGACGCTCTACAGCGGCGTACAGGCCAGCTACGCCGCAGCTTAGATAGCCGCTAGCTTAGATTAGATAGCTCTAATCAGATAGACGCTAAGTAAAGGACTTCAGGTAGCGACAATGTAAGAAGAGAAAGAACATAACAAAAGGACAATGTTTTCGAAGTAGAAGAAACGATAAGGTAACGTCGATTTTAAGAAGGATTTTAGCAGAAGAAGCTGCGAATCAGAAGGAGGAAGAAGACAAAGAAACAGAAAAGGAAGAAAAGAAGGACAAATCAAAAAAAAAGAGGCAGATAAGATAAGTAAGCGGTCGAGGCCGACCGCTAGTAAGGGAGGGGGGTAGTGTTGCGGCAGCAGAAAGGGGTAGGACTAAGTAATAGGGTAGACCCTTAGAATTTCGGCTCGGCCCTTCCAGACCGAGCCGGGCCTTGGCATGCCTATCCCTAAAGCCCTTACCTACCGCTGCATAGATTCCTTTCCCTCCTTAGTTCGAGATATAGTTATCAAAACAGCTGTATTGAATTATATCTGCGTGCTCAGATCACTTTGCCTGTGCTTTGCCTGTGCTTTGCCTGTATTATCTATAGTAGCTGTGCCTATGTTGTCTGCAGCTGTGTTGTCTTGTGTAGCCTGCAGCTGCCCTGTGTTGTCTGCAGCAGCTCCGTGTCGTCTGCAGCTCCTGCTCTGCCTAGGTGCTCTGTCTCTGCTTTGCCTGTGCTGTCTGCAGCAGCTATGCCTGCCTGCAGCAGCCCTGTGTTGTCTGTAGCTGTGCCTGGAGCTGGCTGTGCCTAGAGCTAGCTATGCCTAGAGCTAGCTATGCCTAGAGCTGGCTATGCCTAGCTGCAGCAGCACTGTGTTGTCTATAGCAGCCGTACCTGTCTGTAGCTGCTGTGCCTCTGTTGTCTTGTAGCTGTGTTGTCTGCAGCAGCTCCGTGTCGTCTGCAGCTCTTGCTCTGCCTAGGTGCTCTGTCTTGTGCTCTGTACAGCAGCCCTGTATGCAGCAGTCTGTGTTGTCTGCACCTGTGTTGCCTATAGCTATGCCTCTATTGTCTGCAGCTGCCTTGTGCTCTGCCTTGTGCTCTGTAGCTAGGTGCAGCAGCTGTAATATTGCCTCTAAACTGTGCTGCCTCTGAACTGTGCTGCCTCTGAACTGTGCTGCCTCTGAACTGTACTGCCTCTGAACTGTGCTGCCTCTGAACTGTGCTGCCTCTGAACTGTGCTGCCTCTGAACTGTGCTTCTAAATAGTGTGTTGCCTACAGCAGCTGTATTGCCTGCAGCTGTGCCCTCTATTGCCTCGTGCTTTGCTGTACGTCTTGATTGTAGTGCCTCTCGATAGGCAGATGTTGCTTGCAGCCGTGCTGTGCCTTGTCTTGTCCTCGATTGTCGCGATTGCCTCGATTGTTGAACTGCCGACTGCCTTGTTTGTTGCTGCAGAGGTCGCAGAGGCTGCAGAGGTCGCAGTGCTTCTTATACTCAATTGCTAAATGTCCTGATTGCTGAATTGCTGGTCGCATTGTGCAGCTGCAGAACGTGCGGTGCCTTGTCTTGTCCTCGATTGTCGTAATTGCCTTAATTGTAAGAGCCGTCTTAATAGGCATGTCCAAGTAGAATAGTCTGTTAAAGACCCGAATTGGTCTGTTAAAGACCTAAAAAAACGAATGTCGTCGCCCTAGGTCCTGCTAGGTGCGTCTCGTCGTCGTCGCCGTCGTCGCTCTTGCTCCTCGCTCTCGCTCTCGTCCTCGTCGCTCCTACATTGTCGTCCTGCTGCTGTCGTAGCTCTTGTAGCTTTCGTCGCTCTCGTCCTTCTCGCTCTCGTCCTTCGCTCTCGTCCTCGTTGCTCCTGTTGTCCTAATCTCTCCTAAAACTTCAAAACTCGCGCGATCTGCTTGCAGGGGCACTTCTCTTCCTAAAACTCTCTCTTCTCTTTAAAACTCTCTCTCTTCAAAACTCTTCTTCTCGATAGGGGGGAGGGTAGAGTAGTATGCATACGCACAATTAAGTAACCGGATATAATTCGACGGCCTCCTTTGTACATATATAGTACATACTCCGGGTTGGTTGCACATACGTTAATCGAGTACCCGGATGTAATTCAACAGGCTCTTTTGCATAGTGCAGGTGTTGGTGTTGTGGTTGAGCCTTGGATATAATAATCTGAGCACGTAGATGTAATTCAATACGGCTTCTTTGATAACTATATCTAAGGCTAGAGAGGGAAGAATCTACGTACAAGCGGAGGGGCAGGTATTTAAGTGTGCGCCAAGCCTGGCTTGCCAAGCCTAGCTGCCAACTGTCCACATCTACATCCGTATCAAAAACAGCCGTATTGAATTATATCTGCGCGCTTGGATCAGATTCCTTCTGCTCCTTAGTTCGAGATATAGTTATTAAACCGCTGTATTAAACTATATCTACGCGCACGGATTAGGGCCGAACTAAAATCCAGGGTCTATCTCTGTCTACTCTTTCCACAACTGCAACATAGAGTTTGTGGGAATAGATTGTAGCCTAGATGGTAAGGACAACCTATGCTGCTCCTACGGCACGCACAAAAGGCACACATTGCTAAAGAATTTAAGGACAGTTGTTAGTTCAGAGGTAATACACTCATTAGTGTTAGGGGTACTATACACTGCTACAAACCAACCTTGTAACACGTAGCAACTGTAGTAATACTAGATATAATACCTAAATATGATTAAACGAGAAAGAAATGTCTTATAAATCTGATTAGAGTATAATATTCAAGTATTCTACAGTTGATAGCGATGAAAATGAATAATTTGTTGTACAAGTTGGTTGTGCTAAGAAATTTTGTACAGCTCAGTGGTCATATACGTTAGCCTGTCTTTCCTTCGTAAGACTATGGAGAACTTCATGGCAAAGGCTGATAGTCAAGATCTGTTGAATCTGCCGTGTCGTGGTGGCTCAGGGATGACGCAGCCAGCCTGGTAGTTGGTGCATTCGCCAATTCCTGCAGGCATGTGATGTCCCAAAGGAGAATTCCAGGCTAGTGCCGAATACCATCGGCAGACTGATTAAGCGGCATTTGGCATCAAGAAGCAGCACAACTGCGGCACTTGGTGTGATGCCTCCCGCGCGCCCTCTCCTTCGTCCTGAGCCTTCTCCGCCTCTCTTTGGTACTCCTGAACATGTCGACCACTCGCGCAGCAGGATCAGGCTGAAAGGCTGCCCCAATGGATCACGTCCTGTTCTATGGCCAAGGAGACGACGCCTCCCGGAGACAGGTCCGCTCTGCCGCGGCGCAGCACAGCCATCGAGTGGGCCCGAGAAAACCCAAAAGGTCTCTGCGCAGCGGGAGCCAGGAAGATGTCCCCGTGAGGAGAAGAGCTGTTCGACCAAAGACCACATCGACCACCAGCAGTTCTGAGGATGCTGGCGATGGCGCTGGCACGCCAGCTGTGGCCAGTCTAGAGGCCGGCTCTGTGCTGGCAGCATACCGCGGTGTAGAGCGTGGTGCGACTTCCATGTCATGGATCGAATCCTGCGTGGAGCAGAAGAGCTTTGACGTAACGCCGCGTGGTCCGCCTGATCTACGAAGAATCAATCGAGAGCAGCCTCCTGGGAGCCTGGTAGAATGTAGCCCTCGCGCCCGAAGCCAATGTGCAGCACTGGGACCAAATGTGGGCAACGTGCCAGGATCGCATCGGAGGCTGCCACAGTACACCTGGACCGAGTATCCCAGATATGGAATAAGTTCGAGTCATACGCAGTCGTTACCACACATATCTGCTCCCCGTCGACAGTGCGCAGGACAAACCGCAGTAGAACACCATGCTCGGCCTAGACCTGAGCTCTCACCTCCAATCTCTCGCTGAACCCGGTGAGCTTATTGGTTTGGATGGTGCTGTTGCACTGCTGGCACACATCAACGAGTGCAGGAGAAGCCAGTTGAGCATTGACGGGAGAGAGAGGGAGGGAGAGGAAAGAAAAAAAGTAGGAGGGAACAGCTGCCCGGGATGCTTTCAGCCCGCTTGCTTCTGCTGCTCTGCACGGTTTACCCATCGTCTGGCGGGATTGGACTCGTATCCAACCAATATCTGCAAGCACCAACCATCGCAAGACAAACGACTCTACGCACCCGCTCCCGGAACCTCGCTCCGCTCGCCCTCCTCGTCTCGTCTGGCCACCTACGAGAAAAACATGGCATTTCCATTCCCATCCTTCCTCACACCCTTCTTGTAATCTTCTTCTTTCTCCGCATCGAATTCCTGCCAGCTACTCATGGGGTAAATATGTTTGTTCCTCTCATACCACCTCCGATCCACAACTTTTGTCTCATTGGGATCATCACCAAACCCTTCCAAATCCGAATCGGGAAGGACGGATTGCTGGGCGAGTTGGGCTGCTTGTTCACGTTGGGCGGCCGTTAGGAGATGATCAGCCTCGGGAGCAGGAGTGGATTCTTTGGGGGATTCTTTGGAGAGGAGATTCGACGGGGTAGCGGAGGTTGGTTCTGCGGAGTAGGCGAATAATTGGCCGCGGTAGCCGTGGGTGCGGTTGAGGATGAAGTAATGGAAGTCGTAGTGCTAGAGGGGAAGATCACGTCAGCGTATGCGCATATATAGATATAGATACGAGCCATGAATGCACGGCTGAATTTCATACTGACATGTGGGATGATAAGGTCCCCTCTCACGACAATCAAGTCATCCACACTGATTCGCGCCCAGTCTTTTCGTCCTTTGTCGCCTCGACCCAATCGTGCTCCTAATTTCCTGGCTCGTTCAAGGAACAGCCATATTTTGTCGCCTTTCTTCAGCCGAACCCTTCCACCCGGCACAACCCTGCCACCGAAGAACGCGAATGGGAGCACAAACTCTGTCGCTCGGACTGCGTCCTGAACCTGTAGATACTCTTTGCGCAGCGCATCCTTCAATTGCGCCTCTTTCTGCAAAGCCGACTTCGTCATGGCTTTCGGTTGAAGTCCTACAGCGTTGTTCGGGCGCAGGGACTTCTTGACCACAGTCGGCACGTCTTCGGAGTCTGTCGCGCGCGCTGCTGGTGTAGCATTTTTCGGTGTCGTTTCATTGGCATCTTCGCCCTCGTCTCCGTCACCAAATGATAATCCGCCCCTTTTCACCTTCTTCCTCTTCTTGGATGCTGCTTTTGGTTCAGGCTTACTGCACTTGGGCCGTCAGTACCCGTGCATCCTTAGTGACGAGTACTTGATTGCTCGTACCATCCATCAGGTGTCGTTGCGCCGCTGGCGGGTGTGCTGTCGCCCAGCGCTTCTGCTCTTCTCTTCCTAAAATCATCCAGAGTGACCAGTCCGACCGTATCTGCCTTCAGGCGCTCTTCGCTGGTCACTGCTTGGCTCATGAAGCGTGGGTTTGGCGTGGACCCGCCGGAATTGGGGGTGTCGGTCATGACGTGGATGTGGCATCGAGTCGTTGTCGCAGCACCGAATGAGTGCTGTTGAGCCTTCCTCGGCTCATGCTAGTGCGTCTTGGCACTACCTTCTACTGCATGCTATAGACATACCATCTATCATATATCATACATCTGTGCACCACAGTGCGACAACGTTCCGCGCATCACGTTGACAGGCCAAGAAAAATATGAGCGCCTGTTGGCTCATCCACAACTCCTCCATCTCCGGTTCAGGTGTGGCCAAATGCATATCTTGTCCAAAATGGAGGACGTCGTCCTAAACGTAGAGGTTTCAGACATTGACTGCCTCTACCGAATTGCCCGCCGTAGCGACACTGTTACAATGGTGGTGTATGTCACGATTTGCGACGCGAGCATCATTCCGGCAGACGAGCGGACAGAATCTTTCCTCATTTTGAAGAATCTCCGGAAGCTCACAGACTGGAATGATTGGAACTGGCATACCATGGAAGTACTAAAGACGGAGACCGGAATACGCACGGAGATAGACCGCATACCGCCACATGCGCTATCAACCGAGAACTTGCTCTCTCAGGTGCCCCGATACAATATCTTCGACGTGGAGCTTCTGGGTGGGGTGAAGCATCGGGTTTCACGGGCGCGCATTGGCGAGGAAGATGTTTTCATGAAGATTGTGCCATTCTCCTATGAACTCAATTATATGCAACAGGAGGCATCAGTATACCAATCTCTACTGGGTCACAAATTGTCGCTTGCTCCGAATCTCCTCGGATACGTCTACGAAGAGACTCCAGATAGGATCATCGGCATTCTCTGCCAGGCTATAAGAGGCAGACACCCTCTCCCCGCAGACTACAACAAATGTATGGACGCGCTCAAGAGACTGCATGCAAATGGCATCCACCACGGAGACATTAATAGGTATAACGTTCTGATCACCCCTGGAGATGACGTAGTTTTCATCGACTTTGAGAATTCAACATTGATTGCGACAAGTGGATGGTCTGATACAGAAATAGATTCAAGGATGCAGGCGGAAGAGCACCAGCTGTATGATTGTCTTTCTGATCAAAGCGACCGTGGAAGACCCTTCGATATGTCCGACTAGCCTTATCGTTTAGACATAGCGCTAGGACTGAGCTACCCACTCATCAAGCACTGTCGACACTTATGAGCCGATCTCTTGCTCTCCTTGTATTCCCACGTTTTAGAGTCACATCGCTGGTCCTCTTTCTTGTCGTGCCGTGGGCATTTCACAAAATCGATGTTCCGACTATGTCCGCAAGTGTGGCGGATCTGATATTGCGTACAGACACTGCGTTGAGGGGTTTCCATGGTTTCTGCAGTTGGAAGAGCTTTCCGATCGCCGGCTCTGTGCTTGATCATCAGCTCAAGTACCCAAGGCCCAAAGAGGCGTGGAAATCTGTCTCCACGTCCATCCCCTTGCTGATCAATCGTAAGCGTAACTTACAACTGGATGATGATAGTTGCGCTGGCACTTTAAGAAAGGGTCTGTGTTATGAAATGGAGTCGATGTTCTTGTAGAAGGCTAGGCCCACTACCTATCCTGAGCAGCTATGAAAGGGGTGCAGCTACCCTCTTACGCGCAGCTACCCTCTTACGTGTAGCAGCTACCCTCTTACGGGCAGCTCCCCTCGTACGGGCAGCTCCCCTCGTACGTGTAGCTCCCCTCGTACGTGTAGCTCCCCTCGTACGTGCAGCTACAGTGCTGCTTCCTTATGATCTGCCGCTTTTGCAAGAGAAAGTCTTATCGTGCTCGATAGGGTACCAATCTGTGATGTCTCTGTTCTCAATCCATATAGGCCCAGCCAGCAGTGGCCAGCTCGTAATGTCTCAACGCCTGCTCGTAGTCTTGGCCAGCAGTCAAGGTAATGGCCGTAAACTTGCGTAGAGTTCCCAGTTGCTATAGGGTTAGTGTAAGCGCAGCGGTAAGGGTATTATTTCAGTCACTCGTCCCGAATGGACATTCCGAAACGGGACGTCGTGCTAGTAAACTCCGGTGTACATCATTACATAGTAGGAGCTTACAGCTGGGGTTCGAGCAGGGGACCCCGTTCTTCCTCGCCCCATCTCGCCATACCACCTCGCGAACGAGTCCACGAAGCAGAGGATCTGAGTTGTGCAAGGTTGTTTTGTGTGCAAGTTCCTCGACGTGCTTTATCGGCAAGCTGCTGTAAGAAGCAAGAGTAGATAGAAGTAGGGTTCAATACCGCGCAGCCGGTACATGATGTTTTTCCACAGTCAACTCTTGCTCTCATGTGGATGCGGTCATGTGTCATCCCGTCATCTGCTCGCTGTTTCCTTCCCAGCATTCTGGGCAAAATTCATGCTGTACCCACCCGTCTTCTCATCCTTGACGAACTGGAAGTTGTCCGTGCTCAACCCAAAAGGCCGGAGGATCGAATTGCCCAAGCCCTTCAACTTGCCCATCATCTCCGCCATCTCCCTCTCCTTGGCCTCGTTCAATCTCGGCGCTAACCTCCTCACATTCTCCTCCACGCTCCTCCTGTCCGGAGGGGACAAACAAGGCGACATGTTCGGGCTCAGAAGAATCCGATAATCCTCATCGGCGCCTTGTAGGGAGGACCAACCTCCCAGTTCCGTTCGAGCCTTGGCTCGCCGCATGAGGAGTTTGATTTGAAGTTTTCGGACGTCGTTGAGCGTGCGACCGGATTTCTGTAGGTTCTCCATCCGTTCCGCGACAGCGTCGTCGACTTCTTGCACGCCGTTCTCGACTTGATCCGCGCCTGCTTGTGTCATGCCCTGTTTTCGTCCAGCCTGGGGCTTCGGCGCGGGAGGTGTGGGAAGCGGTTCTAGTCTTTCGAGATTACCCACGCCTTTTTCCGCACTTTCGACAGCTTCTTTCCATTCTTCTAGCTTGATGTGGCATGCAGCTATGTTGGAGCGTAGGATTGCAAGCTCGAAGTCGAGGTAGTTAGGGCAGGATGAAAGTGCTCGGTCGTAAGCCTGGATGGCGTTGTCATAGCTGCCTTTGCCGAATAGCACATTGCCTAAGCTCTTGGTGGAGTTGCTTTCTGCAAGTAGTTGGGCTTCTTCGTTGGGTGAGAAGCGTTCGATGACCACTGTCTGCGGTTTGCCGTCGTGCTGGTCATGGTTGCTCGTCTGTCTCGCAGGCTTTGGTAAGGCAGGTGTCGGTACAGCATCGGCTTCCGCGTGGAAGCTATGGAAGGAGTCGTCCGAGTCGGAGTCGGCCATGTCGCGGGGTTGTGGTCCAGAGAAGCTGAGGTGAGAAAGCGGGCAAGGCAGCGTGATGATGCCGAAAGCGGAACTGAGTCCGCCGCATTTCCCTGAACCGGCTCAAGAAGCATGCCGACAGCGTGGAGCTGTCAGCGCGGAGCTGGCAAGACTGAACACATGGGTCGCTACGATGTGAGAAGCGACAGTGATTTGCCGAGCAGCATTATCACATGAAAGAGATGACCAGCATTCGATCAATGAAAGTGCTCCCCGACGCCTCGCTAGCTATATGCCCAAACGCTCAACACGAAAGCAAATGCATGAAATACCGCTGCAAAATGCTTCGCGAAGCAGTGCTGTTTTTCTGGCATGGAGTCGCTCATCCTGCCTATGGAGCGCGAAGAAAGCCTTGCCCACGATTACCGCGATTCGTGTCGTTCTGATGAAGCTCTCTGACCTGTCGCACGCCTCCCACTCGGTTGTTCATGTTCTGTAGCGCTTGATGCTGTTGATCATGTGCTGCCTGCCAGTCCAGCGGAACTGGGTCATGTGCTGCCTGCCAGTCAAACGGAGCTAGATCAGGTGCTGCCTGCCAGTCAAATGGAGCTGGACCATGTGCTGCCTGCCAGTCAAACGGAGCTGGATCATGTGCTGCCTGCCAGTCAAATGGAGCGGGATCAGGTGCTGCCTGCCGGTGAAACGGAGCTGGCCTCAGTTCTGGGAACAGAGGACCATTTGCCATGCGAGCGGACCCAATTCCTCCAGTGAACGGATCCTCTACAAAAGCGTCGAACAGTCCTTCAAACCCAGGTGCACCAACAACATGACCAGGTCCAAACTTAGCGGGAAGTTGTGCAGGCTGTGCAGGTCGAGCGGCTTGGGCAGGAAGTTGTGGTACCCGAGCAGCTTGAACTACACGAGGTACTAAGCGATGAGCAGGAGGTAGAGCAGCTGCTGGTGGCGCTAAAAATGGAGGAAAAGCTCGCATTTGAACTGCTGCTCCAACATCATGGAGTTGACCGGGATTGAAGCCTGGTAGCAGACGTTAGCGCAACTCCGCCAGAGCGAACCAACTGCCACATCAGTCAACGACTCGCATGGCATCGCTGCCGCACGAATTCGAGAGTGCGAACATGTTTACATACCTTGCCCTGCACCCTGCTGAGGGCGATGAGCCAAGCCACGAGCATGAAGAGGTTGCGGAGGCTGCGCCAAATGAGCTTGATTCCCATGTCCGGCAATATGACCACCCAGTCCAGCTCCCAGACGCTGCTGACGAGTCTGATGGATTTCTACTATCCTCGGGCGCAGTATTTGTGCTCTTTGAGAATGATCATCTGCCGCGAGTTGGTGTGGTGCTGGTGGGTTTACTGCACGACGAACCGCAGCAAAGTCAACATTTTCTTCTTCATCTTCATCGCTGATGCCGTCCTCGTCATCCTCGTCATCCCCGTCATCATCGTCATCATCGTCATCATCGTCATCATCGTCATCATCGTTATCATCGTTATCATCGTTATCCTCGTTATCCTCGTTATCCTCGTTATCCTCGTTATCCTCGTTATCCTCGTTATCCTCGTCATCCTCGTCAGCACCCCAGTGGCCTCCAAGATGTGGTCCGGCAGAATTACCTGCTCCGTAGCCTTGTCCAGCGCGTCTGAGCCGGGCGGTTTCGGCCTCTTTTACGGTCTCTGATACATTGATCTTAAGATCCTCCTCAGTGACCTCCGGGTTCTCGCTCAACACTGCGGCACGTGCAGCTGCTTCGGCTGCTTTGACTTCACGTTCGTGACGCTCTTCAACGTTGTCGTATAATGGGCACTTCTTAGCACCTGGGGCAGTGGCAACGCGAGGACCGCCAGGACCTTCCTCAAAGTGACTGTAGTCTGTGAGAGATTCTGAGCAGACGTAGCACTGGGGGTTGCCGCACGAAGGGCACGACTAAAGGATAATCAAGTCAGTAACACAATTTGCACTCGACTGCGCGTCTTCAAGATGCAAAGCGGAAGCGCCAGATCTTCCCGCTAGGGCTAATTTGCCTGTACTGGATGCGATTGTTACAACGAAAGAGCTTACCATTTTATTACAGCCATAGTCCTTGATAAACTGCTTCTTGCATCTATTGCAAGAACGAATCATTGCAGCAGTCATGGCTTCCTCAATTTTGTGTCTGCTGTCGAGCTTGTTGTCTTTGGCGTGTTCCTCGCACGATCTTGGAACGTGCGATATGGATTTACATCGTCGACAGCTAACTTTCTCGCACTCCTCGTTGACACATCTGAATTCGAAGTCTTCTTCGACGGGAGGTAGGATTGCCTTGTAATCGCAGAACGGGCACTCTTCCAGGTCATCAAGGCCAGCCTCTCGAATGTCTTTCTCTTGCTGCAGGTGTTCTAGCTTCCCAAGCAGTTGCTTGTCTTCGAGGATATGAAGCTGTGCGTGAGCAAATTCAGACCCGCATCCGGCGGTGCACAGGACTCTGCATCTGGAGTCGCCGACTTCCGACTTGATGTAAGTAGTTGCACAGTCGAAACAGGTCCAATGCGCGACTTCGCCATTACAATGGATCTGCCGATTCATCGGAAGTTCTTCGAAACAAGCTTGGCATTCCGCAGTCTCGCCGGCTTGGATCGCGCGCTGCAGATTGTCATGCTCAAGTTGGCGTTTGTGCCTATCAGCGGCCTTCTCGGCTCTGAGACGCTGGACGCGTTTACGGGCTGCTTGCAGTTCTTCGACCAGTTCTGGCCAGTTCGAGTTGGCTGCAGTTGTATCAGCATCAGCAAGATGTTTCGATGGACGGCCAGTGAACAGAACGCTGCTATCGTTCGTGTCCTTGGCGTTGGCCAGCGCAACATAGGTCGGGAAGAGATGTTTGTGTTGCCGGAACATCTGCTCGATGGTCCTTTGAGTAACGTCCGGAAAGTCGGCCTTCAGAATGTATTGTATCGTCTTGTGGCATTGCTGTATTGGCACACGGCCTGGAGCCTCCCAGCGCTGGGAGTCGTCTGCCTCGTCATTCTCGCGCTTTCGCTTCAACGTCTGCTTGCATTTGCCTTGTTTGGGGTAGTCGCTGGTAATCATGGTTTCCACGATGTGCTCGAACTCCGAGCCGCCCACGCGGCAGCCAATGCTCGTGAGATCTGTATGGAGCTTGCGTACATGATCGTGACTGACATCTGGGAATATATCAAGGATTCTGTGCAAACATGCATTGGCATTCAATTCGCCGACGGACAGCCCGCCCGGCCCGTCGAGGGCCGTCTGCTGCGGCAAAGTCGGCGCGGGTGCAGGTGCAAGCCATGGACTGTCAGGAATGAATACCTCCTCGCCATCAATGATGATGACTTCGCCACCAGCTCTGGTCGGCAGGGGCGGGGAAGCAATGCCATCATGTCTGCGGATCGCCCTGCTCTCGTTGTTCATGGGAAGCGCACCTGGAGACTGTGGAGTCGCTGCTGGCTGGCGAGTCGGTGGTAACATGAAGCTGGGATGCCTCCGCACGTTTAGCGCTCGCAAGCTCATGAACTGGTGTGGGCGAGATTGTCGTGTCTGGTGTCGAAGAATGTGACCGCGGAGCCGGCAAGCTGGGAGCGCCAGAGCGCGTGAGAAATGGCGACGGCGACAACGCACGAGAATTCGAGGCCGCCTGAGGTGCAATAGAGAGTGCCCGCAGCTGAGGCTGCCGAGGACTGCCTACGGAGCAAGCAAGGTCGAATGTTCCGCATTGATACCGTTCACGGACCAGCCTCAGGACTTAGTTCTAGCTATAGAATAACTACACGATAAAGAGAGCAAAAAAAGAAGATGAGAATCTGCAAAGCGAGAAAGCATATATACTTGCTAAGAAGTAAAACAATAAGATTAATAAAAAGTTATAGAATAGTGTTTCTTAGCTTCTACCTAGATAGAAGGATAACAGTAGCTCCCTCTGAATACCTAAGCTTGTATCAGGGCTGGCAACGTCTAGATATTATAGTTTACTTAGATATTTGTTAATTAGTTATTCTATTTACGTTCAAATCTATAATTATTGTTACAGTTAACTAGTGTAAGAGTTGGAGAAGCAGGGCTAACAAAGATATCTGTCTACAAGCTAGAGGGAGAGAGTTTGTAGAGAAGCTTAGTAGCTAGCCTACTAGCACAAATCCTGCTAGAGAGAGAGAGTTTGTAGAGAAGCTTAGCAGCTAGCCTACTAGCACAAATCCTGCTATTGTTGCGGCGGCAGAAAGGGGTGGGACTGAGTGACGGGGTGGACCCTCAGAATTTCGGCTCGGCCCTTCCGGACCGAGCCGGGCCTTGGCACGCCACCCCCCCAAAGGTCTCGTCCACCACTACATAGATCCCTTTCCCTCCTTAGTTCAAGATATAGTTATTAAAAAGGCCGTATTGAATTATATCTGCGTGCCCGGATCATTATATCTCAAACCTACTCCCTACACACTACTGCGCTGCGCGAAAGGGACCGTTGAACTATCCGGACCCCCGAATAACGCATGCGCACTACACAAACCAAACCCCAGCACTGTAAGAAAGCTATAAAGAGCTTCTTAGCGGTAGAGAGCGGCGTTACAGGCCGAAGCAGAAGCAGAAGAGAAAAGAGTAACAGAGCGAGCAGGCGCTCCAGTGTCATCGACAATAAGTTCATTATCAGAGGTTTTACAGCGGAAGAGACTGCAGAGATTAAAGAACGAATAAGCGAATACAAGAAAATCTACGACTGTACGCTCGAGGAACTTAAGGATTACGTAAACGAGAACGGAGTAGGAAAGGTCTACGACAGCATAGACCTTATTAAGAAGCTGTTTTACAGAACCCTAGAAGAAAAGAGACAGTTAAGAGAGGAAATAGAGACAGTAAGAGCCGAGAAGGAATCGGCCGAGACTATTATAGATATGCTGGGAAACCAAGCGGCGAACCGACTAGCACAATTAAAGGAGATAAAGACTTAGCTAGCTAAGATAGAGAGAGCGATGTCGCCGCCACTGCATTAAGAAGAACCAGAAGAGACCGCCTTACCGGCGGCCTACAGTTAAGGTAGCACCTTAATAACATTACTGCTAGACCTACCGGCGTTTAGAGGCAGAGACCCTAAAGACTAGGAAGTGTTTAAGAAGAAGATAAAGAACAAGATAGACCGCGACTATGCTGGAAACAGCGCCGGAGATAGATTGGCGTACCTGGAATCGCGATTAGAAGGTAAAGCTTTTTCGCTAGTAGCGGACCTGGAAGAGGTAACCGCCGAGGAAGCAATCAAAGCACTAGATCAAGGCTTCAGAGACCCATTCCGAAAGAAGACAGCCTGTAAGCAGCTGGAAAAGATTAACCAGAACCGGCAGACGTTCGAAGAATTCTATAGACTGTTTAGAAAATATGCTATTAGGGCCAGAGTAGCGGAAGACGAGCAGCTCTATCTATTAAGACAGAAGCTGAACCCTAAACTGGCTGCAGCTATAGCCTCGGTAGAAGATAAAGACCTTAAGAGCTTCGTGCACCGAGCGAGAGTTACAGTAAGAAACCTAAGCGCTTACGCAAAATTACGCGAATCGAACCCGAAGCCGTTAATAACGCAGACAACGCGACCCCCTGCGCCTTTCCGGAGAGCACCCTAGCAGCCACCTTATTAGTCACTGCGTTCGTCGTTCGTCCCTACCTGCTACGCGTGTAGAAAGCCTGGCTATATCGCTACGAGATGCCAAGCAACGGCCTAGCAGAAGCAGGAGTATCGCGTTATAAAGCAGCCGCAGCCACTAAGAAAGACCTGTTACGGCGGCAGAAAGGGGTAGGACTAAGTAATAGGGTGGACCCTTGGAATTTCGGCTCAGCCTGGAAGGGCTGAGCCGGGCCTTGGCACCACCACTACGAAAGCCTACCACCACCACCACATAGATTCCTTTCCCTCCTCAGTTCGAGATATAGTTATCAAAAAGGCCGTATTGAATTATATCTACGTGCCCGGATCATTATATCTCGAACTCACTCTCTATACAAACCCTGCGCTGCGCGAAAGGGCCTGTCGAACCATCCGGACGCTCGAATAACGCACGCGCACACACACACCAAAACAACAACCCCCAAGGCACAGTAAGAAGATAGAAGGCTTCTCGACGGTAGAGAGCAGCGTTACAGGCCGCAGCAGAAGTAGGAAAGGAAAGACTAACAGAGCGAGTAGGCGCTCTAGTGTAATTAATAATAAGATTATTATTAGCGGTTTCACAGCGGAAGAGACTGCGGAGGTCAAGGAACGAATAGCTAAATATAAGAAGATCTACGACTGTACGCTCGAGGAACTAGAAGACTATGTAAACGAGAATAGAATAGGGAAGGTCTACGACGGCATAGACCTTATCGAGATCCTGTTTTACAGAACGCTAGAAGAGAACAGACAACTAAGAGAAGAAACTAAAGCGGTAAGGGCCGAAAAGGAATTGGCAGAGACTATTATCGACGTGTTAGAAAACCAGGCGGCGAAACGACTAGCGCAACTGAAGGCGCTAAAGGATCAGCTAGCTAATACGGAAACAGCGAGACCATCGCCGCCACTGCGGCGAGAAACCTACGCAGAAACCGCCTTACTAGCAGCCTACAGTCAAGGCGGCACGTTAATAACGTTACTACCGGATCTACCGGCGTTTAGAGGTAGAGATCCTAAGGATTGGGAAGCATTTAAGAAGAAGATAAAGAACAAGATAGATCAAGACTATGCCGGAAACAGCGCTGGAGATAGATTGGCGTACCTGGAATCGCGATTAGAAGGTGAAGCTTTTTCGCTAGTGGCGGACCTAGAAGAGGTAACTGCTAAAGAAGCGATCAAAGCACTGGATTAACGCTTCGGAGACCCCTTTAGGAAGAAGACGGCCTGTAAGCAGCTGGACAAGATTAACTAGAACCGGCAGACGTTCAAGGAGTTCTACAGATTGTTCAGGAAATATGCGATCAGAGCCTAAGTGGCGGAAGATAAGCAGCTCCACCTACTAAGGCAGAAGCTAAACCCTGAACTGGCCGCCGCTATAGCGTCGGTAGAAGACGAAGACCTTAAGGGCTTCGTGCACCGAGCGAGAGTTACTACGAGAAACTTGAGCGCTTACGCGAAATTACGCGAACCGAACCAGAAGCTGTTAATAACGCAGACAATACGACCCCCTGCGCCTTTCCGGAGAGCACCCTAGCAGCCACCTTATTAGTTACAGCGTTCGTCGTTCGTCCCCACCTGCTACGCGTGTAGGAAGCCTAGCCACATCGCCACGAGATACCAAGCATCAGATAAGCAGAAGCAGGAGTATCGTCTTATAAAGCAGCCGCAGCCGCAGCCACCGAGAAAGACTATACAAGCTATAGAGCCGGCTCCGAACGACACCGAGAGCGTAGACGGTAGGGTGCAGTTAAGGATTATAGGAAAAGACTAGCTAGACGGATAGGCCCCCTATCCAGCATTAACAATAGGGCACTGCACTGGAGCGAATCGACACGAGGAGAAAGCATTAACAGCTGTAGCGATCCGCTCTCGGTAGCCGTAGAAGTAAATACGGAAACGGCGATCATCCTTCCTATTACGATCCACCCTGTTAAGAAGTCGCGCCAACCCCTCTAGTTAAAAGCTTTTATCGACACTAGAGCTCTTATCGGTGCAGCGATCCACTATCGGCTAGTCCGGAAGCTAACGAATGGATACGGCTATCCGGTAGAATTAGCGTCGCTAACAAAGATTTCGGCATACAACGGACAAGACACGGAAAGCGTTACGCACTACGTGCCGCTAAAGACTACCTTAGCTGGTCGCACCACAGAAGCGACGTTCCGAATTATAGATATCGGAAGGTTTAACATTATTATAGGGCAGAAATAGATAAAGAACCAGAAAGCTATTATCGACGTAGATAAAGGAACGATCAGATTCAAAACCCAAGGTAACAGCGCCGTCACCACCAAATCGGTCGCAGCCGCGACAGCAAGATCAGAGGCGACCAGCGGCGAAACGGCTCTGCCTACCTCTACCGAGCCTGCGCCTACGATCGGAATAATAAGCTCGGAAGCTTTATCGACCCTCGCGAAGTCACTGGACAACGAGATTTACGCTATCTTAATAAAAGACATCGAAGACTACTAGAAGATAATAGCGGAAGAAGAAGTAGATCTACTGGAGGTGCTGCCAAACGAGCTCTATAGGTACGCTAACGTCTTCTTAAAAGCCGACTCCAACCTATTGCCGCTCTATCGACCGGAATATAACAACAAGATCCGACTGAAAGAGGGGGCTACACTGCCAAGAACCGAGCCCCTAAGACGACTGTCGCCGGCGGAACTGGACCAAGTAGAGGTATTTGTTCGAGAAAATCTAGCGAAGAAGTTCATTACGCCAAGCTTAGCAGAATATGCGTTACCGATTCTTTTCGTGCAGAAGCCTGGAGGTGGTCTCTGATACAGGGTAGGTTGGCCCGTGTCATTACTATGCCTTGCCAAGGTTTATATATCTGGTACACATTGGTCAAGTCACTTCCGAGTTACTTGACTAGTCCCTTTTGGCTCAAGTGTACCGCGTTACATCACTTAACTCAGAAGTGACTGCTGAAAGTGTACGATGAAAGGCCCGGGTTCAATTCCCAGGGGGCGCATCTTTTAACTAGCGAGTGGAAGCAGCGTTGACGTATGTCCGTTTGTCCACCACTCCGTACAGAATAAGGCAGACCCGGTAAAGGTCCAGCTGGCTGTGTGCAGACCTGCCGGGGGGGGTTGATTGCGTATGCGGCATAGGGGGGCTGTGCAAATCGCATACGTAGCCTGTAAGTAAGCGCAGCTTACGAGGTCGTAAGCCTGTAGCGCAGGGGGTAGTGATACGGGGTGGGTTGGCCCGTGTCATTACTATGCCTTGCCAAGGTTCATATATCTGGTACACATTGGTCAAGTCACTTCCGAGTTACTTGACCAGTCCCTTTTGGCTTAAGTGTACCGCGTCACATCAGTCTCCGACTGTATGTAGACTACCGAGGCCTTAATAAGGTCACTAAGAGAGATGTGTATCCGCTACCTCTAATTAATAAAACTATACAACGAGTGGCTAAGGCTAAGTGGTTTAGCAAGCTGGATATTCGCTAAGCATTCCATTGATTAAGGAACGAAGAAGGACAAACGGAAGACCTTACGACGTTCGCCACGCGCATAGACAATTTTAAGTAGCTGGTAATGCCGTTTAGACTTACCAACGCGCCGGCGGTATAGCAACACTTTATAAACCACTCCTTTATAGACATACTGGAGCGGTTCGTGTCTATCTACTTGGACGACATCCTTATCTATACAGATAGAACGAGAGAGCAGCACACAGACCACGTCGAGAGGGTGCTAAAGAGACTCCGCAAAGTAGGATTGAACGCGGACACAAAGAAGAGCGAGTTCTATCAGACTAAGGTCAAATACCTCGGTCTTATCGTTAGAAGAGAAGGGATCTGGATAGACCCCTTAAAGGTCGCCGCCGTAGCGGAATAGAAGCAACCGAAATCCGGAAACACTACGCAAATCAGAGCGTTTCTCAGATTCTGCAGCTACTATCGACAGTTTATTAAGGACTTCAGCAAGATCGCGAGACCCCTAAACGAAGCACTAAAGAAAGAGGCTGCCGGCCTATAGAATAAGAGGTGCACAGAAGCGTTTGACCGGCTAAAAGAAGCAGTGGCTTCAGCGCCGGTCCTAGCACACTTCCGACCAGAAAAGACAATCTACGTAGAAACGAACGCGTCCGACACAGTAACAGTAGGGGTCCTTTCTTAATACGCTAACAACAGCGAGACCCTCCACCTAGTAGCCTTCTTTAGCAAATCTATAACGGAAGCTAAGAGGAACTACGCAATCTACAATAAAGAACTGCTAGCTATTATACAGGCGTTCGAGAAATGGAAACCGGAGCTTATAGCTAGACAGAGCACGATCTAAGTCCTTACAGACTACCAGTTGCTAACCTACTTTATAAAGACTTAGAAGCTCTTACGACGTCAAGCACGGTAGGCCGCCTACTTGTCCGGGTTCGATTTCAAGATCACTTATCGACTAGGGGTTCAAAACGGAAAGGCTAACGCGCTAACGTAAAGAGAAGGGAAGACCAGCCGCGCGAAGGAAGATCCGAACATGTTTTAGAAGGTGCTGACCGAACGGATAGTAGACGCCGAGGTGTTAAAGGAAGCGGGGATCTGCACAGCAGAACTGCAGACCGAACCGGAACCGACAGAACTAGAGACCGAAAAAGAAACGCTCTACGAGAGGGTGGAACGGCTTAATCAACAGCAGAAGCTCGGCAGAACAGGCTTAGGAAAGCTGATAGTTCTAGAAGAACTGGTTACAGAGGTTATCCAATTGGTCTATAGCTCTAAGGACGTTGGTTACGCAGGATTAAAGAAAACGATAGAAGCCGTAAGGACGATCTACTAGTTTCCGCGAATCTACGAGCGGATCCACCGGTTTATCGGCAATTGCTACGCGTGCCGGGCTGCGAAGCTACGTTACGGTCTTCCGGCCGGTCTGCTAAAGCCACTTCCGATCCCCGAGAAACTGTAGCAACACATTACGATAGACTTCGTAACCAGCCTGCTGGACTCCGATAGATATAACGCTACGCTAAACGTAGTAGACTGACTAAGCAAGGAACGCTACTTTATCCCCTACCGAGCGAGAGACGAAGGAACTACTGCAGAAGAGACCGCACGGATGTTGATTCAACACATATAGAAGCACTATAGCCTGCCGGACACTATTACTACGGATAGGGGCCCTCAGTTTACCGCCGACGTATAGAGAGCCATTAATCAAACCCTCGGAATTCGTAGAAAGCTTAGTACGGCTGCTTACCCTTAGACCGACAGCCAGTCTAAAGTGGCCAATCGTAAGATAGAAAAATACCTAAGAATCTTCTGTAGCTATTATTAAGAAGGATAGGTTAAGGTGTTGCCGATAGCCGAATTCTGCGCCAATTCAGTGTTGCAGCAGTGGAAAGGGGTAGGACTAAGTAATAGGGTGGACCCTCGGAATTTCGGCTCGGCCCTTCTAGACCGAGCCGGGCCTTAGCACGCTACCCCCCCCCCCAAAGGTCTCGTCCACTACTACATAGATTCCTTTCCCTCCTCAGTTCGAGCTATAGTTATCAAAAAGGCCGTATTAGATCTTATCTGCGTGCCCGGATTATTATAGCTCGAACTTACTCCCTACACTACTACTGCACTGCGCGTAATCCGACTAAGGTAGACTCTAGGTCAATACCCGTCTTTAATAACTATATCTAAGGCTAGAGAGGGAAGAATCTACGTACAAGCGGAGGTAGAGGTATTTGAGTGTGCGCCAAGCCTGGCCCTGCCAAGCCTAGCCTCCAGCACTTTCCAGCCCTCTATATCCATATCAGCGCGAAAGGGACCGTTGAACTATCTGGACCCCTAAATAACGCACGCGCACTAACACACAAACCAACAACCCCAGCACTGTAAGAAAGCTATAGAGAGCTTCTTAGCGGTAGAGAGCGGCGTTACAGGCTGAAGCAGAAGCAGAAGAGAAAAGACTAACAGAGCGAGCAGGCGCTCTAGTGTTATCGATAATAAGTTTATTATCGGAGGTTTTACAGCGGAAGAGACTGCAGAGATTAAGGAACGAATAAGCGAATACAAGAAAATCTACGACTGTACGCTCGAGGAACTTAAGGATTACGTAAACGAGAACAGAGTAGGAAAGGTCTACGACAGCATAGACCTTATTAAGAAGCTGTTTTACAGAACCCTAGAAGAAAAGAGACAGTTAAGAGAGGAAATTAAAGCGGTAAGAGCCGAGAAGGAATCGGCAGAGACCATTATAGATATGCTAGAAAACCAAGCGGCGAAACGACTAGCACAACTAAAAGCGATAAAGGCTCAGCTAGCTAAGATAGAGAGAGCGACGTCGCTACTGCCGCATCGAGAAGAACCAGTAGAGACCGCCTTACTGGCAGCCTACAGTTAAGGCGGCATGTTAATAACGTTACTACCGGATCTACCGGCGTTTAGAGGCAGAGATCCTAAGGATTGGGAAGCATTTAAGAAGAAGATAAAGAACAAGATAGACCGAGACTATGCCGGAAACAGCGCCGGAGATAGACTGGCGTACCTGGAATTGCGATTGGAAGGAGAAGCTTTTTCGCTAGTAGCGGACCTAGAAGAGGTAACCGCCAAGGAAGCGGTCAAAGCACTAGATTAAGGCTTCGGAGACCCATTCCGAAAGAAGACAGCCTGTAAGCAGCTAGACAAGATCAATCAGAACCGGCAGACGTTCGAAGAATTCTATAGACTGTTTAGAAAATATGCTATTAGGGCCAGAGTAGCGGAAGACGAGCAGCTCTATCTATTAAGACAGAAGCTAAACCCTAAACTGGCCGCCGCTATGGCGTCGGTGGAAGATAAAGACCTTAAGAGCTTTGTGCACTAAGCGAGAGTTACCGCGAGAAACCTAAGCGCTTACGCGAAATCACGCGAATCGAACCAGAAGCTGTTAATAACGCAGACAATGCGACCCCCTGCGCCTTTCCGGAGAGCACCTTAGCAGCTACCTTATTAGCAATCTTATTAGTCACCGCGTTCGTCGTTCGTCCCTACCTGCTACGCGTGTAGAAAGCCTAGCTATATCGCTACGAGATGCCAAGCAACGGCCTAGCAGAAGCAGGAATATCGTGTTATAAAGCAGCAGCAGCCGCAGCTACCAAGAAAGACTATACAAGCCATAGAGCCGGCTCCGAACGACACCGACAGCGTAGACGGTAGAGTGCCACTAAGAATCCTAGGAAAAGATTAGCTGGAAGGATAGGCCCCCTATCCAGCATAGACAACAGGGCACTAACACGAACTACATTACAGAAAGGAAGTATCAACAGCTGCAGCGATCCGCTCTCGGCGGCGGTGGAAGTGAACACAGAAACGGCGATTATCCTTCCTATTACGATCCACCCTGTTAAGAAGTCGCGCTAACCACTTCAGCTAAAAGCCTTTATCGATACAGGAGCTCAATATGCGTTACTGATTCTTTTCGTACGGAAACCCGGAGGTAGTCTCCGACTGTGCGTAGACTACCGAGGCCTCAATAAAGTTACTAAGAGAGACGTGTATCCGCTGCCTCTAATCAATAAGACTATACAACAAGTAGCTAAGGCTAAGTAGTTCAGCAAGCTGGATATTCGCTAAGCATTCCATCGATTAAGGAACGAAGAAGGACAAACGGAAGACCTTACGACATTCGCTACGCGCATAGGCAATTTCAAGTAGTTAGTAATGCCTTTCGGGCTTACTAACGCGCCGGCAGTGTAGCAACGCTTTATAAACCACACCTTTATAGATATGCTGGAACGGTTCGTGTCAATCTACTTAGACGACATTCTTATCTACACTAAGGGAACGAGAGAACAACATACAGACTATATTGAGAGGGTGTTAAAGAGACTCCGCGAGGTCGGACTGAACGTAGACACGAAAAAGAGCGAGTTCCACCAGACCGAAGTCAAATATCCTGGTCTTATCGTTGGAAGAGAAGGAATTCGGATAGATCTGTCGAAAGTGGCCGCCGTAGCGGAATGGAAGCAACCAACATCCGGAAACACTACGCAAATCAGAGCGTTTCTCGGATTCTGCAGCTACTATTAACGGTTTATTAAGGACTTTAGCAAGATAGCAAGACTACTAAATAAGGCATTAAAGAAGGAAGCTGCTAGCCTATAGAATAAAAAGTGTACGGAAGCTTTTAACCGACTAAAGGAGGCAGTGGCCTTAGCGCTAGTGCTAGCGCACTTCAGACCGGAAAAGACGATCTACATAGAGACAGACGCTTCCGACATAGTAACAGCAGAGGTCCTTTCTTAGTACGCTAACGACGACGAGACTCTCTATCTAGTAGCTTTCTTTAGCAAGTCTATAAACGATACTAAGAGAAACTACGCTATCTATAATAAAGAACTGCTAGCTATTATTCAGGCCTTCGAAGAGTGGAAACCGGAGCTTATAGCTGGACAGAGCACTATCCAGGTCCTTACGGACTACCAGTTACTGACCTACTTTATAAAGACGCAGAAGCTGTTACAGCGCCAAGCCCGGTAGGCTGCCTACTTATCCGGGTTCGACTTCAAGATCACTTATCGACCTAGAGCTTAAAATGGAAAGGCAGACGCATTGGCGAGAAGAGAAGGAAGGACTAGCCGCGCGAAAGAAGATCCGAACATGTTTCAGAAGGTGCTAACAGAACGAATAGTAGACGCCGAGGTGTTGAAAGAGGTAGGGATCTGTACAATAGAGCCGCCGATTAAAGAAGAGACGCTGTACGAGAAGGTGGAACGGCTTAATTAGCAGCAGAAGCTCGGCAAAACCGGCTTAGGGAAACTGATCGTTCCAGAAGAACTAATTACAGAGGTTATCTAGCTAGTCTATAGCTCCAAGGATGTTGGTTACGCAGGATCGAAGAAGACGATAGAAGCAATAAGGACGACCTACTGGTTTCCGGGAATCTTCGAGCAGATACATCGGTTTATTACTAACTGCCACGTGTGCCGAGCAGCAAAGCTACGTTACGGCATTCCAGCCGGCCTGCTAAAGCCACTTCTGATCCCTGAGAAACTATAGCAGCACATTACGATAGATTTCGTAACCGGTCTGCCGGACTCCGATAGATATAACGCCACGCTTAATGTAGTGGATCGGCTAAGCAAAGAGCGCTATTTTATCCCCTGTCGAGCTAAGGATAAAGGAACTACTATAGAAGAAACAGCGAGAATGTTGATCCAACACGTATAGAAGCACTATAGGCTGCCGGACACTATCACTACGGATAGGGGTCCTCAATTCACTGCCGACGTATAGAAAGCTATCAACTAGGCCCTTGGAATTCGTAGAAAGCTCAGCACCGCCGCTTACCCTTAGACCGACAGACAGTCGGAAGTAGCTAACCGTAAGATAGAAAAGTATCTAAGAATCTTCTGTGGCCATCATTAAGCAGAATGGGTTAAGGTATTACCGATAGCCGAATTCTGCGCAAATTCTGCACGATCGGAAGCCACCTTACTGGCGCCGTTCGAGATAACTTACGGCTACCTTCCGAGGATAAGCTTTCAACTACCAAACGAACCCAGCTCTTTAGAACCTTCTACTACTACCTCGTTGAAGAGAATCGCCGCGGCGGCGGCAGAAGCGCTCCGATCTCAGATAGAAGAAGCGATTAAGGTAGCGAAAGAAGCGATGGAATCAGCTTAGAAGAAGATAGTAACTTGAGCTAATAGAAAGAGGTCACCGATAGAATTCGAGGAAGGCCAAAAGGTATAGCTTAACACGCAGAACCTGAGGCTGAAAGGCAATGCGAAGCTCAACCCTCGTTACATAGGTCCGTTCAAGATAATAGAAAAAAGGTCGCCGGTAACCTACTGGCTCCAGCTGCCAGAATCGTTCCGGATCTACGATGTCTTTTATTCAGATCTGCTAAGCCTAGACCCTAAAGATAGTCTTCCGGATCAGGGGTTCGATAAACCCCTATCGATCGAAGTAGACAGTAAAGAAGAAGAATAGGAGGTAGAAGATGTTATAGACATAAGAAGACGAAGGGGATCCATCGAAGCGAGGATCTTATAGAAAGGATAGCCGGAAGACTATAAATAGTATCCGGTCGAGAACCTGCGGAATTCGGCAGAGCTGCTAAGAGAGTTTTACGTCCGGAACCCGAAGAAACCGCGGCCTAAGTAGCTATAAAGCTAGCGAATTAGGAAGAAAAAGAAGAACCGCGTCCGTCCTATTAATATAGATATTAGTAAAAACGATCGAGATTAGCGAGCCTAGCCACCGCCCTTATTAGCATCGTCTTTACTAGTCGGCTTCGCCGAGAGGATAACGACGTCGAGATCGGGACGGAACTACCGGTTCCGGTGCTTTTAGTAACGCCGGCTCGCCTATGAACGAAACCGATGCTGCTAGCACTGCAGTAGGTAAGGGCCTTAGTAGAGAAAGAAGAAGAAGAAGATAGGGAACTACAGATAGATCTATATAGATCCATGCGATAGCGCACGGACCGGTCACGCCGCAGCTTAGGTAACCGCTAGCTAGGATCAGATAGAAAGGATCAGATAGAAGCTAAGTAAAGACTTTAGATAGTAACGATGTAAATCAAAAAAAAAAGACAGGAGGGACGGATAAGTAGGCGGTCGAGGGCGACCGCTAATAAGGGAGGGGGGTGGTGTTGCGGCAGTGGAAAGGGGTGGGACTAAGTAATAGGGTAGACCCTCGGAATTTTGGCTTAGCCCTTCCGGACCGAGCCGGGCCTTGGCACGCCATCCCCCCCCTAAAGGTCTCGTCCACCACTATATAGATTTCTTTCCCTCCTTAGTTCGAGCTATAGTTATTAAAAAGGCTGTATTGAATCTTATCTACGTGCCCGGATTACTTTCTACGAGATCCTTGCTTCGACAGACCCTCTTATCTTTCTTATATCTACTACATCCTCTACCTCCTACTCTTCTTCTTTACCGTCTATCTCGATTAGCAGGGGTTTAGCGAACCCCTGCTTCGGAAGGCCGTCCTTAGGGTCTAGGCTTAACAGGTCTAAATAGAAGACATCGTAGATTCGAAACTGTTACAGCGGTGAAAAGGGGTAGGACTGGATAATAGGGTGGACCCTGGATTTCGGCTCGGCCCGTCCGGGCCGAGCCGGGCCTTGGCACACCACCCTCCATCAAAGCCCACCACTACCACCACATAGGTTCCTTTTCCTCCTCAGTTCGAGAGATAGTTATTAAAAAGGCCGTATTGAATTATATCTGCGTGCCCGGATTAGAAACGACTTCGGTAGCTAGAGCCGGTAGGTTACTGGCGACCTCCTTTCCACTACTGTAAACGGACCTATGTAGCAGGGGTTAAGCTTGGCGTTGCCTTTTAGCCTTAGGTTCTGTATATTAAGCTATACCTTTTAGCCTTCTTCGAATTCTATTAGTAACCGCTTTCTATTAGCTCGAGTTACTATCTTCTTCTAAGCCGATTCTATCGCCTCCTTTGCTACCTTAATCGCTTCTTCTATTTAAGCCTTAAGTGCTTCGGCCGCGGCGGCGGCGACTCTCTTTAACAAAGTGCCGGTAGAAGATTCTAAAGAGCTGGGTTCGTTTAGCAGTTGAAAACTTATCCTTAGAAGATAATTATAAGTTATCTTCAACGGCGCTAGTAAGGTGGCCTCTAACTGTGCTAAATTGGCGCAGAATTTGGCTATAGGCAACACCTTAACCTACTCTGCTTAATAATAACTGTAGAAGACTCGTAGATATTTCTCTATCTTGCAGTTAGCTACTTTGGACTAACCGTTAGTTTAAGGGTAAGCAGCCGTACTAAGCTTTCTACGAATTCCAAGAGCTTGGTTAATGGCCTTCCATATATTAGCAGTAAATTAAGGACCCCTATCTGTAGTAATAGTGTCTGGCAGACCGTAGTGCTTCTATATATACTAAATTAGTATTCTCGCTGTTTCTTCTATAGTAGTTCCTTTATCCTTTGCTCGGTAGGGGATAAAGTAGCGCTCTTTGCTTAGTCGATCTACTACGTTAAGCGTAGCATTATATCTATCGGAATCCGGCAGGCCAGTTACGAGATCTATCGTAATATGCTGCTACAGTTTCTTAGGGATTGATCCGGGCACGCAGATAAGATTCAATACGGCCTTTTTAATAACTATATCTTAAACTAAGGAGGGAAAGGAATCTATATAGTAGTAGTTAGGAGCTTTGGGGGTGGTGTGCCAAGGCCCGGCTCGGTCCGGAAGGGCCGAGCCGAAGTTCCAAGGGTCTACCCTATCGCTTAGTCCCACCCCTTTCTGCCGCCGCAACACTACCCCCCTCCCTTATTAGCGGTCGCCCTCGACCCCTTACTTATATATTCCTTCGAATTTTTTTTTACATCGTTACTATCTAACGTCTTTACTTAGCGTCTATCTAATCCGTTCTATCTAATCGGAGCCAGCGGTTACCCGAGCTGCGGCGTGACCGGTCTGTACGCCGTCGCGTAGGTCTATATAGATCTATCTGCAGCTCGCTATCTTCTTCTTTTTCTTTCTCTACTAAGGCCTTTAGCGCTACTGCGAGGCTGCTTTAATAGCGGCCGCTTCGTTCTTCGTCTTTACTATCCTTTCGGCTAAGTCGGCGGATAGCAGTAACAGAGAGCAAAGACGGTTACGAAGCGCGCTGACGCAGTGGCGCCGTTCTTGGCCTTACCGCTCTATCCGCCGGTCCTGGCCAGCAGTAGTAGTAGTAGTAAGGTCCAAGACACCGGCCAGTAGATTCTACGATCGTTTCTATCGGCTTCCGTGTCGATAGAGCGGACGTGGGTTTTCTTCTTCTTTATCGACTTTCGAGCCACTTAGGCCTCGGCTTCCTCGGGTTTCGAACGTAAAATTCTCTTAGCAGCTCTACTGAATTCCAGAGGTTCTCGGCCGGATACCATTTATAGTCTTCCAGCTATCCTTTCTATAAGATCCTCGCTTCGATAGATCCTCTTCGTCTTCTTATATCTATAACATCTTCTACCTCCTATTTTTCTTCTTTACTGTCTATTTCGATTAGTGGGGGTTCATTAAACCCCTGATCCGGAAGACTATCTTCAGGGTCTAGGCTTAGCAGATCCGAGTGAAAGACATCGTAGATCCGGAACGATTCCGGCAGCTGGAGCTGGTAGGTTACCGGCGACCTCTTTTCTACTATCTTGAACGGACCTACGTAACGAGGGTTAAGATTCGCGTTGCCTTTCGGCCTTAGGTTCCGCGTGTTTAGCTATACCTTTTAGCCTTCCTCGAATTCTATCGGTAACCTCTTTCTATTAGCTCGAGTTACTATCTTCTTCTAAGCTGATTCTCTCGCCTCTTTCGCTACCTTGATCGCTTCTTCTATCTAGGACCGGAGCGCTTCTGCCGCTGCTGTGGCGACTCTCTTCAACGAAGTAGCGGTGGATAGTTCTAAAGAGCTAGGTTCGTTTGGTAGTTAAAAGCTTATCCTTAGAAGATAACCGTAGGTTATCTCGAACGGCGCCAGTAAGGTAGCTTCCGACCGTGCTGAATTGGCGCAGAATTCGGCTATCGGCAACACCTTAACCTATTCTGCTTAATGATAGCTGCAGAAGATTCTTAGATATTTCTCTATCTCTCGGTTAGCTACTTTAGACTGACTGTCGGTCTAAGGGTAAGCGGCCGTGCTAAGCTTTCTACAAATTCCGAGGGCTTGGTTAATAGCTTTCTATACGTCGGCGGTGAATTAAGGACCCCTATCCGTAGTAATAGTGTCCGGCAGGCTATAGTGCTTCTATACGTGCTAGATCAACATTCTCGCTGTTTCTTCTGTAGTAGTTCCTTTATCCTTTGCTCGGTAGGGGATAAAATACTGTTCCTTGCTTAGTCGATCTACTACATTAAGCGTAGCGTTATATCTATCGGAATCCAGCAGGCCGGTTACGAAGTCTATCGTAATGTGCTGCTATAGTTTCTCGGGGATCGGAAGTGGCTTTAACAGGCCGGCCGGAAGGCCGTAACGTGGCTTCGCGGCTCTATATATATAACAGTTAGCTATAAACCGGTGGATCCGCTCGAAAATTCGCGGAAACTAGTAGGTCGTCCTTATTGCTTCTATCGTCTTCTTCGATCCTGCGTAACTAACATCCGTAGAACTATGGACTAGCTAGATAACCTCTGTAATCAGTTCTTCCAGAACGATTAGCTTCCCTAAGTCGGTTTTTCCGAGCTTCTGCTGCTAATTAAGCCGTTCCACTCTCACGTACAGCGTCTCTTCTTTAGTTAGCGGCTCTATCGCATAGATCCCTACCTCTTTTAACACCTCGGTGTCTACTATTCGTTCTGTCAGCACCTTTTGAAACATGTTCGGATCTTCTTTCGCGCGGCTAGTCTTTCCTTCTCTTTTCGTTAGCGCATTAGCCTTTCCATTCTAAGCTCCAGGTCGATAAATAATCTTAAAGTCGAATCTAGACAGGTAGGCGGCCTACCTAGCTTGGCGGCGTAATAGCTTCTGCATCTTTATAAAGTAGGTCAGCGACTGGTAGTCCGTAAGGACCTGGATCGTGCTCTGTCCAGCTATAAGCTCCGGTTTCCACTCTTCGAACGCCTGTATAATAGCTAACAGTTCTTTATTATAGATAGCGTAGTTCCGCTTAGCATTATTTATAGACTTGCTAAAGAAAGCTACCGGATGGAGCGTCTCGTCGTCGTTAGCGTATTAAGAAAGGACCCCTACTGTTACTATGTCGGAAGCGTCCGTTTCTACGTAGATCGTCTTTTCTGGTCGGAAGTGTGCTAGCACTAGCGCTGAGGCTACTGCCTCCTTTAGTTAGTTAAAAGCTTCCGTACACTTCTCGTTCTATAGGCTAGCGGCCTCCTTCTTTAATGCTTCGTTCAGTAGTCTCGCTATCTTACTAAAGTTCTTAATAAACCGTTAATAGTAGCTACAGAATCCGAGAAACGCTCTGATTTGCGTAGTGTTTCCGGATGTCGGTTGCTTCCATTCTGCGACGGTGATCCGGGCACGCAGATATGATTCAATACGGCCTTTTTGATAACTATATCTCGAACTGAAGAGGGAAAGGAATCTATGTGGTGGTGGTGGTGGGCTTTGGTGGTAGTGGTGCCAAGGCCCGGCTCGGCCCGGACGGGCCGAGCCGAAATTCCAGGGTCCACCCCATTAATCTGTCCCACCTCTTTCTACCATCGCAACACTACCCCCCTCCCTCACCAGCGGTCGCCCTCGACCGCTTAGTCAACTCTTCCATCCGAAAATGTCCACTTTTTTTTTTTTTTTTTTTTTTTTTTGATTTATCGTCTCCTTTCTCGAAAATTCCTTTCAACGTTGACGTTACCTCCTGTCTTCCACCAAAAACAATGTCCTCTTCGTCTCTTTCTCAACTTCTTACGTTATCTGCATCCGAAGTCCTTCACTTGGCGTTTATGTGATCGGTGCGCCTGATCCGTGCTATCTGATTTGAGCCGTGGGTCATCTGAGCTGCGGCGTGGGTGGTCTGTGCGCTGTCTCGGAGGTCTATATAGATCCGTCTGCGGCTCCGTTTCTTCTTCTTTTCTTTCTCCACCGGAGTCAGCACTCCATCGCAGGGGGGGGGGGGGCGGCGGCGCTGGCACGCCACGGCGTGCGCGGCCTGCCGACCTCCACGATCTGCCTGGAGCAATCACGATCGTTTTCATCGGCTTTCGCGCCGGTGGAGCGGACGTGGCATTCTTCTTCTTCCGTAAGGGTCGGCATCAGAGCCATTCCGGCTTCGGCTTCGTCGGATTCCGCGCGTAAAAGTCTCTCAGCAGCTCCGCCGAATTCCGGAGGTTCTCGATCGGATACCATTTATAGTCTTCTGTCCACCCCTTCTACGAGACCCTTGCTTTGATGGACCCCCTTATCTTCTTTACGTCCATTACGTCTTCTACTTCCCATTCTTCCTTATTATCTATCTCGATTGGCGGGGGTTCAGCGAATCCCTGTTCCGGCAGGCCGTCTTTAGGGTCCAAGCTTAGCAGATCTGAATAGAAAACATCGTGGATCCGGAACGCCTTCGGCAGCTCGAGCCGATAGGTCACCGGCGACCTCTTTTCTATTATCTTGAACGGACCTACGTAGCGTGGGTTGAGCTTCGCGTTTCCTTTTAGCCTCAGGTTTCGCGTGTTGAGCCATACCTTTTGGCCTTCCTCGAATTCCATTGGGGACCTTTTTCTATTAGCTCGAGTTACCATCTTCTTCTGAGCTGATTCCATCGCTTCTTTCGCCACTTTGATCGCTTCTTCCATCTGAGATCGTATCGCTTCTGCCGCTGCAGCGGCGACTCTCTTCGACGACGTGGCGGTTGATAGTTCCGCGGAGCTGGGTTCGCTTGGCGGCTGAAAGCTTATTCTCGGAAGACAGCCGTGTGTTATCTCGAACGGCGCCAGTAAGGTGGCCTTAGACGGTGCCGAGTTAGCGCAGAACTCGGCCATCGGCAACACCTTAACCCATTCTTCCTGATGGTGGCCGCAGAAGGTTCGCAGATATCGCTCTATCTCGCGATTAGCCACTTTAGACTGACCGTTAGTTTGAGGGTAAGCGGCGGTGCTGAGCTTTCCGTGGATTCCGAGAGCTTGGTTGATAGCTTTCTACACGTCGGCAGTGAATTGGGGACCTCTATCCGTAGTGATAGCGTCCGGCAGCCTATAGTGCTTCTACACGTGTTGGATCAGCATTCTCGCTGTTTCTTCTGCAGTGGTTCCTTCGTCTTTAGCTCGACAGGGGATGAAGTGGCGTTCTTTGCTTAGCCGATCCACTACATTGAGCGTAGCGTTATATCCATCCGAATTCGGCAGGCCGGTTACGAAGTCCATCGTAATGTGTTGCCAAGGTTTCTCGGGGATCGGAAGTGGCTTTAGCAGACCGGCCGGAAGACCGTGACGTGGCTTCGCGGCTCTGCACGCGTGGCAGTTGGCGATAAACCGGTAAATCCGCTTATAGATCCGCGGAAACCAGTAGGTCGTTCTTATTGCCTGCATCGTTTTCTTCGCGCCTGCGTGGCCTACATCCACGGAGCCGTGGACTAGTTGGATGACCTCGGTGATTAGTTCTTCCGGAACTATCAGCTTCCCTGAACCGGTTTTGCCGAGCTTCTGTTGTTGATTGAGCCGTTCCACCTTCTCGTAGAGCGTCTCTTCCTTAGGGGCCGGTTCCACTGCGCAGACCCCTACCTCTTTCAACACCTCTGCGTCTACCATTCGCTCGGTTAACACCTTCTGGAACATATTCGGATCTTCCTTCGCGCGGCTGGCCTTCCCTTCTCGTCTCGTTAGCGCGTCAGCCTTTCCGTTTTGAGCTCCGGGTCGATATGTGATCTTGAAGTCGAACCCTGATAAGTAGGCAGCCTACCGTGCTTGACGACGTAAGAGCTTCTGCGTCTTTATAAAGTAGGTCAGTGACTGGTGGTCCGTGAGAACCTGGACCGTGCTCTTTCCAGCTATAAGCTCCGGTTTCCACTCCTCGAAAGCCTGGATGATCGCCAGCAGCTCTTTATCGTAGATCGCGTAGTTCCGCTTAGCTTCGCTCATTGATTTGCTGAAGAAGGCGACTGGATGGAGGGTTTCGTCGTCACTATATTGAGAAAGGACTCCGGCCGTCACCGTGTCGGAAGCATCCGTTTCCACATAGATCGTCTTTTCTGGCCGGAAGTGCGCCAGCACTGGTGCAGAGGCCACTGCTTCTTTTAGCCGGTTAAAGGCTTCCGTGCACCTCTCATTCTATAGGCTAGCGGCCTCTTTCTTCAGCGCCTCGTTCAGGGGTCTCGCTATCTTGCTGAAGTCCTTAATGAACCGTCGGTAGTAGCTGCAGAATCCGAGAAACGCTCTGATTTGCGTGGTGTTTCCGGATTTCGGCTGCTTCCACTCCGCGACGGCGGCGACCTTTAAGGGGTCCATACGAATTCTATCTCTTCCGACGATCAGACCGAGATATTTGACTTCAGTCTGATAAAACTCGCTCTTTTTCGTGTCCGCGTTCAATCCGACCTCGCGGAGCCTGGTCAGCACCTTCTTGATGTGGTCCGTGTGCTGTTCTCTCGTTCCTTCGGTGTAGATAAGGATGTCGTCTAAGTAAATGGACACGAACCGTTCCAACATGTCCATAAACGTGTGGTTTATAAAGCGTTGCCACACTGCCGGCGCGTTGGTAAGTCCGAAAGGCATCACCAACCACTTGAAATTGCCCATACGCGTCGCAAACGTCGTAAGATCTTCCGTTTGTCCTTCCTCGTTTCTTAATCGATGGAACGCTTGGCGGATGTCCAGCTTGCTGAACTACTTAGCCTTTGCTATGCGCTGGATGGTCTCGTCGATCAGCGGCAGCGGGTATACGTCTCTCTTGGTGACCTCGTTGAGGCCTCGATAATCCACGCAGAGTCGCAGACTACCCCCTGGTTTCCTTACGAAAAGAATCGGTAACGTATATTCGGCCGAACTCGGCGTAATGAACTTCTTCGCCAGATTTTCGCGAACAAACACCTCTACCTGGTCCAGTTCCGCCGGCGACAGTCGTCTTAGGGGCTCGGTTCTCGGCAGCGCGGCTCCTTCTTTCAGCCGGATCTTGTTGTTATATTCCGGTCGATAGAGCGGCAGGAGGTTGGAATCGGCCTTTGAGAAGACGTTAGCGTAACTATGGAGTTCTTTCGGTAGCACCTCCAGCGGATCCACTTCTTCTTCTGCTATTATCTTTCTGTAGTCTTCGATGTCTTTCATCGAGATAGTGTAGATCTCGTTGTCCGGCGACTTCGCGAGGGTCGTTATGGCTTCTGAACTCATTATTCCGACGGTAACCGGGGGTTCGGAACGATCGGACGGAGCCTCTCTTGCGGACTCCGTAGCTTTCGGCTTAGCGGCGACGGTGGCGACCTTTCCGATAGTCCCTGCTCCGCCACCTGGGGTTTTGAACCTGATCGTTCCTTTATCTACGTCAACGATGGCTTTCTGGTTCTTCATCCATTTCTGCCCTATAATGATGTCAAACCTTCCGATATCTATGATCCGGAACGTCGCTTCCGTGGTTCGACCAGCTAGCGTGGTCCTTAATGGCACGTAGTGCGTGACGCTTTCCGTGTCTTGTCCGTTATATGCCGAGATTCGCGTCGGCGACGCCAGTTCCACTGGATAACCGTATCTATTTATCAGCTTCCTGACCAGTCGGTGATGGATCGCCGCGCCGATAAGAGCTCCGGTGTCGATAAAAGCTTTCAGCTGAAGCGGTTTGCTCGATCCGTTAAGGGGGTGGACAGTGATTGGAAGGATAATGGCTGTTTCCGTATTCACTTCCACCGCTGCCGAGAGCGGATCGCTGCAGCTGTTGATACTTTCTCCTCGTGGCGGTTCGCTTCGATTCGGTGCCCTATTGTCAATGCTGGATAGGGGGCCTATCCGTCCAGCTGGTCTTTTCCCATAATCCTTAACTGCACCCCACCTTCGCTGTCAGTGTCGTTCGGAGCCGGCTCCATAGCTTGTATGGTCTTCCTCGGTGGCGGTAGCTGTTTCATAACACGATAGTCCTGCTTCTGCTTATCCGATGCTTGGCATCTCGTGGCGATGTGGCCAGGCTTGCCACATACGAAACAGGTGGGGACGAACGACGAGCGCTGCGACTGATAAGGTGGCTGCTGTGGCGCTCTCCGGAAAGGCGCCGGGGGTCGCGTTGTCTGCGCCGACGGCGACGGCTTCTGAACCGATTCGCGTGCTTTCGCGTAGGCGTTCAAGTTTCTTCCTGTGACTCTCGCTCGGTGCACGAAGCTCTTAAGGTCTTCATCTTCCACCGAGGCCATGGCTGCCGCGAGCTCAGGGCTCAGTTTCTGTCTCAGTAGGTGGAGCTGCTCATCTTCCGCCACCCTCGCTCTAATGGCATATTTTCTAAACAATCCGTAGAACTCCTCGAATGTCTGCCGGTTCTGGTTGGTCTTATCCAGCTGCTTACGGGCTGTCTTCTTTCTAAAGGGGTCTCCGAAGCGTTGATCTAACGCTTTGATCGCTTCTTTAGCGGTCGCCTCTTCCAGGTCCGCCACCAGCGAAAAAGCTTCGCCTTCTAACCGCGATTCTAGGTACGCTAACCTATCTCCGGCGCTGTTCGATGCGTGATCGCGGCTTATCTTATTCTTGATCTTCTTCTTAAATTCTTCCCAGTCTTCGGGGTCTCCGCTCTTGAATGCCGGTGGGTCCGGCAATAACGTCATCAACGTGCCACCTTGACTGTAGGCCGCCGGCGAGGTGGTTTCCACTTGGGTTTCTCGCCGCGGTGGCGGCGACGATCTCGCTGCTTCCACATCAGCCAGTTGATCCTTTAGCGCCTTTAGCTGCGCCATTCGATTCGCCGCTTGGTGTTCCAACACTTCGACGATAGTCTCTGCCGATTCCTTTTCGGCCCTTACCGTCTCTATTTCCTCCCTTAACTGTCTGTTTTCTTCTATGCTCCTATAGAACTTCTTTTCTATAAAGGTGATAGTGTCAAACACCTTCTCAGCTCCATGCTCTGTAAGATATTCTCCTATCTCGTCCGGCGTGCGTCCATACAGTTCGGCATAGCCCTCCATGCCCTTTCTCGCTTTATTTACCTCTTCTTCCGTAAGGCCTTTATTGGTCGTTCCGTCATCGAGAACGCTGGTACGCCTATCCCTCGGTCTGTCAGTCTTTCTCTTTCCGCTGCGGCCTGTGACGCCGCTCTCTACCGCTGAGAAGCCTTCCATCTTCTTACGGTGCCTTGGGGTTGGTTGTTGTGTGTTGTTGGGTGCGCGTGCGTTATTCGGGTTTCCGGATGGTTTAACGGGCCCTTTCGCGCAGCGCGGGGTTGTGGAGAGTCAGTTCGAGATATAATGATCCGGGCACGCAGATATGATTCAATACGGCCTTTTTGATAACTATATCTCGAACTGAAGAGGGAAAGGAATCTATGTGGTGGTGGTGGTGGGCTTTGGTGGTGGTGGTGCCAAGGCCCGGCTCGGCCCGGACGGGCCGAGCCGAAATTCCAGGGTCCACCCCATCAATCTGTCCCACCTCTTTCTACCATCGCAACAGACGGCGGCCACTTTCGATAGGTCTATCCGAATTCCTTCTCTTCTAACGATAAGACCGAGGTATTTAACTTCGGTCTAGTAAAACTTGCTCTTCTTCGTGTCTGCGTTTAATCCGACCTCGCAGAGTCTCTTTAACACTCTCTCTATATAGTTCGTATGTGTTAGGGGGCGCTGCCTAGCCTAGGTCCTGGACCCGACCTAAGCTAGCTGTCGCCCTAAGGACTGCAACTTAGCAGCGCTAGCATACCCTACCCTCCGTACGGAACTACTAATAGGACCCTACTCCTGTACAGAGGGAGAACCCTATAGTCCTGCACAGAGGGGAACTGCTGCCCCTCTAAACGGAGGGAAAACTCTGCACTACTATATATAATCCGGGCACGCAGATATGATTCAATACGGCCTTTTTGATAACTATATCTCGAACTGAGGAGGGAAAGGAACCTATGTAGTGGTAGTGGTGGGCTTTGATAGAGGGTAGTGTGCCAAGGCCCGGCTCGGCCCGTCCGGGCCGAGCAGAAATCTAGGGTCCACCCTATCAATCTGTCCCACCTCTTTCTACCGCCGCAACACTACCCCCCTCCCTTACTAGCGGTCGCCCTCGACCGCTTAGTCACTCTATCAATCCGTAAGTCTCCACTTTTTTTTTTTTATCGTTTCCTTCTCGAAAATCCCCTCCGACGCCGACGTCGCGTCTTCTATCTTCTATCTTTCATTACAACTGGCGTTCTTTTCGTCGCTTTTTCCATTTTTTACATCGTCGGCATCTGAAGTCCTTCACTTTACGTCTATGTGATCCGTTCGCCTAATCCGTGCTATCTGATCGGGACCGTGGGTTATCTGAGCTGCGGCGTGGCTAGTCTGTGCGTCTGCTGCAGGGGTCTATATAGATCTTCTGCCGCGCCGTTTTTCTTCTTCTTTTTCTCTTCTACCAAAGCCTTTACCTACTACAGGGTCGGCAGTGCTGCTACGCTACGGCGTGCGCGGGCTACCGGCCGACGCGGTAGTGGGTAAAGCAATCACTTCCCGAAGCCTTACGATCGTATTTATCGGCTTCCGCGCTAGTGGAGCAGACGCGGTTTTCTTCGTTTTCTTCCAGAAGGATCGGCTTCAGAGCCATTCCGGCTTCGGCTTCTTCGGGTTCCGCGCGTAAAAGTCTCTTAGCAGCTCCGCCGAATTCCGGAGATTCTCGATCGGATACTATTTATAATCTTCCGGCCACCCCTTCTACAAGATCCTCGCTTTAATGGACCCCCTTATCTTCTTTACGTCCATTACATCTTCTACCTCCCACTCTTCTTTATTACTGTCTATCTTAACTAGTGGGGGTTCGGCGAAGCCCTGTTCCGGCAGGCTGTTCTTAGGGTCCAGGCTTAGCAGATCCGAATGGAAGACATCGTAGATCCGGAACGATTTCGGCAGCTGGAGCCGATAGGTTACCGGCGACCTCTTTTCTATTATCTTAAACGGACCTACGTAGCGTAGGTTAAGCTTCGCGTTTCCTTTCAGCCTTAGGTTTCGCGTGTTGAGCTATACCTTTTAACCTTCTTCGAATTCTATTGGCAACCGGCTTCTATTAGTTCGAGTTACTATCTTCTTCTAAGCCGATTCCATCGCGTCTTTTGCCACTCTGATCGCTTCTTCTATCTGAGATCGGAGCGCTTCCGCCGCCGCGGCGGCGACTCTCTTTAACGATGTAGCAGTGGTAGATAGTTCTGCGGAGCTGGGTTCGTTCGGCGGCTGAAAGCTTATCCTCAGAAGATAGCCGTGCGTTATCTCAAACGGCGCCAGCGAGGTAGCTTTAGACGGTGCCGAGTTGGCGCAGAACTCAGCTATCGGCAGCATCTCGACCCACTTTTCTTGGTAATAGCCGCAGAAGGTTCGTAGATATCGCTCTATCTCTCGGTTAGTCACTTCAGACTGACCGTCAGTTTGAGGGTGAGCGGCGGTGCTGAGCTTTCTACGAATTCCGAGAGCTTGGTTGATAGCTTTCTATACGTCGGCGGTAAATTGAGGACCCCTATCCGTAGTAATAGTGTCCAGCAGGCCATAGTGCCTCTATACGTGTTGGATCAACATCCATGCGGTCTCTTCCGCAGTGGTTCCTTCGTCTCTCGCTTAGCAGGGGATGAAGTGCCGCTCTTTGCTCAGCCGGTCCACTACATTAAGCGTAGCGTCGTAGCTGTCTGAATTCGGCAGGCCGGTTACGAAATCCATCGTAATGTGCTGCTACGGCTTCTCGGGGATCGGAAGTGGCTTTAGCAGACCGGCTGGAAGACTATAACGCGGCTTCGCGGCCCGGCACGCGTGGCAATTAGCGATAAATCGGTAGATCCGTTCGTAGATCCGCGGAAACCAGTAGATCGTTCTTACTGCCTGCATCGTTTTCTTCGCTCCGGCGTAGCCAACGTCTACAGGGCCGTAGATCAACTAGATAACCTCTGTGATTAGTTCTTCCGGAACTATTAGCTTCCCTAAACCGGTTTTGCCGAGCTTCTGTTGTTGATTAAGCTGTTCCACCTTCTCGTAGAGCGTCTCTTCCTTAGGGGCTGGTTCTACTGCGCAGACCGCTACCTCTTTTAACACCTCTGCGTCTACTATCCGCTCGGTCAACACCTTCTGGAACATGTTCGGATCTTCTTTCGCGCGGCTGGTCTTTCTATCTCTTCTCGTCAGCGCGTCGGCCTTTCCATTTTGAGCCCCTAGTCGATAGGTAATCTTAAAATCGAACCCTAATAGGTAGGCGGCCCACCGTGCTTAACGTCGTAAGAGCTTCTGCGTCTTTATAAAGTAGGTCAGCGACTGGTGGTCCGTAAGGACCTGGACCGTGCTCTTTCTAGCTATAAGCTCTGGTTTCCACTCCTCGAAAGCCTAAATGATCGCTAGCAGCTCCTTATCGTAGATGGCGTAGTTCCGTTCGGCTTCCGTTATAGATTTGCTAAAGAAGGCCACTAGGTAAAGGGTCTCGCCATCGTTAGCGTATTAAGAAAGGACTCCGGCCGTTACTGTGTCGGAAGCGTCCGTTTCTACGTAGATCGTCTGTTCCGGCCAGACGTGTGCCAGAACTGGCGCTAAGGCCACTGCTTCTTTCAACCGGTTAAACGCTTCCGTGCACCTCTTATTCTATAGGCCGGCGGCCTCTTTCTTCAGTGCTTCGTTTAGGGGTCTCGCTATCTTGCTGAAGTCCTTAATAAACCGTCGATAGTAGCTGCAGAATCCGAGAAACGCTCTAATCTGCGTAGTGTTTCCGGATTTCGGCTGCTTCTATTCCGCGATGGCGGCGACCTTCAAGGGGTCTATACGAATTCCGTTTCTTCCGACGATAAGACCAAGATACTTGACCTCCATTTGATAGAACTCGCTCTTCTTCGTGTCTGCGTTCAATCCGACCTCGCGGAGCCTGGTTAGCACCTTCTTAATGTGGTCCGTATACTGTTCTCTCGTTCCTTCGGTGTAGATAAGGATGTCGTCCAAGTAAATGGACACGAACCGTTCTAGCATGTCTATAAAGGTGTGGTTTATAAAGCGTTGCTACACTGCCGGCGCGTTAGTGAGTCCGAAAGGCATTACTAACTACTTGAAATTGCCTATATGCGTCGCGAACGTCGTAAGGTCTTCTGTCTGCCCTTCTTTATTCCTTAGTCGATGGAACGCTTAGCGGATGTCCAGCTTGCTGAACCACTTAGCCTTAGCTACTCGTTGTATAGTCTCGTCGATCAGCGGCAGCAGGTATACGTCTCTCTTGGTAACCTCGTTAAGGCCTCGATAGTCTACGCAGAGTCGCAGACCACCCCCTGGTTTCCTTACGAAAAGAACTGGTAACGCGTATTCGGCAGAACTCGGTGTAATAAACTTCTTCGCCAGATTTTCGCGAACAAACACCTCTACTTAGTCCAATTCTGCTGGCGACAGTCGTCTAAGGGGCTCGGTTCTTAGCAGTGTAGCCCCCTCTTTTAATCGGATCTTGTTGTTATATTCCGGTCGATAGAGCGGCAGGAGGTTGGAGTCAGCTTTTAAGAAGACGTCAGCATAACTATAGAGTTCTTTCGGTAGCACCTCTAGCGGATCTACTTCTTCTTCCGCTATTATCTTCCTGTAGTCTTCGATGTCTTTTATCGAGATAGCATAGATCTTATTATCCGGCGACTTTGCGAGGGTCGTTATAGCTTCTGAACTTATTATTCTGACGGTAACCGGGGGTTCGGAACGATCGGACGGAGCCTCTTTGACTGTCGTAACGTTCGGTTTAGCGTCGGCCGCTATAACCGATTCGGTAACTGATTTGACAGCGGCTAAGCCGCTGGTCGATTTTCTGAATCCGAGTGTGCCTTCTCCTACGTTAATAATCGCTCCCTGGTTCTTCATCCATTTCTGCCCTATAATAATGTTAAACCTTCCGATATCCATAATTCGGAACGTCGCTTCCGTAGTGCGACCAGCTAAGGTAGTCCTTAATAGCACATAGTGCGTAACGCTTTCCGTGTCTTGTCCGTTATACACCAAAATCTTTGTCGGCGACGCTAGTTCCACCGGATAGCCGTATCTATTTATCAGCTTCCGGACCAGTCGGTAGTGGATCGCCGCGCCGATAAGAGCTCCAGTGTCGATAAAAGCTTTCAGCTAGAGGGGTTTGCTCGATCCGTTAAGGGGGTAGACAGTGATTAGAAGGGTAATAGCTGTTTCCGTATTTACTTCCACCGCCGCTAAGAGCGGATCGCTGCAGCTATTGATGCTCTCTTTCGTCGACGTAGTTCGCGTTGATGCCCTGTTGTCTATGCTAGATAGGGGGCCTATCCGTCCAGCTAGTCTTTTCCTATAATTCTTAGCTGCACCCCACCGTCTACGCTGTTAGCGTCGTTCGGAGCCGGCTCGATGGCTTGAATAGTCTTTCTCGGCGGCTGCGGCTGCTGCTGCTTTATAACACGATACTCCTGCTTCTGCTTATCCGATGCTTGGCATCTCGTAGCGATGTGGCCAGGCTTTCCGTACGCGAAACAGGTGGGGGCGAACGACGAACGCTGCGAATTAAATGGCTGCTGGGGACGTTGTCGGAAGGATGCGGGGGCTCTCGTCGGCTGCGCCGACGGCTTCTGAATCAGTTCACGTGTCGTCGGTTTTCCGTACACGTTCAAGTTTCTAGCAGTAACTCTCGCTTAATGCACGAAGCTCTCAAGGTCTTCGTCTTCTACAGACGCTATAGCGGCAGCTAGCTCAGGGCTCAGCTTCTGTCTTAGTAAGTGTAGCTGCTTATCTTCCGCCACCCTCGCTCTAATAGCATATTTTCTGAACAATCCGTAGAACTCCTCGAACGTCTGCCGATTCTGATTGATCTTGTCTAGCTGCTTACGGGCCGTCTTCTTTCGGAATGGGTCTCCGAAGCGTTGATCTAACGCTTTGATCGCTTCCTTAGCGGTCGCCTCTTCCAGGTCCGCCACTAGCGAGAACGCTTCGCCTTCCAGTCGCGCCTCTAAATAGGCTAGTCTGTCTTCTTCGCTGCTTGCTGCGTAATCGCGGCTTATCTTGTTCTTAATCTTCTTCTTAAATGCCTCCTACGCTTTAGGGTCTCTGCTACCGAAAGCAGGTAGGTCCGGTAGTAGCGTCATCGTAGTGCCACCTTAACTATAGGCTGCTGGTAAGGCGGTCTCTGCGTGGGTTTCTCGCCGCGGTGGCAGCGACGACTTCGCTGCTTCCATGTTAGCCAGTTGATCCTTTAGCGCCTTTAGCTGCGCTAGTCGATTCGACGCTTAGTGTTCCAACACGTCGACGATAGTCTCTACCGATTCCTTCTCGGCCCTTACCGTCTCTACTTCCTCTCTTAGCTGTCTGTTTTCTTCTAGTGTTCTGTAGAACAGCGTCTTAATAAGGTCCATACCGTCGTAGACCTTTCCTATCCTATTCTCGTTTACATAATCTTCTAGTTCCTCGATCGTGCAGTCGTAGATCTTCTTGTATTCCCTTATTCGTTCTTTAATCTCGGCGGTCTCTTCCGCTGTAAAACCTCTGATAACGATCTTATTATTAACTACACTGGAGCGTCTACTCGCTCTGTTAGTCTTTCCTTTCCTACTTCTGCTGCGGCCTGTAACGCTGCTCTCTACTGCTGAGAAGCCTTCCATCTTCTTACAGTGCCTGGGGGGGGTTGTTGTTGTTGTTGGTGCGCGTGCGTTATTCGGGTTTCCGGATAGTTCAACGGGCCCTTTCGCGCAGCGCGGGGTTGTGGAGAGTGAGTTCGAGATATAATAATCCAGGCACGCAGATATAATTCAATACGGCCTTGTTGATAACTATATCTCGAACTAAGGAGGGAAAGGAACCTATGTAGTGGTAGTGGTAGGCTTTGATAGAGGGTGATGTGCCAAGGCCCGGCTCGGCCCGGACGGGCCGAGCCGAAATCCAGGGTCCACCCCATTAATCTGTCCCACCTCTTTCCACCGCTGCAACAATATAGAGAGGGAACTCCCGATCCTCTATACAGAGTGTAAACCTTGCACCCCTATATAGGAGGAAATTGCTAGCTTGGCTTCGTAGGTACAAATTGCACAGCAGCGGACGACGAAGGAACTGCCTATTAGTTCCTTTATATAGATACCTAACCTTAAGTTTCTAAACTAAGATTCTTAAGCCCTTTACATTAGGAGCTAATCTTACTATCGGTAACTGCAGTAATAAAACAAAGATAGACAGCGACATCCCTATAGAAACTACGGCTATAGAGGGACATATACACTGCGCGTACGAGGAGCTGCTAGAACACAAGAGGCAGCTCGAGCAGCAAGTAAACTACTAGGCTGCGATAATTTCCTAACGGGAACAGGAGCTACGACAGCTTAGGGCGTCCGATCGCGATCCGACCCCTACGACAACGACAACAACGAACACGATAGCCTACACCCCGACCCCTAAAAGCAAGCTCCCCGACGTCTCTACGTACGATAGTAAGGCTCCGGCCGAGTACCTCTCCTAGGCTGCCTAGATGCACTCTAAGCTTTTAGTCGACTTAGGAGCATACCCGACTAAGCTGGACAAGGTAGTTTACCTCTTTAGGAGGTTAAAGGGCAGGGCGGCAGCACGGATTCTGCTATATTACGAGACGGCCATTGCCAACCCGGCAATAGCTACAACAACGATGCTCTAGGCAGCTCTAGACAAGAGCTACAAGGACCTAGACTGCGAGAGCTGGGCACTCCTACAGGTTAACATAATAAAACAAGGACGCAAGACCGTACGAGAATTCCTCGCGGAATTTGACCAGACTTTAGCAGAAGTAGGAGGTCTCTAATAGGAGGACAGGATAAAAATTACCTCTTTAGAGGTAGGCCTCTCTAAGGAGATTATAACAGGGCTAGTAGGCGTAATGCGACCAGCTATATACGAGGAATTCTGCGATCTCCTTAGGATAGTTAACAACTAGTAGCACAGGCTCAGACAGATAAGCTACGCCCAAGAGATAAGACAACCCCTCTAGCGACAGACGGACGCTATAGACTAGGAACTAACGACGACGAGGGTGGCGGCAGCCGTTACTGTACAGCTAAGGGCCGCTACTAAAAGGGCACAATAGGTAGACATAGCTACCCTTAACAAGAGGCGAGCAGAAGGGAGCTGCTACCGGTATAGCAAGATAGGCTACACTGTACGAAATTGCAGGCTTTTGCTAGCAGAGAGACCTAGGGGACGGCCGACTACTGCAAGGGTAGCAACTGCAGCGCCCTAACGAGAAGGTTAGGAGTCCTACTTAGACGACGAGTTAGGAAAAGAGTAGCCTCTAAGCGAAGGCTCTGCTAGAGGCGTATATAAGATAGATTGCCAAATCAAAGCATTACTTAGCTATCTTTTAAGAGCAACTATATAACAACGACGCCGTTTATTGTACGGCCAACGTTAAACAGGTCCGCAACGGCGCGGACATTAATTAACATAGGATATTTGGTATACAGAGTAATTAGCGAAGACTTCGTACAGAGACACCGGATTAAGACGACCCCTACTGTACTAGTATGCATGTTGGGCATTACCAGGCAAGGACCGGACATTACCTATATAGTAAAAGTAATAATAGAGGTACAGGGACACTATAAGCAGGACTTATACCTCTATGTCGTACAGGACAGGCTAGGGTATAACCTGATATTAGGGAAGCTATAGATAGAGCGCTAGAGGGGCAAGCTAGACGTTGGACGAGGACGGCTGTACCTGGCAGTAACGAAGCAGAGGCTCCGAGACCAGGGGAGGGTCCAGCAGGACGACAATACTACAGCCGGAGCTAACACGTCGACGAAGCAGAGGCCCCGAGACTAAGGGAAGGCTCTGCAGGGTAACAATGCTAAGGCCGAAAATGTTAGGGGGCGCCGCCCGGCCCAGGTCCTAGACCCGACCTAAGCTAACCGTTGCCCTAAGGACTGCGACTTAGCGGCGCTAGCATAACCCTACCCTCTGTACGGAACTACCGACAGAACCCTATAGTCCTGCACAAAGGGGAACTGCCGCCCCTCTAAATAGAGGGAAAACTCTGTACCACTGTATAGAGGAGGGAACTCCCGATCCTCTGTATAGAGGGTAAACCTTGCATTCCTATACAGAGGGAAATTGCTAGCTTGGCTTTGTAGGTACAAATTGTACAGCAGCAGACGACGAAGGAACTGCCTATCAGTTCCTTTATATAGATACCTAACCTTAAGTTTCTAAACCAAGATCCTTAAGCCCTTTATATTAGGACTAATGTCACTGTTAGTAACTGCAGTAATAAAACAAAGATAGACGGCGACACCCCTATAGAAACTACGGCTATAGAGGGACATATGCACCGCGTATACGAGGAGCTGCTAGAAAGTAAGAGGCAGCTTGAGCAGCAAGTAAGCCACTAGGCTGCGATCATTTCGTAACGGGAACAGGAGCTACGACAGCTTAGGGCGTCCGGTCGCGATCTGACCCCTACAACGACGACAAACTTAATAGCCTACACCCCGACCCCTAAGAGCAAACTCCCTAACGTCTCTACGTACGATAGTAAGGCCCCGGCCGAGTACCCCTCCTAGGCTGCCCAGATGCGCTCTAAGCTTCTAGTCGACTTAGGAGTATACCCGACCGAGCTAGACAAGGTAGTTTACCTCTTTAGGAGGTTAAAGGGCAGGGCGGCAGCACGAATTCTGCCGTACTACGAGACGGCTGTTACCAACCTGGCAATAGCTACGACAACAATGCTCTAGGCAGCTCTAGACAAGAGCTACAAGGACCTAGACTACGAGAGCCGAGCACTCCTACAGGTCAATACGATAAAACAAGGACGCAAGACCGTATAAGAATTCCTCGCAGAATTTAACCAGACTTTAGCAGAAGCAGGAGGTCTCTAATAGGAGGACAGGATAAAAATTACCTCTTTAGAGGTAGGCCTCTCTAAGGAGATTATAACGGGGCTAGTAGGCGTAATGCGACTAGCTACGTACGAGGAATTCTGCGATCTCTTTAGGATAGTCGACAACTAGCAGCGCAGGCTTGGACAGATAAGCTACACTTAGGAGATAAGACAACCCCTCTAGCGGCAGACGGACGCTATAGACTAGGAACTAACAACGACGAGGGTAGCGGCAGCCGTTACTGTACAGCCAAGGGCCGCTACTAAAAGGGTGCAATAGGTAGATATAGCTACCCTTAACAAGAGACGAGCAGAAGGGAGCTGCTACTAGTGTAGCAAGATAGGCTATACTGTACGGAATTGCAGGCTTTTGCTAGCAGAGAGACCTAGGGGACGGCCGACCACTGCAAGGGTAGCAACTGCGGCGTCCTAACGAGAAGATTAGGAGTCCTACTTAGACGAGGACGAGTCGGGAAAAGAGTAGCCTCTAAGCGAAGGCTCTGCTAGAGGCGGGTACGAGATAGACAGCTAAATTAAAGCATTACTTAGCTATCTTTTAAGAGCAACTACATAACGACGACGCCGTTTATCGTACGGCCAACGTTAAACAGGTCTGCAACGGCGCGGACATTAATTAACACAAGATGTTTAGTGTACAGAGTAATTAGCGAAGACTTCGTACAGAGACACTAGATTAAGACGACCCCCACTATATCTATACGCATGTCAGGCATTACTGGACGAGGACCGGACATTACCTATATAGTAAAAGTGTCGATAGAGGTACAGGGATATTATAAGCAGGACTTATACATCTATGTCGTATAGGACAAGCTAGGGTATAACCTAATACTAGGGAAGCTATAGATAGAGCGCTAGAGGGGCAAGCTGGACGTTGGACAAGGACGGCTGTACCTGGCAGTAGCGAAGCAGAGGCTCTAAGACTAAGGGAGGGTCTAGCAGGACGACAACACTACAGCTGGAGCCACTACGTTAGCGAAGTAGAGGCCCCAAGACTAAGGGAAGGCTCTGCAGGGTAACAATGCTAAGGCCGAAATTAACACGGCAACGGCGGACATTGAAAAGGCATTGGCACCTAAGAAAGTAACAGACCCCTGTACGAAGCTCCTAAAGGGATACGCAGGATACCTGGACCTCTTCGTGCCGAAGTCGGCCTTAAAACTGCCGCTACACTAAGGAGAAGGGATTAACTACGACATCTAGCTAGAACCCCGTCCGGATAGGAGCCTGCCGGAGGTACTATACGGACCGCTGTATAGAATGTCCTCTAGAGAACTCCTAGTACTGCGCAAGACACTGGACGACCTGCTTGCCAAAGGGTTTATTTAGGCAAGTACGTTGTCTGCAGGAGCCCTAGTACTGTTTGTCTATAAGGGGGGGAAGGCCGGATTGCGTTTCTGCGTAGACTACAGAGGTATCAACGCGATTACTAAGAAGGACTAGTACCCCCTACCCCTTATAAAGGAGACTCTCGGACGGATTAACAAGGCGAAGTAGTTTACTAAGCTTAACGTAGTCTTAGCCTTCTACAAGATACGGATTAAGGAAGGCTGTAAATAGATAACTGCCTTCTGTACGAGATATAGTCTCTTTAAGTAGCTTGTTACCCCCTTTAGACTTGCTAACGTACCAGCAACATTCTAAAGGTACATTAACAAGTCCTTGCAAGGGTTACTAGACGACATCTGCTCGGCATACCTCGACGATACCCTGGTTTTTACAGACGGCACCTATGCAGATTATGTACAGGACGTTAAGAAGGTGCTAGACCGACTGCAGCAGGCTGGCTTGTACCTCGACATCGACAAATGTAAATTCGGTGTCTAACGTACGAAATACCCAGGTTTTATTATCGAGGCAGAGAAAGGCATTAGTATAGATAGGAAGAAGATTGACGCTATTAAGCAATAGAAGCCGCCAACGAACGTTAAGGGCGTACAGGAATATCTTAGATTTGCCAACTTCTACCGCCAGTTTATACGGAACTACTCGGAGATCGTACGCCCCCTAGTTAAACTAACATACAAGGACAAGCAGTTTAAATAGACGGACGAATGCGACAAGAGCTTTAACAAGCTAAAGGAGCTCTTTACTACAGGACCAACACTTGCTGTCTTTAACTTAGAGCCTACGACAATACTGGAAACCGACTATTTAGGGTATTGCATTAGAGGTATCCTGTTACAGGTAGGCTTAGACAGACTCCTGCACCTATACGCGTATTTCTCTAAGAAGAACTCCCTAGCTAAGTGCAACTACCCTATCTACGATAAGGAGTTGCTAGCAGTCGTACAGTGTTGCGAAGTATAGGATAGAGAACTCTGCTTAGTGCCCGAGTTCCTTGCCCTAACGGACTACAAGAACCTAGAGTACTTTACGCAGCCCTAGAAGCTGGCTAAGAGGCACGTACGTTAGGCAATGTACCTAAGCCGGTTCAACATAAGACTCTAGTATCGCAAGGGTAAGGACAACAGCAGGGCCGATGCGCTCTCTAGACCGGACTAGGACATGCCAACGACGTACGAGGACGACCAGCTAAAGTTACGAACATTCCAGATGTTTAAGGAGGAGCCAGGCGAGGAGACTATTCGCCTAGCAGCGATATACCTATAAGAACCCTAACCGCAAGCATAGGAAGAGGCAGTGGAAAAGGACGAGGTGTACCGAGGGGCCTGTACAGCGATCTAAGGAGGACAGCGGGAGCTCCTAGTAGGGCTCTATCTTAAGGTGTCGGCAGCAGAGTCCTTAGTAGACGAGGAGAACAACCTAAAGTTCAGGAATCGGATTTAGGTCCTAGCAGACGAGAAGCTCTATATAAGCTTAATACAACGGGCGTACGACTCTATAGCTACTAGGCACCTAGGGCGTAAGGAGACGTACAGCATTGTCGCTAGGGACTACTACTAGCCGGCGATAGCGAAGGACATCTGCAGGTTCGTACAGAACTGCGATATGTGCAGACAGACGAAGCCCTGGCCTAAACTAAAACATAGGCTGTTAAAACCCCTACTAATCCCAGACTAGCCCTAGCAAGACCTAACAGTGGACTTTGTTACAGACCTCCCTAAGAGCGACGGACGGCAGAACATTATAGTAGTTACAGACAAGCTAACAAAGGGGGTAATACTAGAGGGAATAGACTCTATTACAGCTAAGGACACTGCCTAGGCATTTATACAGACGACGTTTAGCAAACACGGGTTCCCTAGGTCGATTGTGTCGGACTAGGGCACGCAGTTTACGAGCTAGCTCTAGGCAAGGGTCTACCAGTTGCTAAAGATAGAACGTCGCCTGTTAACCGTATAGCACCTATAGACGGACAGGGCGACAGAGCGGGTCAATTCGACGTTGGAAGCGTACCTCCGAGCATACGTCGACTATAACCAGACGAACTGGAACCGACTCCTCCCTATAGCAGAGCTGGCCATTAACAGCTGTACGGCCGATGCTACTAGAGTGTCCCCCTTCTTTATAGCCTACAGATATAACTATTCCCTGCTCCTACCGACCCTAAGGGATAACACCCTGCGCCCTGTACGATCCCCAATTCAGCAGGGAGAGGCTATCGTACAGACGATTACGAATGCCTATTAATAGGCGAAGGCGAGTCTGGCTATAGCTTAACAGAGTGCAGAAGAGCAGGCCAATAGGGGACGACAGGCCGCACCTAGGTACGAGGCAGAGGATAAGGTCTAGCTAAACTAGCGACACATCCGTACAGACTGGCCGAGCAAGAAACTAGATTAGAAGAACAGGAAGTTTACAGTAGTCCGCACGGTAGGGACACACGCTGTACGACTAAACACTCCCCTAGGGATTTATCCAGTCTTCTACGTAGACCTCGTACAGCCGGCGAACACGGACCCCCTACTGCACTAGACGACAGACGACGTGCGCCCACCTGCAATTATAACTAAGGGCTAGGAAGAGTATAAAGTACAAGGGATCCTTAAGAGCTAAAGGAAGCAGGGGAAGGTAGAGTACCTAGTAAAATAGAGAGGATAGGCAGAGCCTACGTAGGAACTATACGAGGCTCTATAGGACACAACTGCACTAGGATCTTGCTGAAGTCCTTAATAAACCGTCGATAGTAGCTGCAGAATCCGAGAAACGCTCTGATTTGCGTAGTGTTTCCGGATTTCGTTTGCTTTCATTCTGCTACAGCGGCGACCTTTAAGGGGTCCATCCGGATCCCTTCTCTTCCGACGATAAGACCGAGGTATTTGACCTTAGTCTGATAGAACTCGCTCTTCTTCGTGTCCGCGTTCAATCCTACTTCGCGGAGTCTCTTTAGCACCCTCTCGACGTAGTCCGTGTGCTGCTCTCTCGTTCTATCTGTGTAGATAAGGATGTCGTCCAAGTAGATAGACACGAACCGCTCTAGCATGTCTATAAAGGAGTGGTTTATAAAGCGTTGCTACACCGCCGGCGCGTTGGTAAGTCCGAACGGCATTACCAGCTACTTAAAATTGCCTATGCGCGTAGCGAATGTCGTAAGGTCTTCCGTTTGTCCTTCTTCGTTCCTTGATTAATAGAATGCTTAGCGAATATCTAGCTTGCTGAACTACTTAGCCTTAGCTACTCGTTGTATAGTTTCATCGATTAGAGGTAGCGGATACACATCTCTCTTAGTGACCTTATTAAGGCCTCAGTAGTCTACATACAGTCGGAGACTACCTCCGGGCTTCCGCACAAAAAGAATCGGTAACGTATATTCTGCTAAGCTTGGCGTAATGAACTTCTTCGCTAGGTTTTCTCGAACAAATACCTCCACTTAGTCCAGTTCCGCCGGCGACAGTCGTCTTAGGGGCTCGGTTCTTGGCAGCGTAGCTCCCTCTTTCAGTCGGATCTTGTTGTCGTATTCCGGCCGGTAGAGCGGCAGGAGGTTGGAGTCGGCTCTTAAGAACACGTTAGCGTAACTGTAGAGCTCGTTTGGCAACACCTCTAGTAGGTCCACTTCTTCTTCCGCTATTATCTTCCTGTAGTCTTCGATGTCCTTTATAGAGATAGCGTAGATCTTATTGTCCAGCGACTTCGCGAGAGTCGTTATAGCTTCTGAACTTATTATTCCGACGATGACTAGGGGTTCGGGGCGGTCGGACGGGGTTACATTGGCAGCCGCGGCTTTCGATTCGGCTACGGTAGAGGCGGTCGGTTCGGCGGCGGCGGTGCCGTTGCCTAGGGTTTTAAACCCTATCGTGCCTTTGTCTACGTCAATAACCGTCTTCTGGTTCTTTATCCATTTCTGCCCTATAATGATGTCAAACCGTCTGAGATCAATAATCCGGAACGTTGCTTCTGTAGTTCGACCAGCTAGTGTAGTCCTTAATAGCACGTAGTGCGTAACGTTTTCCGTGTCTTGTCCGTTATACGCCGAGATCCGCGTCGGCGACGCTATCTCCACCGGATAGCCGTATCCTTTTATTAGCTTTTGAACCAATCGATAGTAGATAGCCGCTCCGATAAGGGCCCCCGTGTCGACCAAAGCTCTTAGCTAAAGTGGTTTGCTCGATCCGTTAAGGGGGTGGACAGTAATTAGAAGGATAATAGCTGTTTCTGTGTTTACTTCCACCGCCGCTAAGAGCGGATCGCTGCAGCTGTTGATGCTCTCGTCTCTCTGTAACGTAGCTCTTGTCGGTGCCCTGTCTTCTACGCTAGATAGGGGGCCTATCCTTCTAGCTAGTCTTTTCCTATAATCCTTAACTGCACCCTACCGTCTACGCTCTCGGTGTCGTTCGGAGCCGGCTCTATAGCTTGTATGGTCTTTCTCGGTGGCTGCGGCTGCTTTATAACACGATATTCCTGCTTCTGCTTATCCGATGCTTGGCATCTCGTAGCGATATAGCCAGGCTTCCTACACGCGTAACAGGTAGGGACGAACAACGAGCGCTGTAGCTAATAAGGTGGCTGCTGTAGTGCTCTCCGGAAAGGCGCAGGGGGTCGTGTAGTCTGCGTTATTAACGGCTTCTAGTTCGATTCGCGTAATTTTGCGTAAGCGCTTAAGTTTCTCGCAGTAACTCTCGCTCTGTGCACGAAGCTCTTAAGGTCTTCGTCTTCTACAGACGCTAGAGCGGCGGCCAGTTCAGGGTTTAGCTTCTGCCTTAGTAGGTAGAGCTGCTTATCTTCCGCTACTCGGGCCCTAATCGCATATTTTCTAAACAAACCGTAGAACTCCTCGAACGTCTGCCGGTTCTGGTTAATCTTGTCCAACTGCTTACAGGCCGTCTTCTTCCTAAAGGGGTCTCCGAAGCGTTGATCCAGAGCTTTAATCGCTTCTTTAGCAGTTACTTCTTCCAGGTCCGCCACTAGCGAGAACGCTTCGCCTTCTAGTCGCGCCTCTAAATAGGCCAGTCTGTCTTCTTCGCTGCTTGCTGCGTAATCGCGGCTTATCTTATTCTTGGTCTTCTTCTTAAACGCCTCCTACGCTTTAGGGTCTCCGCTACCAAAAGCAGGTAGGTCCGGTAGTGGCGTTATCGTAGTGCTACCTTGACTGTAGGCCGCCGGTAAGGCGGTCTCTGCTTGTTCTTCTCAACGCGGTGGCGGCGCAGACAACCTCGCTGCTTTCTTCTCCTCTAGCTAAGCCTTTATCGCTTTCAACTGTGCCAGTCGGTTCGCCGCTTGGTTTTCCAGCATATCTATAATAGTCTCGGCCGATTCCTTCTCGGCTCTTACCGTCTCTACTTCCTCTCTTAGCTGTCTGTTCTCTTCTAGCGTTCTGTAGAACAGCGTCTTAATGAGGTCTATACTATCGTAGACCTTTCCTATCCTATTCTCGTTTATATAGTCTTCTAGTTCCTCGATCGTGCAGTCGTAGATCTTCCTATATTCGGCTATTCGTTCCTTGACCTTAGCAGTCTCTTCCGCTGTGAAACCTCTAATAATGATCTCGTTATTAATTACACTAGAGCGCCTACTCGCTCTGTTAGTCTTTCCTTTTCTGCTTCTGCTCCGGCCTATAACGCCGCTCTCTACTGTCGAGAAGCCTTCTATCTTCTTACAGTGCCTTAGGGGTTGTCGTTTTGGTGTATATGTGCGCGTGCGTTATTCGAGCGTCCGGATAGTTCGACGGGCCCTTTCGCGCAGCGCGGGGTTTGTGTAGAGAGTGAGTTCGAGATATAATAATCCAGGCACGCAGATATAATTCAATACGGCCTTTTTAATAACTATATCTCAAACTAAGGAGGGAAAGGAATCTATGTAGTAGTAGTGGTGGGCTTTCGTAGTAGTAGTGCCAAGGCCCGGCTCGGCCCGGAAGGGCCGAGCCGAAATTCTAAGGGTCCACCCTATTACTTAGTCCCACCCCTTTCTGCTGCTATAACAGAGGCAACCGCGACCCGGTAGACGACGAGCAACAACTATATAGACAGCTAGACAAAAATAGGAAGTCGCGACCTGCCAAAGGAACAGCAGGAGCTAAGGGTGTTTGGTACGCTACTGTACGAAAAGGGCACTACGAGAAGGGAGGGGGGGGGGGGTATTGTTAGAGGGCGCCGCCCAGCCTAGGTCCTGGACCCGACCTAAGCCAACCGTCGCCCTAAGGACTGCGACTTAGCAGCGCTAGCATAACCCTACCCTCTGTACGGAACTACCGACAGAACCCTATAGTCCTGCACAAAGGGGAACTGCTGCCCCTCTAAATAGAGGGAAAACTCTGCACTACTGTATAGAGGAGGGAACTCCCGATCCTCTATACAGAGGGTAAACCTTGCATCCCTGCACAGAGGGAAATTGCTGGCTTGGCTTTGTAGGTACAAATTGTACAGCAGCAGACAACGAAGGAACTGCCTATTAGTTCCTTTATATAGATACCTAACCTAAAGTTTCTAAACTAAGATCCTTAAGCCCTTTACAGAAATCAACATAGCAATAGCGGACATTAAGAAGGCATTGGCACCTAAGAAAGTAACAGACCCCTGTACGAAGCTTCTAAGGGAGTATGCTGGATACCTGGACCTCTTCGAGCCAAAGTCGGCCTTAAGACAAGTTAGGGTATAACCTAATACTAGGGAAGCTATAGATAGAGCGCTAGAGGGGCAAGCTAGACGTTGGAAGAGGACGGCTGTACCTGGTAGCAACAAAGCAGAGGCTCCGAGACCAAGGGAAGGCTCCGCAGGGTAACAATGCTAAGGCCAAAATCAACACGGCGACGGCGGACATTAAGAAGGCATTAGCACCTAAGAAAGTAACGGACCCCTATACGAAGCTCCTAAGGGAATATGCTGGATACCTAGACCTCTTCGAGCCAAAGTCGGCCTTAAAACTGCCGCTACACCGAGGAGAAGGGATCAACTACGACATCTAGCTAGAGCCCCGTCTAGATAGGAGCCTGCCTAAGGTACTGTACGGACCGCTGTACAGAATGTCCTCTAGAGAACTCCTAGTACTGCGCAAGACACTAGACGACCTGCTTGCCAAAGGTTTTATTTAGGGAAGTACCTCATCCGCGGGAGCCCTAGTGCTGTTTGTTTATAAGAAGGGGAAGGCCGGCTTGCGTTTCTGCGTAGACTATAGAGGCATTAACGCGATTACCAAGAAGGACTGGTACCCCCTACCCCTTATTAAGGAGACTCTCGGACGGATCAGCAAGGCAAAGTAGTTTACTAAGCTTAACGTAGTCTCGGCCTTCTACAAGATATAGATTAAGGAAGGCTGTAAATAGATAACTGCCTTCTGTACGAGATATAGTCTTTTTAAGTAGCTTGTTACCCCCTTTAGCCTTGCCAATGCACTAGCAACATTCTAAAGGTACATTAACAAGTCCTTGCAAGGGTTACTAGACGACATTTGCTTGGCATACCTCGACGACACCCTGGTTTTTACAGATGGCACCTATACAGATTACGTACAAGACGTCAAGAAGGTGCTAGACCGGCTACAGCAGGCTAGCTTATACCTCGACATCGACAAATGTAAATTCGGTGTCCAGCGTACGAAATACCTAGGTTTTATTATCGAGTTAGGGAAAGGCATTAGCATATATAGGAAGAAGATTGATGCTATTAAGCAATAGAAGCCGCCAAAGAACGTTAAGGGCGTACGGGAATTTCTTAGGTTTGCCAACTTCTACTGCCAGTTTATACAGAACTACTCGGAGATCGTACGCCCTCTAGTTAAACTAACACACAAGGACAAGCAGTTCAAATAGACGGACGAATGCGATAGCAGCTTTAACAAGCTAAAGGAGCTCTTTACTACAGGACTAACGCTTACTGCCTTCGACCTAGAACGTACAACGATACTGGAAACCGATTCCTTAGGGTATTGCATTAGAGGCATCCTGTTACAGGTAGGCTCGGACAGACTCCTGCACCTATGCGCGTATTTCTCTAAGAAAAACTCCCTAGCTAAGTGCAACTACCCTATCTACAACAAGGAGTTGCTAGCAGTCGTACGGTGTTGCGAAGTATAGGATAGAGAACTCCGCTTAGTGCCCGAGTTCCTCGCCCTAACAGACTACAAGAATCTGGAGTACTTTACGCAGCCCTACAAGTTGTCTAAGAGGTACGTATAATAGGCAATGTACCTAAGCCGGTTCAATATAAGACTCTAGTATCGTAAGGGTAAGGACAACAGTAGGGCCGATGCGCTATCTAGACGGGACCAGGACATGCCGACAACGTACGAGGACAACTGGTTAAAGTTACGAACATTCCAGATATTTAAGGAGGAGCTAGGCGAGGAGACTATCCGCCTAGCGGCGAAGCACCTATAGGAACCCTAACTGCAAGCATAGGAAGAGGCAGTGGAAAAGGACGAGGTATACTAAGGGGCCTATACAGCGATCTAAGGAGGACAGCGGAAGCTCCTAGCCGAGCTCTACCTTAAGGTGTCGGCAGCAGAGTGCTTAGTAGACAGGGAGAACAACCTAAAGTTTAGGAACCGGATTTGGGTCCTAGCAGACGAGAAGCTCTGTATAAGCTTAATACAACGGGCGCACGACGCTATAGCTACCGGGTACCCAGGGCATAAGGAGATGTACAGCATTGTCGCTAGGGACTACTACTAGCTAGCGATAGCAAAGGACATCCGCAGGTTCGTACAGAACTGCGACGTATGCGGATAGACGAAGCCTTAGCGTAAGCTAAAGCATAGGCTGCTAAAGCCCCTACTAATCCCGGACCGGCCCTAGCAAGACCTAACAGTGGACTTTATTACAGACCTACCTAAGAGCGACGGACGGCAGAACATTATAGTAGTTACAGACAAGCTAACGAAGGGGGTAATACTAGAGAGAATAGACTCTATTACGGCTAAGGACACTGCCTAGGCGTTTATACAGACGACGTTTAGCAAACACGGATTCCCTCGGTCGATTGTGTCGGACTAGGGCACGCAGTTTACGAGCTAGCTCTAGGCAAGGGTCTGCCAGTTGCTAAAGGTAGAACATTGCCTATTAACCGCGTAGCACCTACAGACGGACAGGGCGACAGAGAGGGTTAATTCGACGTTGGGAGCGTACCTCCGAGCGTACGTCGACTATAACTAGACGAACTGGAACCGACTTCTCCCTATAGCGGAGCTAGCTATTAACAGCCGTACGGCTAATGCCACAGGATTGTCCCCCGTCTTTATAGCCTATAGATACGACCATTCCCTGCTCCTACTAACCCTAAGTAGTAACACCCTATACTCTGTACGATCCCTAATTTAACAGGGAGATAATAAAGATATAGAGGGCTGGAAGGTGCTAGAATGTAGCAGGCTTGGCAGGGCCAGGCTTGGCGCACACTCAAATACCTCTACCTCCGCTTGTGCGTAGATTCTTCTCTCTCTAGCCTTAGATATAGTTATTAAAGACGGGTATTGACCTAGAGTCTACTGCAGTTAGATCATTATATCCAAGGCTTACTTTAACAACACCTGTACTACGCGAAAGAGCCTGTTGAATTACATCCGGGTACTCGAATAACGTACGTGCAACCGATAACCTAGAGTGTATACTGTATATATACGAAGGAGGCCGTTGAATTATATCCGGTTACTTAATCGTATATATGCACGCTACTCTACCCCCCCCTCCCCCGATCGAGAAGAAGAGAGAGTTTTAGGGAAGAGAAGTGCCCCTATTAAGAAGAAGAGTTTTAAAGAGAGAGGTCCATTACAGAGGACATTAAGAAGAAGAGTTTTAGGGAAGAGAGGTGCCTCTATTAAGAAGAAGAGAGAGTTTTAGGGAAGAGAGTGCCCCTACAAGTAGATCGCGAGTTTTGAAGAAAAGGGAGCGACGAGAACGAGAGCGACGAGAACGACGAGAACGACGAGAAGAACGAGAAGGTTAAGAAGGACGATGTAGGAGCGAGAAGGACGAGAAGCAAGAGCAAGGAGCGAGAGCGACGACGACGACAAGACGCACCTAGCAGGACCTAGGGCGACGACATTCGTTTTTTTCAGGTCTTTGGCAGACTATTCTATTCGGACAAGGCGTATTGAGACAGTTCAGCAATCGGCAACACGAGCACCCAGGCACGGGCACCTAGGCACGAGCACCTAGGCACAAGTACAAGGCAGCTGCAGACAATACATACTGTTTAGGTTCAAAGGCACTGCAAGTTCAGAAGCGACAGACCTCTACGACCCCGACGACCTCCGCAACCCCGACGACCTCCGAGACCTTAGCGACTGTCGAGAAGTAACCGACAAGAAGCGACTGTTGAGAAGCGACTGTCGAGAAGCGACCGTCGAGAAGCGACCGTCGAGAAGCGACCGTCGAGAAGCGACGCGTGTTTGCAAGACAACCTCTGCGAGCTCCGCGACCTCTATAGCAAACAAGAGCAGCAAGGCAACACGAGCAGCGCGACCGGCAGCCCAATCGAGTGTACAACAAGCAACATCTGCCTATCGAGAGGCACTACAATTGAGAGACATACGGCCAGCCAGCGATTAAGGCGTACGTTTAGCATTCGGCACATTCAGCAATCGAGACGTACAACAGAGGCATAGCTGCTGCAGACAACAGAGGTACAGCTGCAGACAACCTAGGCACAAGCACCTAGGCACAGAGCACCTAGGCACAGGTACAAGGCAGCTGCAGACAACATAGGCAGAGCAACGAGTACGAGCACAAGACACATCTACAGACAACACAGGCACAGCAGCTACAGACAGGCACGGCTGCTGTAGGCAACACAGGGCTGCTGCAGCTAGGCACAGCTAGCTCCAGGCACAGCTGCAGACAACATATACTGTTTAGGTTTAGAAGAGCGCAGTTTAGAAGCGCATATACTTAAGAAGCGACGGCTCAAGAAGCGACGGCTTAAGAAGCGACGGCTCGAGAAGCGACAGCTCAAGAAGCGACTGTCGAGAAGCGACATATATAGGCTGCGACCTCGACAACCTCTGCGACCTCTGCAACCTCCGAGAACTCCGCGACCTCTGCAGCAAACAAGGCAGCAAACAAGGCACTAAAGCGACGTCAAAAGGCATGAGAACAAGGCACCAAAGCGACGTTAAAAGGCACGAGATTAAGACTCAAAAAGGCACGAGATTAAGACTCAAAACGCACAGAAATTGAAGCTTAAAAGCGACCTTAAAAGCGACCTCAAAAGCGACCTTAAAAGCGACCTGTTTTAGAGCGACCTAATTGGCCGATAGCGAAGCTGGATTTGCGACCCCTACGACCTGGTTTGGAGCAGCCTGGTTTGGAGCGACCTGGTTTGGAGCGACCTCAGCGACCTCTGCGACTGAATTTGCGACCTGGATTGGTGCAACCTAATTGGCTAATTGCGATTAATAGATTGATTGCGATTAAGGGCAATCGCTAGTTAGGGAGGGCAGTAGTGATACAGATATAGAGGGCTAGAAGGTGCTGGAAGGTGGCAGGCTTGGCAGGGCCAGGCTTGGCGCACACTCAAATACCTCTACCTCTGCTTATACGTAGATTCTTCCCTCTCCAGCCTTAGATATAGTTATTAAAGACGGGTATTGACCTAGAGTCTACTGCAGTCAGATCAGGAGACGCTATCGTACAGACGATTACGAATGCCTATTAATAGGCGAAGGCGAGCCTAGCTATAGCTTAACAGAATGCGGAAGAGCAGGCCAACAAGGGACGGCAGGCTGCACCAAGGTATAAGGCAGGGGATAAGGTCTAGCTAAACTAGCGAAACATCTGTACAGACCGGCCGAGCAAGAAGCTGGATTAGAGGAACAGGAAGTTCACAGTAGTGCGACTAGTAGAGACATATGCCGTACGACTTAATAATCCCCTAGGGATATACCCGGTTTTCTACGTAGACCTCGTACAGCCGGCAAACACAGACCCTATGCTGCACTAGACAAAGGACAACGCGCGCCTACTAGCGATTATAACTAAGGGCTAAGAAGAGTACGAGGTAGAAGGAATCCTTAAGAGCCGAAAGAAGCAGGGGAAGGCAGAGTACCTAGTAAAATAGAGAGGATAGGCAGAGCCTACGTAGGAACTATACGAGGCCCTACAGGACACAACTGCACTGGACAGGTAGGAGGAGAACTATCCCCCTGCCTAGTTACAGTAACACTGCACTGTACGGCGAAGAGGGGCACGATCTACCCTAAGGACAGGGTAGCCGCCAGTAACTTAAGTTGCTAAAGGATCGAGAATAACGATGTAGGACACTATAGGACCCTAATAACACGACACTGTACGACACTGTACGAAGGAAGGGCTAGAGGAAGGGAACAGCCAGAAAACAGGAGAGGCGGAAAGCGGAAGTAAGAGAGGTTAAGAGCGACACCGTCTAAAAACTTTTATATACTACCTTAAGGTAGCCTACTAGCCACTAACCCTGGGACCTAGGGCAGCCAACTCTACACCTATAACCTTATTTACCTCCTAGACGGAAGGAGCCCTAGCACTAGGAAAGGTAGAAGGGTAGCTTAGTAACACCCTGCTGCTAATTAATGTAGTACCTAAGATGTCAGCTTAGACTGTACAGGGGACGGAAACCCGTACGAACCAGAAGCGAAGCTGTTAGTCAAATTAAGCATCCTACTGCCAGAGGTAGAAATAGGAGGAGACCCTAGCCGGACGAGCAGAGGGGGAGCCAGCAACCACGAGGGAGCTACGATAAGCATAGCCGGACGGGGCAGGTAGCATAGTAGTAGTAACTGGTAGTAGCTAATAGCTAGTAGTTAGTAGTAGTAATAGTAGTAGTAGTGTACAGCTAGACAGAAGGGTAGCAGGTAGAGGATAAAGAAGAAAGAGAAGAAGAGAGAGAGAGGAAAGGGAAGGGGTTTATATACAGGGTAGTGGCTGCTTGCCTTATAGGGCAATACCAACTAGGGCAGCTGCTATAACTATATAAAGGGGGACAAGCAAGGCAACTACAACCTAAAGCTAGTACGAGCGACGGCCGACTAGACAACCGGACAGAGGCGGGAACATCTACCTAGAAGTAAAACTCCGGACGACGACCAAGGGACAGGGACAATAACCAGATAACCCAGTAGCACTGGACTGTACGGTTAGGACGTAGAGTGTATAGCTAGGGCTCGAGAGTAGGAGAAGAAGGAGCAGAGGGGACCGAGCACCTCCTGCACCTTTATAACTACGAGCAGGCCTCCTAAGCCTTAACCTCGGCTTCGTTAAATTAAGAAACGGAACTAGCCAAGGTTAGGTAGAAGCGATCCAGCACCCCCTGCCTTCCCTGCCTACGGACTTAGGAGGACAAGTCTAAGGTTAAACCGAGGGAGAGGGAGGCTAACAGTAAAGCGCCTAGGCAAGGACAGGAAAGCGCTACCTAGCAAAGGAACAACAGGAGCTAAGGGTGTTCGACACGGCGCCGTACGAAAAGGGCACTACGAGAGGGGGGGAGGGGGGGGGTATTGTTAGGGGGCGCCGCCCAGCCTAGGTCCTAGACCTGACCTAAGCCAGCCGTCGCCCTAAGGACTGCGACTTAGCGGCGCTAGCATACCCTACCCTCTGTACAGAACTACCGACAGGACCCTACTCCTATATAGAGGGAGAACCCTATAGTCCTATATAGAGGGGAACTGCCGCCCCTCTAAACAGAGGGAAAACTCTGCACTACTATACAGAGGGGGAACTCCCGATCCTCTGTACAGAGTGTAAACCTTGCACCCCTATACAGAAGGAAATTGCTAGCTTAGCTTCGTAGGTACAAATTGCACAGCAGCGGACGACGAAGGAACTGCCTATTAGTTCCTTTATATAGATACCTAACCTTAAGTTTCTGAACCAAGATTCTTAAGCCCTTTACAGTGTGTTGCTCTCTCGTTCCTTCGGTATAGATTGGAATGTCGTCCAAGTAGATAGACACAAACCTTTCTAGCATGTCTATAAGGGTGTGGTTTATAAATCGTTGCTACACAGCCGGCGCGTTGGTAAGTCCGAAAGGCATTACTAACTACTTAAAATTGCCTATACGCGTAGCGAATGTCGTAAGGTCTTCCGTTTGTCCTTCCTCGTTCCTTAACCGGTAGAACGCTTAGCGAATATCTAGCTTGCTAAACCACTTAGCCTTTGCTACTCTTTGTATAGTCTTTGATACGGATGTAGATGTGGACAGCTGGCAGCTAGGCTTGGCAGGGCCAGGCTTGGCGCACACTCAAATGCCTCCACCTCTGCTTGTACGTAGATTCTTCCCTCTCCAGCCTTGGATATAGTTATTAAAGACGGGTATTGACCTTGCGTCTACTGCAGTCAGATTATTATATCTAAGGCTCACTCCAACAACACCCGCACTACGCGAAAGAGCCCGTTGAATTACATCCGGGTACTCGATTAACGTACGTGCAATCAACCTAGAGTGTGTACTGTATACGTACAAAGGAGGCCGTCGAATTATATCCGGTTACTTAATTGTGCATGTGCATACTACTCTACCCCCCCTCCCCTGATCGAGAAGAAGAGAGAGTTTTAGGGAAGAGAAGTGCCCCTATTAAGAAGAAGAAGAGTTTTGAAGAGAGAGAAGTGCCCCTACGAGAGGGATGTTAGGAAGAGAAGTACCCCTACGAGCAGATCGTACGAGTTTTGAAGTTCTAAGATAGAGCGAGAAGGACGAGAGCGAGAAGGACGACGACGGAGCGACGACGACGAGGAGCGAGAGCGAGGAGCGAGAGCAAGGAGCGGGAGCAACGACGACGGAGCGACGACGACGGAGCGACGACAACGAGAGCGCACCTAGCAGGACCTAGGGCAACGACATTCGTTTTTTCGGGTCTTTGACAGACCATTCTATTCAGACACCGGCCTATCGAGACGTACGGCCAGCCAGCGATCGAGGCGTACGTTCAACAATCGAGACATATAGCAATTGGTTTAGCGACAAGACAAGCGACATGTTCAGTACAAGGGACGGCAGCACGTTCAGAAGCACCAGGCTGAGCACCAGGTAGAGCACCTAGGCACGAGCACCTAGGCACGAGCACCAGACAACAGAGGGCACAGCTGCAGGCAACACAGGGCAGCTACAGACAACATACGCTGTTCAGGTTCAGAAGAGCTGCAGACAGGCACAGCTGCTACAGACAGGCACAGCTGCTGCAGACAGGCACAGCTGCTGCAGACAGGCACAGCTGCTGCAGACAGGCACAGCTGCTGCAGACAGGCACAGCTGCTGCAGACAACACAGACAACAGAGGCACAGCTGCAGACAACCAGGCCGAGCACCAGGCTAAGCGAGCACTAGGCACGAGCACCCAGGCCGAGCACCAGGCAGAGCACTAGACAAAGCACAGGCAAAGCACAGGCAAAGCGACCGTCGAGAATAAGAGGCGACGGCTCGAGAAGCGGCACAGTTTGGAAGCACCTGTTTAGAATCGAGCGACCTTTACGACATCTGCAGCTGCGGCCCCGACGACCTCCGAGACCTCTGCGACGGCTTAAGAAGCGAGCGACCGTCGAGAAGTGACCGTTCGAGAAGCGACCGTCTGAGGAGCGACCGTCGAGAAGCGAGCGACCGTCTAAGAAGCGAAGCGACGGCTCGAGAAGCGAGCGACCGTCGAGAAGCGAGCGACCGTCGAGAAGCGAGCGACCGTCGAGAAGCGACATACGTAGGCTGCGACCTCTGCGCCCCCAACAACCTCCGCGACCTCCGCGGCGGCCTCGACGACCTCCGCGACCTCTGCAACCTCCGAGAACTCCGCGACCAAGGCAGCAAACAAGGCACTAAAGCGACGTCAAAAGGCACGAGATTGAGGCTCAAAAAGGCACGAGATTGAGGCTCAAAACGCACGGAAATTGAAGCTCAAAAGCGACCTTAAAAGCGACCTGTTTTGGTGCGACCTAATTGGCTGATTGCGATTAATGGATTGATTACGATTGATGAATTGATTGCGATTGAGGGCAATCGCTAGTTGGGGAGGGCGGTAGTAATACGGATGTGGATGTAGACAGCTGGCAGCTAGGCTTGGCAGGGCCAGGCTTGGCGCACACTCAAATGCCTCTACCTCCGCTTGTACGTAGATTCTTCCCTCTCCAGCCTTGGATATAGTTATCAAAGACGGGTATTGACCTTGCGTCTACTGCAGTCAGATCAGTCTTATCGATTAGAGGCAGCGGATACACATCTCTCTTAGTAACCTTATTAAGGCTACGGTAGTCTACGCACAGTCGGAGACTACCTCCGGGTTTCTGTACGAAAAGAATTAGTAACGCATATTCCGCTAAGCTTAGCGTAATAAACTTCTTCGCTAGATTCTCTCAAACAAACACTTCTACCTAGTCCAGCTCGGCCGGCGATAAGCGTCTTAGGGGTTCGGTTCTTGGCAGCGCGGCTCCTTCTTTTAACCGGATCTTGTTGTTATATTCCGGTCGGTAGAGTGGCAAGAGGTTAGAGTCAGCCTTCGAGAATGTAAGAGGCTTAAGAATCTTGGTTCAGAAACTTAAGGTCAGGTATCTATATAAAGGAACTAATAGGCAGTTCCTTCGACGTCTGCTCTGTACGATTTGTACCTACGAAGCCAAGCTAGCAATTTCCCCTTTGTGCCGAGGTGCAAGGTTCACCCTCCGTACAGAGGATCGGGAGTTACCTCCTCTATACGGTAGTGCCGGGTTTCCACCCCCCCCCCTAATCCGAGGGGCAGTAGCTTCCCTTTGAGCAGGACCGTAGTGTTCTCCCTCCGTACGGAGGTAGGGTCCTGTCGGTTACTCCGTATAGAGGGTAGGGTCGTGCTGGCGCCGCTAAGTCGCAGTCCTTAGGGCGACAGTCGGCTCAGGTCGGGTTCAGGACCTGGGCTGGGCGGCGCCCCCTAACAATACCCCCCCCCTTTCCCTTTCTCGTAGTGCTTCGTCCGTACAGCAGCGTGTCTAAACCACCTAGCTCCTGCTGTTCCTTTGGCAGGTTGTAGCTTCCTATTTCGTCCGGTCGTCCGAGTCGTCGTCCCTCGTCACTTCCCCCGGGTTGTAGTTGCTTCTTGCTATTTTACCTGTCTGCAGCAGCTGCCTTGCTTGCTATTCCCACTATAGCAGGCAGTCAGCCTAAGCCTTCTCCCTTCTCTTCCCTTCCCCTTTCTCTTTTCCCTATACAACGTCCACTATCTACTACCGTCTACTACCGTCCACTATCCGCTACTATGTCTGCCCCGTCCGGTCCCCTCGTCGCTGCTGGCCCCGCCCCTCCCCCTCGTCCGGCCGGAGTCCCCCCCCACTTTGACTACGTACGGTGGGGCCCCTAACTTAACTAGCAGCTACTCTTCCGGTTCGTACGGATTCTTATCTTCTGTACGGTCTAATCTGACGTCTTAGGTGCTACACCTGCAAGCAGCAGGATGCGGCTGGGCTCCCCTTCTACCCCTTCTAGTGTGACCCCGCCCAGGTTACACCCGATCGGGTGGCTACGGCCCGGCCGTCGTACGTTAACGCCCTCCTTATCGCTACCTGGGGCCAGCCCTGTGCCCCCTGCCCCAACTCCCCCTAGCCCTTACTTAGCCTATACCGCCTCCTAGGTTTCTGGGCTAGGGTGTGTGCCTTATGCAAGTGGAAGGATAGCTCCCTCTACTGCCCCTTCCGCCGTCTGGGGGAGGCACGTAGGGGGGGGGGGGGTGCCTCTGCTCCCTGGGGCTGGCCCTGGTGGGGGGGGGGGGGGGGGGGGGGGGGGGGGGGGGGGGGGGGGGGGGGGGGGGGGGGGGGGGGGGGGGGGGGGGGGGGGGGTAGTGGCTAGTGAGCCACCCCCCCCCTTAGGTAGTGTGAGAAATTTCGGACAGTGTCCTTCCCAGCTCTTCTTATTTCCACTTCCCCTCCTATTTGTCCCTTGGCTGTTCCTACCCTCCAGCCCTTATCTCGTACGGTGTCGTACGAAGTTGTGTCAGTAGGGTACTGTAGCGTCCTACGTCGTAGTATTCGATCCTTTAACAACCCAGGTTTGTCTGCAGCTACCCTGTCCTTAGGGTAGATCGTGCCTCCTTCCGCCGTACGGCGCAGTGTTACTGTAGCTGGGCAGGGGAATGGTCCTCCTCCTATCTGTCCAGTGCGGTTGTGTCTTGCAGGGCCTCGTACGGTTCCTATGTAGGCTCTGCCTATCCTCTCTATTTTACTAAGTACTCTGTCTTCCTCTGCTTCCTCCAGCTCTTAAGGATCCCCTCTACCTCGTACTCTTCTTAGCCCTTGGTTATAATTGCAGGTAGGTGCCCGTCGTCAGTCGTCTAATGCGGCAAGGGGTCTGTGCTTGCCGGTCGTATAAGGTCTACATAAAAGACTGGGTAAATCCCTAGGGGAGTGTTTAGTCGTACAGCGTATATCCCTACCGGCCGGATTACCGTAAACTTCCTGTTTCTCTAATCCAACTTCTTGCTTAGCCGGTCTATACGGATGTTTCGCTGGTTTAGCCAGACCTTATCCCCTGCCTCGTACCTTGGTGCAGCCTGTCGTCCCTTGTTGGCCTGCTCTTCCGCGTTCTGCTAGGCTAGGGCCAGGCTTGCTTTTGCCTATTAGTAGGCGTTCGTAATCGTCCGTACGATAGCCTCTCCTTGCTGGATTAGGGATCGTACAGGGCGTAGGGTGTTGCTACTTGGGGTCGGTAGGAGCGGGGAATAGTCGTATCTATAGGTTATAAAGAAGGGGGACAGTCCTGTAGCATCGGCCGTACGGCTGTTAATAGCCAGCTCCGCTATTAGGAGGAGGCGGTTCCAGTTTATCTGGTTATAGTCGACGTACGCTCGGAGGTACGCCTCTAGGGTTGAGTTAGCCCTCTCCGTCGCCCCGTCCGTCTGCAGGTGCTATGCAGTAGATAGGCGACGCTCTACCCTTAGTAACTAGCAGATCCGTGCCCAGAGTTGGCTCGTAAACTGTGACCCCCGGTCTAATACAATTGACCTAGGGAAACCGTGCTTGCTGAACGTCGTCTGGATAAAGGCCTAGGCGGTGTCTTTAGCTATAATGGAGTCCATCCCCTCCAGTATTACCCCCTTCGTCAACTTGTCCGTAACTACTATAATGTTTCGCCGTCCGTTACTCTTAGGGAGGTCCGTAATAAAGTCTACGGTCAGGTCTTGCTAGGGTCGATCCAGTATCGGCAGGGGCTTCAGCAGCCTATGCTTTAGCTCGCGCTAGGGCTTCGTTCGTCCGTATACATTGCAGTTCCGTACGAACCTGCGAATGTCCTTCGCTATCGCTGGCCAGTAGTAGTCCCGGGCGATAATGCTGTACGTCTCCTCGCGCCCTAGGTGCCCGGTAGCTATAGAGTTATGTGCTCGTTGTATTAAGCCTGTACGGAGCTTCTCGTCTGCCGGGACCTATATCCGATTTCTGAACTTCAGGTTGTTCTCCTCGTCCACTGAACACTCGGCTGCCGATACCTTTAGGTGGAGCTCGGTTGGGAGTTTCCGTTGCCCTCCCTAGATCGCTATACGGGCCCCTCGGTATGCCTCGTCCTTTTCCACTGCCTCTCCCTAAGCTTGCAGTTGGGGTTCCTATAGATGTGTCGCCGCTAGGTAGATAGTCTCCCCGCCTGGCTCTTCCTTGAACATCTGGAATGTCCGCGACTTTAGCCGGTCGTCCTCGTACGTCGTTGGCATATCCTGGTCCCGTCTAGACAGTGCGTCGGCCCTGCTGTTGTCCTTACCCTTGCGGTACTGGAGTCTTATGTTAAACCGGCTTAGGTACATTGCCTATCGTACGTGCCTCTTAGACAGCTTCCGGGGTTAAGTGAAGTATTCCAGGTTCTTGTAGTCCGTTAGGGCGAGGAACTTAGGCACTGAGCGGAGTTCCCTATCCTAGGCTTCGCAACACCGTACGACTGCCAGCAACTCTTTGTCGTAGATAGGGTAGTTGCACTTAGCCGGGGAGTTCTTCTTAGAGAAATACGCGCATAGGTGTAGGAGTCCGTCCGGGCCTACCTGTAACAGGATACCCCTAATGCAGTACCCTAAGGAGTCGGTTTCCAGTATTGTCGTACGCTCCGGGTCAAAGGCGGCGAGCGTTGGTCCTGTAGTAAAGAGCTCTTTTAGCTTGTCGAAGCTCTTATTGCATTCGTCCGACCATTTAAACTGCTTGTCCTTGTGCGTTAGCTTAACTAGGGGGCGTACGATTTCCGAGTAGTTCTGTATAAACTGGCGGTAGAAGTTGGCAAACCCAAGGAATTCCCGTACGCCCTTGACGTTTATAGGCGGCTTCCATAGCTTAATAGCATCAATCTTCTTCCTATCTATGCTGATGCCTTTCCCTGCCTTGATAATAAAACCTAGGTATTTCGTACGTTGGACACCGAACTTATACTTGTCGATGTCGAGGTACAAGCCCGCCTGCTGCAGACGGTCCAGCACCTTCTTGACATCCTGTACGTAGTCTGCGTAGGTGCCGTCCGTAAAAACCAGGGTATCGTCGAGGTATGCCGAGCAGATGTCGTCTAGTAACCCTTGCAGGGACTTGTTAATGTACCTTTGGAAGGTTGCCGGTGCATTGGCAAGGCTAAAGGGGGTAACCAGCCACTCAAAAAGACCGTATCTCGTACGGAAGGCAGTTATCTATTTACAGCCTTCCTTGATCCGTATCTTGTAGAAGGCCGAGACTACGTTAAGCTTGGTGAACCACTTCGCCTTGCTGATCCGTCCGAGGGTCTCCTTAATAAGGGGTAGAGGGTACCGGTCCTTCTTAGTAATCGCGTTAATGCCTCTGTAGTCTATACAGAAACGCAATCCAGCCTTCCCCTCCTTGTAGACAAACAGTACTAGGGCTCCTGCGGACGACGTACTGGCCCGGATAAACCCTTTGGCAAGCAGGTCGTCCAGCGTCTTGCGCAGTACTAGGAGTTCTCTAGAGGACATCCCGTACAGCGGTCCGTACGGTACCTCCGGCAGGCTCCTATCCGGGCGGGGTTCTAGCTGGATGTTATGGTCAATCCCTTCCCCTCGGTGTAGCAGTAGTTTCGAGGCCGACTTCGGTTCAAAGAGGTCCAGGTACCTAACATACTCTCTTAGGAGCTTCGTACAGGGGTTTGTCGCTTCCTTAGGTGTTAATGCCTTCTCGATGTCCGCCGTTGCTGTGTTGATTTCGGCCTTAGCATTGCTACCTTGCAGGGACCTGCCCTGGTCCCGGATTCTCCGCTTTGTTGCTGCCAGGTACAGCCGTCCTCGTCCGACGTCCAGCTTGCCCTTCTAGCGCTCTATCTAAGGCTTCCCTAGTATTAGGTTATACCCCAACTTGTCCTGTACGACATAGAGGTACGAGTCTTGCTCGTAGTGTCCTTGTACCTCCATTGTTACTTTTACTATGTAGGTAATGTCCGGTCCCCGCCCGGTAATGCCCAGCATGCGTACAGGTACCGTAGGGGCCGTCTTAATCCGATGTCTCCGTACGAAGTCTTCGCTAATTACTCTATACACCAAACATCCTGTGTTAATCAGTGTCCGCGCCGTTGCGGACCCGTTCAATGTCGGCTGTACGATAAACGGCGTCGTCGTTATGTAATTGCTCTTAAAAGATGGCCAAGTAATGCTTTGATTTGGCAGTCTATCTCGCACCCGCCTCTAGCAGAGTCTTCGCTTAGAGGCTAGTCTTTTCCCGACTCGTCGTCGTCCAAGTAGGACACCTGATCTTCTCGTTAAGGCGCTGCAGTAGCCACCCTTGCGGTGGTCGGCCGTCCCCTAGGTCTCTCTGCTGGCAGGAGCCCGCAATTCCGTACGGTGTGGCCTATCTTGCTACACCGGTAACAGCTCCCTTCTGCTCGCCTCTTGTTAAGGGTAGCTGTGTCTACCTATTGCGCCTTCTTAGTGGCGGCCCTTGGCCGTACGGTGGCTGCTGCTGCCACCCTCGTCGTCGTCGGTTCCTAGTCTATAGCATCTGTCTGTCGCTAGGGAGGTTGTCTTATCTCCTAAGCACGGCCTATCCGTCCTAGCCTGCGTTGCTGGTCGTCGACTATCCTAAGAAGGTTACAAAATTCCTTGTACGTAGCTGGCCGCATTACACCCACTAGCCCCGTTATAATTTCCTTAGAGAGGCCTACCTCTAGAGAGGTAATTTTTATCCTGTCCTCCTATTGGAGACCCCCTGCTTCTGCCAAAGTCTGGTCAAATTCCGCAAGGAATTCTCGTACGGTCTTGCGTCCTTGTTTTATCGTGTTGACCCGTAGGAGCGCTCGGCTCTTGCGGTCCGGGTCCTTGTAGCTCTTGTCCAGAGCGGCCTAGAGCATCGTCGTCGTAGCCATTGCCGGGTTGGCAATAGCCGTCTCGTAGTACGGCAGAATTCGTACTGCCGCCCTGCCCTTCAACCTCCTAAAGAGGTAGACTACCTTGTCCAGCTCGGTCGGGTATGCTCCTAAGTCAACTAGGAGCTTAGAGCGCATCTAAGCCGCCTAGGAGGGGTACTCGGCCGGGGCCTCACCATCGTATGTAGAGACGTCGGGGAGTTTGCTCTTGGGGGTCGGGGTAGGAGTCATCGTGTTCGTCGTCGTAGGGGTCGGATCGCGATCGGACGCCCTAAGCTGTCGTAGCTCCTGTTCCTGTTGGGAAATCATCGCAGCCTAGTAGCTTACTTGCTGTTCGAGCTGCCTCTTGCTTTCCAGCAGCTCCTCGTACACGCAGTGCATGTGTCCCTCTATAGCCGTAGGTTCTATAGGGATGTCGCCGTCCATCTTGCTCTATCACCGCGGTCACCGACAGTGAGATCAGTTCCTAATATAAGGGGGCTTAAGAATCTTGGTTCAGAAACTTAAGGTCGGGTATCTATATAAAGGAACTGATAGGCAGTTCCTTCGACGTCTGCTCTGTACGATTTGTACCTACGAAGCCAAGCTAGCAATTTCCCCTTTGTACCGAGGTGCAAGGTTCACCCTCCGTACGGAGGATCGGGAGTTACCTCCTCCGTACGGTGGTGCCGGGTTTCCACCCCCCCCCCCCCCTAATCCGAGGGGCGGTAGCTTCCCTTTAAGCAGGACCGTAGTGTTCTCCCTCCGTACGGAGGTAGGGTCCTGTCGGTTGCTCCGTACGGAGGGTGGGGTCGTGCTGGCGCCGCTAAGTCGCAGTCCTTAGGGCGACGGTCGGCTCAGGTCGGGTTCAGGACCTGGGCCGGGCGGCGCCCCCTAACAGAGAAGACGTTAGTGTAACTATAGAGTTCTTTCGGTAACACCTCTAGTAGATTTATCTCTTCTTCCGCTATTATCTTCTAGTAGTCTTTAATATCCTTTATTAAGATAGCGTAAATCTCGTTGTCCGATAACCTCGCGAGAGTCGTTAAAGCCTCTGAGCTTAGCATTCCAATCGTGTTTCGAGGGTCGGACCGATCCTTCGGAACAGCTTCGATAGTCGTAGCGTTCGGTTCCACTGCGACCTCGGTAACTGATTTGACGGCGGCGGGGCCGCTGTATAGTGTTTTGAATCCGAGTGTGCCTTTACCTACATTAATAACTGCTCTCTAGTTCTTTATCCATTTTTGTCCTATAATAATTTCAAACCTTCCGATATCCATAATCCGGAACGTCGCCTCCGTAGTGCGGCCAGCTAGGGTAGTCTTTAATAGCACATAATACGTAACACTCTCTGTGTCTTGTCCGTTGTACGCCGAAATCTGTATCGGTAATGCCAGCTCCACCGGATAGCCGTATCCGTTTATTAGCTTTGGAACCAATCGATAGTGGATCGCCGTGCCGAGAAGGGCTCCCGTGTCGATAAAAGCTCTTAGCTAAAGTGGTTTGCTCGAGCTATCGAGGGAGTGGACGGTAATTGGAAGGATAATAGCTGTTTCTGTATTTATTTCTACTGCTGCTGAGAGCGGATCGCTGCAGCTGTTGATACTTCCTCTCTCTAGTAACGTAGTTCGTGTTAGTGCCCTATTGTCTATACTGAATAGGGGGCCTATCCGTCTAGCTAGTCTTGTCCCAGGATTCTTGGTAGCACTCCACCGTCTACACTGTTGGTGTCGTTCAGAGCCGGCTCGATAGCTTGTATAGTCTTTCTCGGCGGCTGCAGCTGCTTCGTAATACGATACTCCTGCTTCTGCTAGGCCGTTGCTTGGCATCTTGTAGCGATATAACTAGGCTTTCTATATGCATAGCAAGTAGGGACGAACGACGAACGCAGTGACTAATAAGATAGCTGTGGAGGTGCCCTCCGGAAAGGTGCAGGGGGTCGCGTTACCTGCGTTATCGACAGCTTCTAGGTTAAATCGCGCGATTTCTCGTAAGCGCTCAGGTTTCTCGCTATAACTCTCGCTCTGTGCACGAAACTCTTAAGGTCTTTATCTTCTACTAAGGCTATAGCTGCGGCCAGTTTAGGGTTCAGCTTCTGCCTTAGTAGATAGAGCTGCTTATCTTCCGACACTCTCGCTCTGATTGCATATTTTCTAAACAGTCCGTAGAACTCTTCGAACGTCTGCCGGTTCTGGTTGATCTTATCCAGCTGTTCGCGGGCCGTCTTCTTTCAGAAGGGGTCCCCGAAGCGTTAATCCAGCGCTTTAATCGCTTCTTCGGCAGTTACCTCTTCTAGGTCTGCTACTAGCGAAAAAGCTTCGCCTTCTAATCGCGACTCTAGGTAGGCCAATCTATCTCTGGCACTGTTTCCGGCGTAGTCGCAGTCTATCTTGTTCTTTATCTTCTTCTTAAACGCTTCCTAGTCTTTAGGGTCTCCTCCTCTAAACACCGGTAGGTCTGGTAGTAATGTTATTAAGGTGCTACCTTAACTATAGGCCGCCGGTAAGGTGGTCTCTGCTTGTTCTTCTCGGCGCAGTAGCGGCGACATCGCTGCCTCTATCTTAGCTAACTGGGCCTTTATCGCTTTCAGTTGTGCTAGTCGGTTTGCTGCTTGGTTTTCCAGCCTATCTATAATGGTCTCTGCCGATTCCTTCTCGGCTCTTACTGCTTCGTTTCCCTCTCTTCATCTCCTGTTTTCTTCCGTGTTTCTATAAAACTTCTTCTCGATAAAGGTAATAATATCGAAAACCTTCTTAGCTCTATTCTCTACCAGATACTCTTCTATTTCCTCCAGCGTACGTGCATACAGCTTCGTATAGCTCTCTATGCCCCTCTTCGCTTTATCTATCTCTTCTTCTGTAAGGCCCTTAGTGGCTATTCTGTCGTCGAGGATGCTAATATGTCTATCCCTTAGTCTATTAGTCTTTCTCTTTCTGCTGCAGCCTGTAACGCCGCCCTCTACTGTTAAGAAGCTCTCTATAGCTATCTTACGGTGCTAGTGTTTAGTTTGGTTTGTGTAGTGCGCGTGCGTTATTCGGGTGTCCAGATAGTTTAACAGTCCCTTTCGCGCAGCGCGAGGATAGTGTAGTAAGTGAGTTCGAGATATAATAATCCGGGCACGCAGATAAGATTCAATACAGCCTTTTTAATAACTATATCTCGAACTAAGGAGGGAAAGGAATCTATGTAGTAGTAGGTAGGAGCTTTGGGAGTAGTGTGCCAAGGCCCGGCTTAGTCCGGAAGGGCCGAGCCGAAATTCTGAGTGTCCACCCTATCGCTTAGTCCTACCCCTTTCTGCCGCCGCAACAGGGATCGGAAGCGGCTTTAGTAGACCGGCCGGAAGGCTGTAACAGGGCTTCGCGACTCGGTACACTTAACAATTAGCAATAAACTGGTGGATCCGTTTAAAGATTCGCGGAAACTAGTAGATCGTCCTTACGGCTTCTATCGTCTTCTTCGAGCCTGCGTAGCCGACGTCTTTAGAACTATAAACTAGCTGGGTAACCTCTGTAATTAGTTCTTCCAGAACTATTAGCTTCCCTAAGCCGGTTTTGCCAAGCTTCTGCTGCTAATTAAGCTATTCCACTTTCTCGTAGAGCGTCTCTTCTTCGGTCAGCGGTTCTATTGTGCTAATCCCTGCTTCTTTTAACACCTTAGCATCTACTATCCGTTCGGTCAACACCTTCTGGAACATGTTCGGATCTTCTTTTGCGTAGCTAGTCTTCTCACCTTCTCGTTAGCACGTTAGCCTTTCTGTTTTAAGCTCCTGGTCGATAGGTAATCTTTAAGTCGAATCCAGATAAGTAGGCAGTCTACCGAGCTTGGCGCTGCGATAGCTTCTGCATCTTTATAAAGTAGGTAAGTAACTGGTAATCCGTAAGGACCTGGACTGTGCTCTTTCTAGCTATAAGCTCCAGTTTCCACTCCTCAAAAGCCTAAATAATAGCCAACAGCTCTTTATTATAAATAGCGTAGTTCCGCTTAGCATTATTTATAGACTTGCTAAAGAAAGCCACCAGATAGAGAGTTTCGTCGTCGCTATATTAAGAAAGGACCCCTACTGTTACTGTGTCGGAAGCGTCCGTTTCTACGTAGATCGTCTTTTCCAGTCGGAAGTGCGCTAGAACTGGCGCTAAGGCCACTGCTTCTTTTAGCTAGATAAAAGCTTCTGTGCACTTCTTATTCTATAGGCTAGCGGCCTCCTTCTTTAGTACTTCGTTTAGGGGTCTCGCTATCTTGCTAAAGTCCTTAATAAACTGTCGATAGTAGCTGCAGAATCCGAGAAACGCTGTAATTTGCGTAGTGTTTCCGGATTTTGGTTGCTTCTATTCCGCTACAGCGGCGACCTTTAAGGAGTCTATCCGAATCTCTTCTCTTCCGACGATAAGACCGAGATATTTGACCTCGGTCTAATAGAACTCACTCTTCTTCGTGTCTGCGTTTAAGCCAACCTCGCAGAGCCTAGTCAACACTTTCTCGATGTAGTCTGTGTGTTGCTCTCTCGTCCCTTTAGTGTAAATAAGGATGTCGTCTAAGTAAATAGACACGAACCGCTCCAGCATGTCTATAAAGGTATAGTTTATAAAACGCTGCTACACTGCCGACGCGTTAATAAGGCCGAAGGGTATAACTAACTACTTGAAATTGCCGATACGCGTAGCGAACGTCGTAAGATCTTCTGTCCGCCCTTCTTTGTTTCTTAGATAATAGAAAGCTTGGCGAATATCTAACTTGCTAAACTACCTAGTCTTCGCTACCCGCTGTATAGTCTTATCGATTAGCGGCAGTGGATATAAGTCTCTCTTGGTAACCTCGTTAAGGCCTCGGTAATCTACGTACAGTTAGAGGCTACCTCCGGGCTTTGGTACAAAAAGAATTGGCAACGCATACTTGGCTAAGCTTGGCGTAATAAACTTCTTCGCCGGATTCTCTCGAACAAACACTTCTACCTAATCCAGCTCGGCTAGCGATAGTCTTCTTAAGGGCTCGGTTCTTAGTAGCGTAGCTCCTTCTTTTAATCGGATCCTATTGTCGTATTCCGGTCGATAGAGCGGCAGGAGGTTGGAGTCGGCTTTTAAGAACACGTTAGTGTAACTATAAAGTTCTTTTGGTAATACCTCTAACGAGTCTACCTTATCTTCCGCTATTATCTTTCAGTAGTCCTTAAATGTCTTTTATCGAGATAGCGTAGATCTCACTGTCTAGCGACCTCGCAAGTGTCGTTAAAGCTTCCGAGCCCAGCATTCCTATCGTGTCCGGAAGGTTGGGCCGATCGATCAGAGTCGCTCCGATGGTCGTAACGTTCGGTTTCGCGGCGACGACGGTGACTAATTCGGCAGCGACGCCGCTCTGCTGGTTCTTGAACCCTAGCGTACCTTTACCTACGTCGATAACGGCTTTCTAGTTCTTTATCTATTTCTGCCCTATCATAATGTCGAACCGTCCAATGTCTATAATTCGGAACGTAGCCTCCGTAGTCCGAACAGCCAGTGTAGTCCTTAGTGGCACATAGTGCGTAACACTTTCCGTGTCCTGTCTGTTGTACGCCGAAATTCGCGTCGGCGATGCTAATTCCACTAGGTAACTATATCTGTTTATTAGCTTCTGAACTAATCGATAGTGGATCGCGGTGCCGATAAGAGCTCCTGTGTCGATAAAGGCCTTCAATTGGAGTAGTCGGTGCGAGCCTTCGAGGGGGTGGACTGTAATCCGAAGGATAATAGCGGTTTCTGTATTCACTTCTACAGCCGCCGAGAGTGGATCGCTACAACTGTTAATGCTTTCTTCTTCCGGTAGCGCGGACCGCGCTAGTGTCCTATTGTCTATGCTAAATAGGGGGCCTATCTGTCTAGCTAGTCTTTTCCTAAGATCCTTAGTAGCACTCTACCGTCTACACTGTCAGTGTCGTTCGGAGCCGGCTCGATAGTTTGGACAGTCTTTCTTAGCAGCTGCGGCTTCGTAGCACGATACTCCTGCTTCTGCTAATCCGTCGCTTGGTATCTCGTAGCGATGTAGCTAGACTTTCTATACGCGTAGCAGGTAGGGACGAACGACGAGCGCGGTAAAAAAGATAGCTGCTGCGGTGCTCTCTGGAAAGGTGCAGGGGGTCGTATTGTCGGCGTTAACTGCTTCTAAATCGGTTCGCGCGATGCCAATTTCGCGTAGGCGCTTAGGTTTCTAGCAGTAACTCTCGCTCGGTGCACAAAGCTCTTAAGGTCTTTATCTTCCACCGACGCTATAGCGGCGGCCAGTTCAGGGTTTAGCTTCTGCCTTAGTAGGTACAGCTGCTTATCTTCTGACACTCTAGCTCTAATAGCATATTTTCTAAACAGTCCGTAGAACTCCTTAAACGTCTGCCGGTTCTGGTTAATCTTATCTAGTTGCTTATAGGCTGTCTTCTTCCAGAAGGGATCTCCGAAGCGTTGGTCTAGCGCTTTGATTGCTTCTTCGGCAGTTACCTCTTCTAGGTCTGCTACTAGCGAAAAAGGTTTACCTTCTAACTGCGACTCCAGGTAGGCCAGCCTATCTTCTTTACTGTTTTCGGCATAGTCGCGGTCTATCTTATTCTTTATCTTCTTCTTAAATGCCTCCTAGTCCTTAGGGTCTCTGCCTCTAAACGCCGGTAGGTTAGGTAGTAACGTTATTAAGGTGCCGCCTTAACTGTAGGCTGCTAGTAAGGCGGTCTCTGCTTGCTCTTCTCAGTGTAGTAGCAGCGCCGACGACATCGCTGCTTCCATCTTAGCTAACTAAGTCTTTATTGCCTTTAGTTGTGCTAGTCTATTCGCCGCTTAGTCTTCTAGCACGTCGATAATAGTCTCTGCCGATTCCTTCTTAGCCCTTACCGCTTTGTTTTCCTCTCTTAACTGCCTCTTCTCTTCTAGGGTTCTGTAAAACAGCGTCTTAATAAGGTCTATGCCGTCGTAGACCTTCCCTACTCCGTTCTCGTTTACGTAATCTTTAAGTTCCTCGAGTGTGCAGTCGTGGATCTTCTTATATTCGGTTATTCGTTCCTTAATCTATGCAGTCTCTTCTGCTGTAAAACCTCTAATAATAAACTTATTATTAATAACGCTAGAGCGCCTACTCGCTCTCTTACTCTTTTCTCTTCTGCTTCTGCTTCGGCCTATAACGCCGCTCTCTACCGTTAAGAAGCTCTCTATAGCTGTCTTAAAGTGCTAGTGTCTAGTCTGGTATATGTAGTGCGCGTGCGTTATTCGGGTGTCTAGATAGTTTAACGGCCCCTTTCGCGCAGTGCGGAGTTGGTATAGTAAGTAAGTTCGAGATATAACAATCCGGGCACGTAGATATAATTCAATACGGCCTTTTTAATAACTATATCTCGAACTAAGGAGGGAAAGGAATCTATATAGTAGTAGGTAAGGGCTTTAGGGGTAGCATACTAAGGCCCGGCTTGGTCCAGAAGGGCCGAGCCGAAATTCTAAGGGTCTACCCTATTACTTAGTCCCACCCCTTTCTGCTGCCGTAACAGGCACCTTCGCTCGAATTACGTGCTTCTAGAGTTGTCTATAAAACTCTTCGAACGATAAACAGTGCTAGTTGATCTGTTAAGTTGTTTACAAGCCGTCTGCTTACAGAAGTAGTCGGCGAAGCGCTGATCTAAGGCTTTAATAGCTTCTATAGCAGTAGCTTCTTCTAAGTCTGCCACTAACGTAAATACTTTACCGTCTAGCTGTAACTAAAGGTATACTAACTTATCGTCTTCGCTGTTGCTAGCATAATCGCAGTTTATCTTATTTATTATCTTCTTCTTAAAAACTTCCTATATCTCTAGATTACTGCTACTAAAGATCTATAGATTAGGTAATAATATTATCAAAATGCTACCTTAACTATAGGCAGTGGGAGAGGCGTAATTAGTGTAGCCTTCTAGTAGCGGCAGCGCCGACGACGTTGGTACTGCTATATTAGCTAACTAAGCTCCTAGCCTATTTAGTTAAGCTAGTCGTGCTGTAGCCTGATTCTCGAGCACTTCGATAGTGGTTTCCGCTGTAGCTCTCTTAGCAGCTATCGCTTCTACTTCCTCTCTTAGTTGCCTATTCTCTTCTCCTTTCTTGTAAAACAACTTCTCAATAAAGGTTATAATGTTGTAGATCTTCTCGACCCTGTGTTCTGTTATATGCTCCTCGAGCTCGTTAGGTGTACAGGCGTACAGGTCCTTATAGTCATCTATTCGCTGCTTTACCTCGTTTGTCTCTTCTACTATAAGACCTTTAATAGTTGTTCTATTATCTATAACGCTATTGCGCCTATCTCTCTTCTTGTACGTCTTTCTTCTGCTTCTGCTTTAGCTAGTAACGCTGCCTTCTACTGTTAAGAAGCTCTCTATAGCCTTCTTACAGTGCTAGTTGGTTTGGTTTAGGTTGTGGTATACGCGTGCGTTATTTGGATGTCTAGATGTAATTCGATAGGCCCTTTCGCGCAGCGCAGTAGTAGTGTAGTTAATAAGTTCGAGATATAATAATCTGAGTGCGTAGATATAGTTTAATACAGCTGTTTTAATAACTATATCTCTAACTAAGGAGAGAAAGGAATCTATATAGCAGTAGGTAAGGGCTCTAGGGATGGGTGCGCTAAGGCCCGGCTCGGTCCAGAAGGGCCGAGCCGAAATTCTAAGGATCTACCCTATTACTTAGTCCTACCCCTTTCTGCTGCTGTAACACTACCCCCCCCCCCCTTACTAGCAGTCGCCCTCGACTACTTACTTATCTTATCCGCCTCTTCTCTTTTTTTTTTTGATTCGTCCTTCTCTTCTTCTTTTTCTTCTTTTTCTTCGTCCTTTTTCTCTGTCTAATTCGCAGCTTCTTCTGCCAAAATCCTTTTTAAATTCGACGTTACCTTATCGTTTCTTCCATCTTTAAAAACGTTATCTTTTGGACTTATTTTTTCTTCTTATATTGTCGCTGTCTAAAATCCTTTACTTAGCGTCTGTCTAATCGGAGCTATCTGATCTAAGCTAGCAGCTATCTAAGCTGCAGTATAGCTGGCCTGTGCACTGCTACAGAGGTCTATATAGATCTATCTGTAGCGCGCTATCTCTCCTTCTTTTTCTCTTCTACTAAGGCCTTAAGCGCTATCGCAAAGGCTGCTCTAGTGGCGCCGGCTTCGTTCTTCGCTATAATAGGTTTAAGAATCTTGGTTTAGAAACTTGAAGCTAGGTATCTATATAAAGGAACTGATAGGCAGTTCCTTCGTCGTCTGCTACTGTGCATTTTGTACCTACGAAGCAAGCTAGCAATTTCCTCCCTATACAAGGGTATAGAGATTTCCCTCTGTATAAGGGTATAGAGATTTCCCTTTATATAGGGGTGCAGAGATTTCTCCCTAGGCAGGGGAGCAGGGTTTTCCCTCTGTATAGGGTTGTAGGATTTTCCTCTATATAGAGGGTAGGGTTGTGCTAGTGCCTCCGTACAGAGGGTAGGGTTGTACTAGCGCCGCTAAGTCGCAATCCTTAGGACGACGGACAGTTTAGGTACAGGACCTGGCAGGGCGGCGTCTCCTAACATTACCCCCCTCGCTCCTCGTAGTGTTGTCCCTATACGTCGTCGTGTCGTACGTGCGCTCGTAGCATTCCCTTTGTAACTAGTGTTTTCCTACACTCGTCTAGTCGTCTATAAGGTTGTTATCGCCTAGGCACTTGCTATCTGGCGATGCCCGCTAGGTGCTCCTTCCCTATAGGTAACTAAGGCCTCTAGTAGTAGTTGCTTTATATGCTATTACCTTATATAGCCTGCAGTCCCTCTATCTATTAGGTCTCCCCCTCTCTTAACGCTGCTATATCTTTAAGCCTGTCTATTAGGATCCCGAAGCTAAGGCGGAGGGGAACCTGCGAGCGGTTATAAAGGTGCAGGAGGCGCTCGGTCCCGTCTAGTTAACCGTCCTACACGGTCGCAGGCCTAGACCGTAGGTTGGTAGTAGGAACCTTTTATGTGCACTAGTAAGCCGTCCGGTCTTTACCTGTCTATCTCCTATCTTATCGCCTAACTATGTATCCTATATCTACCTCGTACAGTCTAGTAGCGGCAGGCTTTAGGCTAGCTATCTTGGCTCTCGGTTAGCAAAGCTTTGTTCCGGATAATATAGTTAGTATAGGGAAATACTGTCCCCTACCTTAACTCTATTATCCGGACGGAAACCGCCGTCGTCAGATATAGGCGTAAGATCTACAATCTCGTGCTTTCCGGTGCTCTGGTCGACGTCCGGGCTTATTAAGGACTTAGGTAGATGTCCTAGCCTGTCGTCGTCTATAGGGTAAGGTAGTAGGCATTTACCTAGTAGTCGTCTGTACAGCCTTAGGCAGTCCGGTTATCTCGTACGGTCCTATCTCCCTCTAAACTATTTCCTCTATTCCTACCCTTCTTATATCCTTCCGCTTCCTGTAACTAGGCTATGCCTCTTGCAGGTTCCCTAGTGTCGTCCCCTCTTTCTTGTCCCTAGGGGTGGCATGTCCCTAGTTCCCCTCTATTCCTACTCTTCTTTTGCAGCTTCCTAATGTTCTCTATAGCTGCCTAGTCTTGTCTGCAGCTGCGTACTAACTTCTGCGGCTACCTAATGTCTCCTGTAGCTGCCTAGTTCTATAGCTACTATCTGTCCTACCCTATACAGTACAGTGTTACTGTAACTGCTTAACGGGGTGTTTCTCTTCCTACCTATCTAGTGCTAATGTGTCTTAAAGGGCCTCGTACAGTTCCTATATAGGCTCTGCCTACCCTGTCTACTTAACTAGGTATTCTAACCTCTTCTGCTTCTTCTGGCTCTTAAGGATTTCTTCTACCTTATACTCTTCCTAGTCTTTAGTTACGATTGCTAGGGGGCGTACGTTGTCTATCGTCTAGTAAGGGAGGGGGTCTGTATATACTAGCTGTACGAGGTCTATATAGAAAACCAGATAGATCCCTAGGGGAGTGTTAAGTCGTATAGCGTATGTCCCTACTAGCTGAACTACTGTAAACTTCCGGTTCTTCTAGTCTAGTTTCTTGCTTGGCCAGTCTGTACAAATGTTGCGTTGGTTTAGCTATACCTCGTCCCCTGCTTCGTACCTTAGTGCAGCCTGCCGTCCCTTGTTAGCCTATTCTTCTACGCTCTATTAGGCTATAGCAAGGCTCGCTTTCGCCTATTAGTAAGTATTCGTAATCGTCTGTACGATAGCTTCCTCCTGCTAAATTAGGGAGCGTATAGGGCGTAGGGTAGCGCTACTTAGAGTTGGTAGGAGTAGGGAGTGGTCGTATCCGTAGGTTATAAAGAAGGGGGACAGTCCTATAGCGTTAGCTGTACGGCTGTTAATAGCTAGCTCGGCTATAGGGAGGAGGCGGTTCTAATTTGTCTAGTTGTAGTTAACGTACGCTTAGAGGTACACTTCCAATGTCGAATTAACCCTCTCTGTCGCACTATCTGTCTGCAGGTACTATGCAGTAGATAGGCGACGTTCTAGGTTTAACAATTGACAGACCCTTGCCTAGAGCTGGCTCGTAAACTGTGTACCCTAGTTAGATACAATTAACCTAGGGAACCCGTGCTTGCTGAACGTTATCTGTATAAATGCCTAGGCATTATCCTTAGCTGTAATAGAGTCTATTCCCTCTAGTATTACCCCCCTTATTAGCTTGTCCGTTACTACGATAATGTTCTGTCGTCTATCGCTCTTAGGGAGGTCTGTAATAAAATCTACTGTTAGGTCTTGCTAGGGCCGGTCTGGTATCGGTAGGGGTTTTAACAGGCCGTGCTTTAGTTTACGCTAGGGCTTCGTCCGTCTGTAGACATCGCAGTTCTGTACGAACCTACAGATGTCCTTCGCTATCGCCTGCTAGTAGTAGTCCCTAGCGACGATACTATACGTCTCCTTATGCCCTAGGTGCCCGATTGCTATTAAGTCGTACGCCTGTTGTATTAAGCTCGTACGGAGCTTCTCGTCTATAGGGACCTAAATCCGATTCCTGAACTTTAGGTTGTTCTCTTCGTCTACTGTGCACTCTGCTGCTAACACCTTAAGGTAGAGCTCTACTGGGAGCTTCCGCTGTCCTCCTTAGATCGCTGTATAGGCCTCTTAGTATACGTCGTCCTTTTTTACAGCTTCTTCCTACGCCTGTAGCTAGAGTTTCTATATATATATCGCTGCTAGGCGGATAGCGTCCTCGCCTGGTTCCTCCTTAAACATCTGGAATGTTCGTAACTTTAGTCGTTTGTCGTTGTATATCGCTAGCATGTCCTGGTCTCGTCTAGATAATGCGTCGGCCCTACTGTTGTCCTTTCCTTTGCAGTACTAGAGTCTTATATTAAAGCGGCTTAGATACATCGCCTATTGTACGTATCTCTTAGAGAGTTTCTAGGGTTGCATAAAGTACTTAAGGTTCTTGTAGTCGGTTAGGGCGAGGAACTTAGGAACTAAGCAGAGTTTACCGTCCTACGTCTTACAGCACTGTACAACCGCTAGCAATTTCTTGTCGTAGATAGGGTAGTTGCACTTAGCTAGGGAGTTCTTCTTAGAGAAATACGCGTATAGGTGCAGGAGGCTGTCTAGGCCTACCTATAAGAGGATACCTCTTATACAGTATCCTAAGGAGTCGGTTTCCAGTATCGTCGTATGTTCTAGATTAAAGGCGGCAAGTGTTGGTCCTGTAGTAAAGAGCTCCTTTAGCTTGTTAAAGCTTCTATTACACTCGTCCGCCTAATTAAACTGCTTGTCCTTATATGTTAGCTTAACTAGGGGGCATACTATCTCCGAGTAGTTCTGTATAAACTGGCAGTAGAAGTTGGCAAACCTAAGGAATTCTCGTACGCCCTTAACACTCGTAGGGGGCTTCTATTGCTTAATAGCATTAATCTTTTTCCTATCCATACTAATGCCCTTCCCTGCCTCGATAATAAACCTTAGGTATTTCGTACGCTGTATACCGAATTTATATTTGTCGATGTCGAGGTACAATCTAGCCTACTGTAAACAGTCCAACACTTTCTTAACATCTCGTACATAGTCCTTGCAGGTACCGTCTGTAAATACCAGGGTATCGTCGAGGTATACGGAACAGATATCGTCTAGGAGTCTTTGCAAAGAACTGCTAATGTACCTCTAGAAGGTTGCTAGCGCGTTCGCAAGGCTAAAGTAGGTAATAAGCTACTCGAAAAGTCTGTACCTTATACAGAAAGCAGTTATCTATTTATATCCTTCCTTAATCCGTATCTTATAGAAGGCTAAGACAACGTTAAGCTTAGTAAACTACTTTGCCTTGCTAATTTATCCGAGGGTCTCCTTAATAAGGGGTAGGGGGTACTAGTCCTTCTTAGTAATCGCGTTAATGCCTCTGTAGTCTACGTAGAAACGCAAGCCGGCCGAGCCTTCCTTATAAACAAACAGCACTAGGGCTCCAGCCAACGACGTACTTGCGCGAATGAATTATTTAGTAAGTAGGTCGTCGAGTGTCTTGCACAGCACTAGGAGTTCTCTAGAGGACATACTATACAGTAGGCCGTACGGTACTTTGGGCAGGCTTCTATCTAGAGAGGGCTCGAGCTGGATGTCGTAGTCGATTTCTTCTCCTTAGTATAGGGACAGTTTCGAGGCCGATTTCGGTTCGAAGAGGTTCAGGTATATCGAATATTCCAGTAGGAGCTTCGAGCATGTTGCAGTAGCAGAAAGGGGTAGGACTAAGTAATAGGGTAGATCCTTGGAATTTCGCCTCGGCCCTTCCAGACCGAGCTGGGCCTTGGCACACCTACCCCTAAAGCCCTTACCCACTGCTATATAGATTCCTTTCCTTCTTTAGTTCGAGATATAGTTTTTAAAACAGCCGTATTAAATTATATCTATATACTCGGATTATTATATCTCGAACTTACTACCTATACTAACCCCGCGCTACGCGAAAGGGTCCGTTAAACTATCCGGCCACCCGAATAACGTACGCGTACACTACAAACTAAAACACTAGCACTGTAAGAAGACTATAGAGGGCTTCTTAACAGTAGAGGGCGGCGTTACAGGCTGTAGCGGAAAGAGAAAAACTAACAGAGCGAGAGATAGGCGCACTAGCATTCTCGACGATAGAACGGCCACTAAGGGCCTTACAGAAGAGAAGACAGATAAAGCGAAGAAGGGCATAGCAGGCTACAAGGAGCTGTACGCACGCACGCTGGATAAAATAGAAGAATATCTGGCAGAACATAGAGCTAGGAAGGTGTTCGACATTATTACCTTTATCGAAAAGAAGTTTTATAAGAACATAGAAGAGAACAGGCGACTAAGAGAGGAAATAGAAGCGGTAATAGCCGAGAAGTAATCGGCAGAGACTATTATCGATATACTAGAAAACTAAGCGGCGAATCGACTAGCATAACTAAAGGAGACGAAGGCTTAGTTAGCTAACATAGAAGCAGCGATGTCGTCGGCGCCGCCGCTACATCGAGAAGAACAAGCAGAGACCGCCTTACTGGCGGCATACAGTTAAGGTAGCACTTTAACGACGTTACTACCTAATCTACTGGCCTTTAGGGATAGAGACCCTAAAGACTAGGAGGCTTTAAAAAGAAGATAAGGAATGAGATAAACCGCGATTATGCCAGAAGCAGCAAAGAAGACAGATTGGCTTACTTAGAATCGCGACTAGAAGGCAAAGCGTTCTTACTAGTAGCGGACCTAGAAGAGGTAACCGCTAATAAAGTGATTAAAGCTCTGGATCAGCGTTTTGGAGACCCCTTCTGAAAAAAGACAGCCTGTAAACAGTTAGACAAGATTAACCAAAACCGGCTATTGTTTAAAGAATTCTACGGCCTGTTTAGAAAGTATACTATTAGAGCTAAAGTGTCCGAAGATAAACAGCTCCACTTGCTAAGGCAGAAGTTAAACCCTAAGCTGGCTGGAGCTATAGCTTCGGTAGAAGACGAAGGTCTCGAAGGCTTCGTGCACCGAGCGGGAGTAACCGCCAGAAACCTAAATACATACAGAAAATCGGCGATGCGCGAACCAATTTAGAAATCACTGTCGGCGCAGGTAACACGACCCCCGGCTTAATTCCGACGGGGCCCTTAGCAGCTATCCTATTCGCTGCGCTTGTCGTTTGTCCCTATATGCTACGCCTGCGGAAAGCCTGGCTATATCGCTACCAGATGCCAAGCGACGGTTCAACAAAAGCAGGAATATCGTACTACGAAGCTACTGCTACCAAAGAAGACTATCCAAGCTATAGAGTCGGCACCGAACGACACTGACAGTGTAGATAGTAGAGTGCTACTAAGGATCTTGGAAAAAGACCAGCTAGACAGATAGGCCCCCTATCTAGTATAGACAATAGGGCACTGCTACGGACTACACCGCCGGAAGAAGGAAGCATTAACAGCTGTAGCGATCCGCTCTTAGCAGCAGTGGATGTTGCGGCGGTGGAAAGGGGTGGGACAGATTGATAGGGTGGACCCTGGATTTCGGCTCGGCCCGTCCGGGCCGAGCCGGGCCTTGGCACCACCACTACGAAAGCCCACCACCACTACCACCACATAGATTCCTTTCCCTCCTCAGTTCGAGATATAGTTATCAAAAAGGCCGTATTGAATCATATCTGCGTGCCCGGATTATTATATCTCGAACTCACTCTCTACACCAATCCCCGCGCTGCGCGAAAGGACCCGTCGAACTATCCGGAAATCCGAATAACGTACGCGCACTACACACAACAACAACATCCCCCTAGGCACCGTAAGAAGATGGAAGGCTTCTCAGCGGTAGAGAGCGGCGTAACAGGCCGCTGTAGAAAGAGAAAGACTAACAGAGCGGACAGGCGCTCCAGTGTCATTAATGATAAGATCGTTATTAGAGGTTTTACGGCGGAAGAGACCGCAGAGATTAAGGAACGAATAAGCGAATATAGGAAGATCTACGACTGCACGATCGAGGAACTAGAAGATCACGTAAACAAGAATAGGATAGGAAAGGTCTACGACGGTATAGACCTTATTAAGACGTTGTTCTACAGAACACTAGAAGAAAACAGACAGCTAAGAGAGGAAGTAGAGACGGTAAGGGCCGAGAAGGAATCGGCAGAGACTATCGTCGACGTGTTGGAACACCAAGCGTCGAATCGATTAGCGCAGTTGAAAGCGCTAAAGAATCAACTGACAGATATAGAAGCAGCGAAGTCGTCGCCGCTACCGCGTCGAGAAACCTACGAGGAGACCGCCTTACCAGTAGCCTATAGTTAAGGGGGCACTACGATAACGCCACTGCCGGACCTACCTGCTTTCAGCGGCGGAGACCCTAAAGCGTAGGAGGCATTTAAGAAGAAGATCAAGAACAAGATAAGCCGCGATTACGCATCGAGCAGCGAAGAGGATAGATTGGCGTACCTAGAGTCGCGATTAGAAGGTGAAGCTTTTTCGCTAGTAGCAGACCTGGAAGAAGAGACAGCCGACAAAGCTATTAAAGCGCTGGACCAGCGTTTCGGAGACCCCTTCCAGAAGAAGACGGCCCGCGAGCAGCTGGATAAGATCAACCAGAACCGTCAGACATTTAAAGAGTTCTACGGACTGTTTAGGAAATACGCCATTAGAGCGAGAGTAGCAGAAGATAAGCAGCTGCACCTACTAAGGCAGAAACTGAGCCCTGAGCTCGCCGCGGCTATAGCGTCAGTAGAAGACGAAGACCTTTAGAGCTTCATGCATTAAGCGAGAGTTACCGCTAGAAACTTGAACGCGTACGGAAAACCGACGACACGCGAACTGATTCAGAAGCCGTTAGCGCAGCCGACGAGAGCCCCCGCGCCCTTTCGACGGACTCCCTAGCAGTCGCTATATTCACTACGATCGGCGTTCGCCCCCACCTGTTTCGTGTACGGAAAGCCTGGCTACATTGTTACGAGATGCCAAGCATTGGATAAGCAGAAGCAGGAGTATCGTGTTATAAAGCAGCCGCAGCAGCAGCCTCAGCTGCCGAGAAAGACTATTCAAGCCATAGAGCCGGCTCTGAACGATGCTGACGGCGTAGACGGTAAGGTGCAGCTAAGAATTATAGGAAAAGACCAGCTAGAAGGATAGGCCCCCTATCCAGCGTTAACAATAGGGCACCAAATCGAAGCGAATCGCTACGAGGAGAAAGCATCAACAGCTGTAGCGATCCGCTCTCGGCGGCGGTGGAAGTGAACACGGAAACAGCTATTATCCTTCCAATTACTGTCTACCCCCTTGACGGATCGAGAAAACCACTTTAGCTGAAAGCCTTTATCGACACCGGAGCTCTTATTGGCGCGGCGATCCACCACCGACTGGTCCGGAAGCTAATGAATAGATACAGCTATGCGGTGGAACTGGCGTCGCCGACGAAGATTTCGGCGTATAACGGACAAGACACGGAAAGCGTTACGCACTATGTGCCATTGACGACTACCTTAGCTGGTCGCACTACGGAAGCGACGTTCCGAATTATGGATATCGGAAGGTTTGACATCATTATAGGGCAGAAATAGATAAAGAACCAGGGAGCGATTATTGACGTAGGAGAAGGCACCCTTGGATTCAGAAAATCGACCAGCGGCTTAGCCGCCGTCAAATCAGTCACCGAATCGGTTATAGCGGCCGACGCTAAACCGAACGTTACGACGGTCAAAGAGGCTCCGTCCGATCGTTCCGAACCCCTAGTCACCGTCGGAATAATAAGTTCAGAAGCTATAACGACCCTCGCGAAGTCGCCGGATAACGAGATTTACGCTATCTTAATAAAAGACATCGAAGACTACCGGAAGATAATGGCGGAAGAAGAAGCGGACCTACTGGAGGTGTTGCCAAAAGAGCTCTACGATTACGCTAACGTGTTCTCAAAAGCCGACTCCAACCTCCTGCTGCTCTATCGACCGGAATATAACAACAAGATCCGGCTAAAAGCAGGAGCCGCGCTGCCGAGAACCGAGCCGCTAAGACGACTGTCGCCGGCAGAATTGGACTAGGTAGAGGTGTTCGTTCGCGAAAATCTAGCGAAGAAGTTTATTACACCGAGTTCAGCCGAATACGCGTTACCGATTCTTTTCGTAAGGAAACCAGGGGGTAGTCTGCGACTCTGCGTAGACTATTAAGGCCTTAACGAGGTCACTAAGAGAGACGTATACCCGCTGCCGCTAATTAACGAGACTATACAACGAGTGGCTAAGGCTAAGTAGTTTAGCAAGCTGGACATCCGCCAAGCGTTCTATCGACTAAGGAATAAAGAAGGGCAGACAGAAGATCTTACGACGTTCGCGACGCGTATAGGCAATTTCAAGTGGTTGGTAATGCCTTTCGGGCTCACCAACGCGCCGGCGGTGTAGCAACGCTTTATAAACCACACTTTTATAGACATGCTAGAGCAGTTTGTGTCTATCTACTTGGACGACATCCTTATCTATACCGATGGAACGAGAGAGCAACACACGGACTACATTAAGAGAGTGCTGACCAGGCTCCGCGAGGTCGGATTGAACGCGGACACAAAGAAGAGCGAGTTCTATCAAACCGAGGTCAAATATCTCGGTCTTATCGTCGGAAGAGATGGAATTCGTATAGACCCCTTAAAGGTCGCCGCTGTCGCGGAATGGAAGCAACCGAAATCCGGCAACACTACGCAAATCAGAGCGTTTCTCGGATTCTGCAGCTACTATCGACAGTTTATTAAGGACTTCAGCAAGATAGCGAGACCCCTGAACGAGGCGTTAAAGAAAGAGGCCGCCGGCCTATAGAATAAGAAGTGCACGGAAGCTTTCGTACGGCTAAAAGAAGCAGTAGCTTCGGCGCCGGTTCTGGCGCACTTCCGACCGGAAAAGACGATCTACGTAGAAACGGACGCTTCCGACACAGTAACGGCAGGGGTCCTTTCTCAATATAGCGACGACGAAACCCTCCATCCGGTGGCTTTCTTTAGCAAGTCCATAACAGAGGCCGAGCAGAACTACGCGATCTATAATAAAGAACTGCTGGCCATTATACAGGCGTTCGAGGAGTGGAAGCCAGAACTTATAGCTAGAAAGAGCACGGTCCAGGTCCTTACGGACTATTAGTCGCTGACCTACTTTATAAAGACGCAGAAGCTCTTACGACGTTAGGCACAGTAGGCTGCCTACTTATCCGGGTTCGACTTCAAGATCACCTATCGACCCGGAGCTTAAAATAGAAAGGCTAACGCGCTAACGAGAAGAGAAGGGAAGACCAGCCGAGCGAAAGAAGACCCGAATATGTTCCAGAAGGTGTTGACCGAGCGGATAGTAGACGCAGAGGTGTTGAAAGAGATAGGGATCTGCGCGGTGGAGCCGGCCCCTAAGGAAGAAGCTCTCTACGAAAAGGTAAAGCAGCTTAACCAGCAACAGAAACTCGGCAAAACCGGCTTAGGGAAGATAATAGTTCCGGAAGAACTGATTACAGAGGTCATCCAGCTGGTCCATAGCTCTAAAGACATTGGTTACGCCGGCTTAAAGAAGACAATAGAAGCTATAAGGACGGTCTACTGGTTTCCACGGATCTACGAACGGATCCATCGATTTATCGCCAATTGCCACGTATGCAGAACCGCGAAGCTACGTTACGGCCTTCCAGCTGGTCTACTGAAGCCGCTTCCGATCCCCGAGAAGCCGTAGCAGCACATTACGATAGATTTCGTAACCGGCCTGCCGAATTCAGATAGATATAATGCTACGCTAAACGTAGTAGATAGGCTAAGCAAAGAACGACACTTCATCCCCTGTCGAGCGAGAGACGAAGGAACCACTGCAGAAGAGACCGCACGGATGTTGATTCAACACGTGTGGAAGCACTATAGCCTGCCGGACACTATCACTACGGATAGGGGTCCTTAATTCACTACCGACATGTAGAAAGCTATCAACTAAGCTCTTGGAATTTATAGAAAGCTCAGCACCGCCGCTTACCCTCAAACCGACAGCCAGTCGGAAGTGGCTAATCGCGAGATAGAGCGATATCTGCGAACCTTCTGCGGCTATTATTAAGAAAAGTGGGTCGAGGTGTTGCTAATAGCCGAATTCTGCGCGAACTTAACACAGTCGGAAGCGACATCGCTGGCGCCGTTTAAGATAACCTACGGTTATCTTCCGAGGCTGAGCTTCCAGCCACCAAGCAACGCAGGCTCGCTGGAGCTTCCCACCACTACGTCGTCAAAGACAGTCGCCGCCGCAGCGGCGGAAGCGCTCCAATCTCAGATGGAAAAAGCGACCAAAGTGGCGAAAGACGCGATGGAATCGGCTCAGAAGAAGATAGTAACTCGAACTAATAGAAGCCGGTCGCCAATAGAATTCGAGGAAGGTCAAAAGGTCTGGCTTAACACGCAGAACCTGAGGCTAAAAGGGAACGCCAAGCTCAATCTACGCTACGTAGGTCCGTTTACGATAGTGGAAAAGAAATCGCCGGTGACTTATCGGCTTGAGCTGCCGAAGGCGTTCCGGATCTACGACGTTTTCCACTCGGATCTACTAAGCCTAGACCCTAAGAACAGTCTGCCGGAACAGGGGTTCGCCGAACCCCCGCCTATTGAGATGGACGGTAAGGAAGAAGAGTGGGAGGTAGAAGATGTAATAGACGTAAAGAAGATAAGGGGGTCCATTAGAGCAAGGATCTCGTAGAAGGGATAGCCGGAAGACTATAAATAGTATCCGGTCGAGAATCTCCGGAATTTAGCAGAGCTGCTAAGAGACTTTTACACGCAGAACCCAAAGAAGCCGAAGCCGGAATAGCTCTGAAGCCGATCCTTCCGGAAGAAAAAGAAGAAAGCCGCGTCCGCTCTATTAGCGCAGAGGCCGAAGAAAACGATCGTAGCGGTCGCCTTCGGGAGGCCTTCGACTCGGCCACCACCCACTAGCGGATCGGCAGGCAGCTCGCCGACGCCGTAGCGTGCCAGCGCCGCCAACCCTGTAGTAGGTGAAGGCTTTGGTAGAAGAGAAAAAAGAAGAAGAAGAAACGACGCCGCAAACGGACCTATATAGACCTCTGAGACGACGCACAGACCAGCTACGCTGCAGCTCAGATAACCCGTGGATCAGATCAGATGGCGTCGATTACATAAACAACAGGTAAAGGACTTTAAATGTCGACGATGTAAAAAATGGAAAAAGCGACGAAAAGAACGCCGGCTGTAATAAAAGATAGAAGACGCGACGTCGGCGTCGGAGGGGATTTTCGAGAAGGAAACAAAAAAAAAAAGTAGAGATTTCCGGTTGGATAGAGTGACTAAGCGGTCGAGGGCGACCGCTAGTGAGGGAGGGGGGTAGTGTTGCGGCGGTGGAAAGGGGTGGGACAGATTGATAGGGTGGACCCTGGATTTTGGCTCGGCCCGTCCGGGCCGAGCCGGGCCTTGGCACCACCACCACGAAAGCCCACTACCACCACCACCACATAGATTCCTTTCCCTCCTCAGTTCGAGATATAGTCATCAAAAAGGCCGTATTGAATCATATCTGCGTGCCCGGATCAGTGGAAGTGAACACAGAGACTGCTATTATTCTTCCGATTACTGTCTACCCCCTTAAAGGCTCGCACCGACTACTTTAATTAAAGGCTTTTATTGACATAGGAGCCCTTATTAGAGCAGCGGTCCACTATCGACTAGTTTAGAAACTAACGAAAGGATATAGCTATCCGGTGGAACTGGCGTCGCTAACGCGGATTTCAGCTTACAACGGACAAGACACGGAGAGCGTTACTTATTATACGCTATTAAAGACCACCTTAGCCGGTCGAACTACGGAAGCGACGTTTCGCATTATAGATATCGGACGGTTTAACATTATTATAGGGCAGAAATAGATAAAGAACTAGAAAGCCGTTATTAACGTAGGTAAAGGCACGCTCGGATTCAAGACCTAGCAGAGCGGAGCCGCTGCTAACGAAGCGGTCGCTGCCGCCGCAAAACCGAACGTTGCGACTATTAGCGCGATTCCGACCAACTGTTCCGATCCCCTAGATACCGTCGGAATAATAAGCTTAGAAGCCCTAACGACTCTTACGAAGTCGCTAGAGAATAAAATCTACGCTATCTCGATAAAAGACATCAAAGATCACTAGAAGATAATAGCGGAAGAAGAAGTAGACCTATTGGAGGTGTTACTAAAAGAACTCTATAGTTACACTAACGTGCTCTTAAAAGCCGACTCTAACCTCCTACTGCTCTACTAACCGAAATACGACAACAAGATCCGGCTAAAAGAAGGAGCTACGCTGCCGAGAACCGAACCCCTAAGACGATTATCGCCGGCCGAGCTGGACTAAGTAGAGGTGTTTGTTTGAGAAAACCTAGCGAAGAAGTTTATTACACTAAGCTCGGCCGAGTATGCGTTACCGATTCTGTTCGTACAGAAACCTAGAGGTAGTCTCCGACTGTACGTAGACTACCGAGGCCTTAATAAGGTTACTAGGCGAGATGTAAATCCGCTGCCGCTAATCGATAAGACTATACAGCGAGTAGCCAAAGCTAAGTAGTTAAGCAAGCTGGATATTCGCTAAGCGTTCTACTAACTAAGGAACGAGGAAGGACAAACGGAAAATCTTACGACATTCGCTACATGCATTGGCAATTTCAAGTAGTTAGTAATGCCTTTCGGACTTACCAACGCGCCGGCGGTATAGCAGGGTTTTATAAATTACACCTTTATAGACATGCTAGAACGGTTCGTGTCTATTTACTTAGACGATATTCTTATCTACACTGATAGAACGAGAGAGTAGCATACGGACTACATTGAGAGAGTGCTAACTAGGCTCTACGAGGTTGGATTGAACACAGACACGAAGAAGAGCGAGTTCTATCAGACTAAGGTCAAATATCTCAGCCTTATCGTCAGCAGAGAGGGAATTTGGATAGACCCCTTAAAGGTCGCTACAGTAGCGGAATAGAAGCAACCGAAGTCCGGAAACACTACCTAAATCAGAGCTTTTCTCAGATTCTGCAGCTACTATTAGCGATTTATCAAGGACTTTAGCAAGATAGAAAGACCCCTAAACGAGGCATTGAAAAAGGAGGCCGCTGGCCTATAGAATAAGAAGTGCACGGAGGCTTTTAATCGGCTAAAAGAGGCAGTGGCCTCGGCGCCAGTGCTAGCGCACTTCCGACCGGAAAAGACAATCTACCTAGAGACAGACACATCCGATACAGTAACCGTAGGGGTCCTTTCTTAATACGGCGACGACGAGACCCTCTATCTAGTAGCTTTCTTTAGCAAATCTATAAACGAGGCCGAGCGGAACTACGCTATCTATAATAAAGAACTGTTAGCTATTATCTAGGCTTTCGAGGAGTGGAAGCCGGAGCTAATAGCTAGAAAGAGCACGGTCCAGGTCCTTACAGACTATTAGTTACTAACCTACTTTATAAAGATACAGAAACTATTGCGTCGCCAAACTCGGTAGGCCGCCTACTTATTAGGATTCGACTTTAAAATTACCTATCGACCCAGAGCTTAAAACGGAAAAGCTAACGCGTTAACGAGGAGAGAAGGAAAGACTAGCCGAGCGAAAGAAGACCCGAACATAATCCAGAAGGTGTTGACTAAGAGGATAGTAGACGCTAAGATGTTAAAAGAAGCAGGGATCTGCGCGATAGAGCCGCCGACTAAAGAAAAGACGCTCTACGAGAAAGTGGAGCGGCTTAATTAGTAGTAGAAACTCGGCAAAACTAGCTTAGGGAAGCTAATAGTTCCAGAAGAACTAACTATAGAGATTATCTAGTTGGTCTATAGTTCTAAGGATGTTGGCTACGCCGGCTCGAAGAAAACGATAGAAGCAATAAGGACGATCTACTGGTTTCTGCGAATCTTCGAGCAGATCCACCGGTTTATCGCTAACTGTTACGTATTTCGAGCTGCGAAACTACAGTATAGCCTTCTAGCTAGCCTATTAAAGCCACCTCCAATCCCCGAGGAACCGTAGCAGTACATTACAATAGATTTCGTAACTGGCCTCCCGGATTCCGATAGATAGAACGCTACCCTTAACGTAGTGGATCGCTTAAGCAAGGAACGACACTTTATCTCCTACTAAGCGAAGGATAAAGGAACTACTATAGAAGAGACGGCGAGAATGCTAATTTAGCATATATAGAAGCACTATAGTCTACTAAACACTATCACTACGGATAGGGGTCCTTAATTCACCCCGGACGTATAGAAGGCTATTAACTAAGTTCTCGGAATTCGCAGAAAGCTTAGCATAGCCGCTTACCCCTAGACCGACGGCCAGTCTAAAGTAGCTAACTGCAAGATAGAGAAATATCTACGAATCTTCTATAGCTATTATTAAGCAGAGTAGGTTAAGGTATTGCCGATAGCCGAATTCTGCGCCAATTCGGCACAGTCCGAGGCCACCTTACTAGCGCCGTTCGAAATAACTTATAGCTATCTTCTAAGAATAAGTTTTTAGCCGCCTAGCTCTTCGAAACCTTCTACTGCTACCTCGTTTAAGAGAGTCGCCGCCGCGGCGGTAGAAGCGCTCAAATCTCAGATAGAAGAGACGATCCGGGTAGCGAAAGAGGCAATGGAATCGGCCTAGAAGAAGATAGTAACTCGAGCTAATAGAAAGCGGTTACCGATAGAATTTGAAGAAAGCTAAAAGGTATAGCTTAACACGCGGAACCTAAGGCTAAAAGGCAACGCCAAGCTTAACCCCTACTACGTAGGTCCGTTTAAGATAGTGGAAAAGAGGTCGCTGGTAACTTATCGGCTCTAACTACCGAAATTGTTCTAGATCTACGATGTCTTCTATTCGGATCTGCTAAGTCTGGACCCTAAAGACGGTCTTCCGGATTAGGAGTTCGCTAAACCCCTGCTAATCGAGATAGATAGTAGAGAAGAAGAATAGGAGGTAGAAGATATAGTAGATATAAGAAAGATAAGAGGGTCTATCAAAGCAAGGATCTTATAGAAGGAATAGCTAGAAGACTATAAATAGTATCCAGTCGAGAATCTCCGAAATTCGGTAGAGCTGCTAAAGGAGTTTTATACACGGAATCCGAAGAAGCCGAGGCCTAAGTAGCTTAGAAAATAATAGTTCTAAAGGAAGAAGAAGAAAAACCGCGTCTGCTCTATCAGTACGAAGCCAACGCAAACAAAGCGGCTTTTCGGTAGCGCTTAAAGCCTTAGTAAAGAAGAAAAAGAAGAAGAAATAGCACGCTGCAGATAGATCTATATAGACCTCCGTAGCAGTGCACAGGCCAACTACGCCGCAGCTTAGATAGCTGCCAGCTTAGATTAGATAGCTCTAATTAGATAGACACTATCCGAAGGACTTTAGATAGCGACGATATAAGAAGAAAAAGAAGACGACGAAGGAACGATGTTTTTAAGATAGAAGAAACAAAGAAGTAACGTTAATGTTAAGAAGGGTTTTCCGTAGAAAGAACCGCGAATAAGATAGAAGAAAAAGATAATGCAGCAGAAGCGGAAGAAGAAGAAGGTAAATCAAAAAAAAAAGAAGAAAGAGAGCACTAAGTAAGCGGTCGAGGTCGACTGCTAATAAGGGAGTGTAAGGGCTCAAGAATCTTAGTTTAGAAACTTAAGGTTAGGTATCTATATAAAGGAACTAATAGGCAGTTCCTTCGTCGTCTGCTGCTATACAATTTGTATCTACAAAGCCAAGCTAGCAATTTCCCTCTGTGTAGGGATGCAAGGTTTACACTCTGTACAGAGGATTAGGAGTTCTCCCTCTGTACGGTAGTGCAGAGTTTTCCCTCCGTTTAGAGGGGCGGCAGTTCCCCTCTATATAGGGCTATAGGGTTCTTCCTCTATATAGGAGTAGGGTCCTGTCGGTGCTTCCGTACAGAGGGTAGGGTCGTGCTGGCGCTACTAAGTCGCAGTCCTTAGGGCGACAGCTGGCTTAGGTCGGGTCTAGGACCTAGGCTAGGCAGCGCCTCCTAACAATACCCCCCCCCCTTCTCGTAGTGCCCTTTTCGTACAGCAGCATGCCGAACACCCTTAGCTCCTAGTGTTCCTTTGCTAGGTAGCGCTTTCCCGTCCTTGCCTAGGCACTTTACTGTTAACCTCTCTCTCTGCTAGTTTAACCTTGGACCTATCCTCCTAGGTCCGCAGGCAGGGAAGGCAGGTAGTACTGGATCGCTTCTACCTAACCTTAGTCGGTTCCGCCTGCTAATTTAGCGAAGCCGAGTCTAAGGCTAAGGAGGCCTGTAAGCAGTTATAAAGGTGCAGGAGGTGCTCGGTCCCGTCTGCTCCTTCTCCTCCTACCCTCGAGCCCTAGCTATTTACTCTACGTCCCGACCGTACGGTCCGGCGCTACCGGGTTATTTGGCACTGTCCCTGTCCCTTAGTCGTCGTCTGGAGTTTTACTTCTAGGTAGATGTTCCTGCCTCCGTCCGGTCGTCTAGTAGGCCGTCGCTTATGCAGGCCTTAGGTCGTAGTTGCCTCGTTTGTCCTTCTTTATACAGTTGTGGCAGCTCCTAGTTGTTATTGCCCTATAAGGCAGGCTGCTACTACCCTGTATATAAACCCCTTCCCTTTTCTCCCTCTCTCTTCTTCTCTTTCTTCTTTATTCTCTACCTGCTACCCGTCTGCCCGGCCGTCCACTACTACTACTATTACTACTACTAACTACTACTATCTATTAGCTACTACCAGTTACTACTACTATGCTACCCGCCCTATCCGGCTGTGCTTATTGTAGCTTCCTCGTAGTCGCTGGCTCTCCCTCCGCTTATCTAGCTAGGGTCTCCTCCTATTTCTACCTCTAGTAGTAGGGTGCTCAATTCGACTAGCAGCCTCGCTTCCAGTTCGTACAGGTTTCTGTCCTCTGTGCGGTCTACGCTAACATCTTAGGTGTTATATTAACTAGTAGCAGGGTGTTGCTAAGCTACCCTTCTACTTTTCCTAGCGCTAGGGCCCCTTCCGTCTAGGAGGTAATTAAGGTTATAGGTATAGAGTTGGTTGCCCTAGGTCCTAGGGGTAGTGGCTGGTAGGCTACCTTAAGGCAGCATGTAAAAGTTTTTAGACAGTGTCGCTCTTAACCCCTCTTACTTCTACTTTCCGTCCCTTCTGTTTTCTGGCTGTTCCCTTCCTCTAGCCCTTCTTCTGTACAGTGTCGTACGATGTCGTGTTAGTAGGATTCTATAGTGCCCTACGTCGTAATTCTCGATCCTTTAACAACCTAAGTTGCTAGCGGCTACCCTGTCCTTAGGGTAGATTATGCCCCCTTTTTGCTGTACGGCGCAGTGTTACTGTAACTGGGCAGGGAGATGGTTCTCCTCCTACCTGTCCAGTGCAGTTGTGTCCTGTAGGGCTTCGTACAGTTCCTACGTAGGGTCTGCCTATCCTTTCTATTTTACTAGGTACTCTACCTTCCCCTGCTTCCTTTAGCTCTTAAGGATTCCTTCTACCTCGTATTCTTCCTGGCCCTTAGTTATAATCGCTAGTGGGCGCGCGTCGTCTATTATCTGGTGCAGCAGGGGGTCCGTGTTTGCCGGCCGTACGAGGTCTACGTAGAAGACTGGATAAATCCCTAGGGGAGTGTCGAGCTATACAGCATATGTTCCTACTAGTCGGACTACTGTAAATTTCCGGTTCTTCTAATCCAGCTTCTTGCTTAGCCGGTCTGTACAGATGTTTCGCTAGTCTAGCTAGACCTTATCCCCTGCCTCGTACCTTAGTGCAGCCTGCCGTCCCTTGTTAGCCTGCTCTTCCGCATTCTGTTAAGCTATAGCTAGGCTCGCCTTCGCCTATTAATAAGCGTTCGTAATCGTCTATACGATAGCTTCTCCCTGCTAAATTGGGGATCGTACAGGGCGCGGCGTATTACTACTTAGGGTCGGTAGGAGCAGGGAGTGGTTATATCTATAGGCTATAAAGAAGAGGGACAACCCTGTAGCGTTAGCTATACGGCTGTTAATAGCTAGCTCCGCTATAGGGAGAAGACAGTTCCAGTTCGTCTGGTTATAGTCGACGTACGCTCGGAGGTACGCTTCCAACGTCAAATTGACCCTCTCTGTTGCTCCGTCTGTCTGCGGGTGCTATGCAGTTAACAGGCAACGTTCTACTTTTAGCAACTGGCAGACCCTTGCCTAGAGCTGGCTCGTAAACTGTGTACCCTAGTCCGATACAATTGACCTAGGGAAACTGTGTTTGCTAAACGTCGTCCGTATAAATGCCTAGGCAGTGTCCTTAGCCGTAATAGAGTCTATTCTCTCTAGTATTACCCCCTTTGTTAGCTTGTCTGTAACTACTATAATGTTCCGCTGTCCGTCGCTCTTAGGCAGGTCTATAATAAAGTCCACTGTTAGGTCTTGCTAGGGCTGGTCCGGGATCGGCAGGGGTTTTAGTAGCCTATGCTTTAGCTCCTGCTAGGGCTTCGTCTGTCTATATACATCGCAGTTCTGTACGAACCTGCGGATGTCCTTCGCTATCGCCGGCTAGTAGTAATCCCTAGCAACAATGCTGTACGTCTCCTTATGCCCTAGGTGCCTAGTAGCTATAGAATCGTGCGCCCGTTGTATTAGGCTCGTACGGAGCTTCTCGTCTGCTGGGACCTAAATCCGATTCCTAAACTTTAGGTTGGTCTCCTCGTCTACCGAGCACTCTGCTGCCGATACCTTAAGATAGAGCTCTGTAGGGAGCCTCCGCTGTCCTCCTTAGATCGCTGTACGGGCCCCTTAGTATACCTCGTCCTTCTCTACTGCCTCTTCCTATACTTGCAGTTAGGGTTCCTATAGGTGTGTCGATGCTAGGCGGATAGTCTCCTCGCCTGGCTCCTCCTTAAACATCTGGAATGTTCGTAACTTTAAACGGTCGTCCTCGTACGTCGTTAGCATGTCCTAGTCCTGCCTAGATAACGCGTTGGCCCTGCTGTTGTCCTTACCCTTGCGATACTAGAGTCTTATATTAAGCCGGCTTAGGTACATTGCCTATCGTACGTGCCTCTTAGACAGCTTCTAGGGCTGCGTAAAGTACTCCAGATTCTTGTAGTTAGTTAGGGCGAGGAACTTAGGCACTAAGCGGAGTTCTCTATCCTACGCTTTGCAACACTGTACGACCGCTAGCAATTCCTTGTCGTAGATAGGGTAGTTGCATTTAGCTAGGGAGTTCTTCTTAGAGAAATACGCGTAGGGGTGCAGGAGTCCGTCTAAGCCTACCTGCGACAGGATACCTCCAATGCAATTCCCCGAGGAGTCGGTTTCTAGTTTCGTCGTACGCTCTAGGTCGAAGGCGGCAAGCGTTGGTCCTGTAGTAAAGAGCTCCTTTAGCTTGTTGAAGCTCCTATTGCACTCGTCCGTCTACTTAAACTGCTTGTCCTTGTATGTTAGCTCGACTAGGGGACGTACGATCTTTAAGTAGTTCTGTATAAACTAGCGGTAGAAGTTGGCAAACCTAAGAAATTTCCGTACGCCCTTAACGTTCGTAGGCGGCTTCTATTGCTTAATAGCATTAATCTTCTTCCTATCTATGCTAATGCCTTTCCCTGCCTTAATAATAAACCCTAGGTATTTCGTACACTAGACACCGAATTTATATTTGTCGATGTCGAGGTACAAGCCAGCCTGCTACAGTTAATCCAGCACCTTCTTGACGTCTTGTACGTAATCTGCATAGGTTCTGTCTGTAAAAACCAGGGTGTCGTCGAGGTATGCCGAGCAGATGTCGTCTAGTAACCCTTATAGGGACTTGTTAATGTACCTTTAGAAGGTTGCTAGTGCGTTAGCAAGGCTAAAGGAGGTAACAAGCTACTTAAAAAGACTATATCTCGTATAGAAGGCGGTTATCTATTTACAGCCTTCCTTAATCCGTATCTTATAGAAGGCTAAGACTACGTTAAGCTTAGTAAACTACTTTGCCTTGCTAATCCGTCCGAGAGTCTCCTTAATAAGGGGTAGGGGGTACCAGTCCTTCTTGGTAATCGCGTTAATGCCTCTGTAGTCTACGCAGAAACGCAAGCCGGCCTTCCCCTTCTTATAAACAAACAGCACTAGGGCTCCCGCGGACGAGGTACTTCCCTAAATAAAACCTTTGGCAAGCAGGTCGTCTAGTGTCTTGCGCAGTACTAAGAGTTCTCTAGAGGACATTCTGTATAGCAGTCCGTACAGTACCTTAGGCAGGCTCCTATCTAGACGGGGCTCTAGCTAGATGTCGTAGTTGATCCCTTCTCCTCGGTGTAGCGGCAGTTTTAAGGCCGACTTTGGCTCGAAGAGGTCTAGGTATCCAGCATATTCCCTTAGGAGCTTCGTATAGGGGTCCGTTACTTTCTTAGGTGCCAATGCCTTCTTAATGTCCGCCGTCGCCGTGTTGATTTTGGCCTTAGCATTGTTACCCTGCGGAGCCTTCCCTTGGTCTCGGAGCCTCTGCTTTGTCGCTGCCAGGTACAGCCGTCCTCTTCCAACGTCTAGCTTGCCCCTCTAGCGCTCTATCTATAGCTTCCCTAGTATTAGGTTATACCCTAACTTGTCCTGTACGACATAGAGGTATAAGTCCTGCTTATAGTGTCCCTGTATCTCTATCGTTACTTTTACTATATAGGTAATGCCCGGTCCCCTCCTAGTAATGCCCAACATGCGTACAGGTACAGTAGGGGTCGTCTTAATATAGTGTCTCTACACGAAGTCTTCGCTAATTACTCTGTATACTAAACATCCTGTGTTAATTAATGTCCGCGCCATTGCGGACCTGTTTAACGTTGGCCGTACGATAAACGGCGTAGTCGTTATGTAGTTGCTCTTAAAAGATAGCTAAGTAGTGCTTTGATTTGGCAATCTATCTTATATACGCCTCTAGCAGAGCCTTCGCTTAGAGGCTACTCTTTTCCTGACTCGTTATTGTCTAAGTAGGACTCTTAATCCTCTTGTTAGGGCGCCGCAGTTGCTACCCTTACGGTAGTCGGCCGTCCCCTAGGTCTCTCTGCTAGCAAGAGCCTGCAATTCCGTACAGTATAGCCTATCTTGCTCTACCTGTAGAAGCTCCCTTCTGCTCGCCTCTTGTTAAGGGTAGCTATGTCTACCTATTGCGCCCTTTTAGTAGCGGCCCTTGGCCGTACAGTAACGGCTGCCGCTACCCTCGTCGTCGTTAGTTCCTAGTCTATAGCGTCCGTCTGCCGCTAGAGGGGTTGTCTTATCTTGTAAGCGCAGCTTATCCGTCTAAGCCTGCACTGCTGGTCGTCGACTATTCTAAGGAGGTCGCAGAATTCCTCGTATGTGGCTCGTCGCATTACGCCTACTAGTCCTGTTATAATCTCCTTAGAGAGGCCTACCTCTAAAGAGGTAATTTTTATCCTGTCCTCCTATTAGAGACCTCCTGCCTCTGCTAGAGTCTGGTCGTATTCTGTAAGGAATTCTCGTACGGTCTTGCGTCCTTGCTTTATCGTATTAACCTATAGGAGTGCTCGGCTCTCGCAGTCTAGGTCCTTGTAGCTCTTGTTAAGAGCTGCCTAGAGCATCGTCGTCGTAGCTATTGCTAGGTTAGCAATAGCCGTCTCGTAGTACGGCAGAATCCGTGCTGCCGCCCTGCCCTTTAACCTCCTAAAGAGGTAAACTACCTTGTCCAGCTCGGTCGGGTATGCTCCTAAGTCGACTAGAAGCTTAGAGCGTATCTGGACAGCCTAGGAGGGGTACTCGGCCGGAGCCTTACTATCGTACGTAGTAACGTCGGGGAGTTTGCTCTTAGGGGTCGGGGGGTGTAGGCTATTATGTTCGTCGTCGTAGGGGTCGGATCGCGATCGGACGCCCTAAGCTGTTGTAGCTCCTATTCCCGTTGGGAAATTATCGCAGCCTAGTCGCTTACTTGCTGCTCGAGCTGCCTCCTGTGTTCTAGCAGCTCCTCGTACGCGCAGTGCATATGCCCCTGCATAGCCGTAGGTTCTATAGGGATGTCGCTGTCTATCTTTGTTATATTACTATAGTTACCGACAGTAAGATTAGTTCCTAATAAAGGGGCTTAGGAATCTTAGTTTAGAAACTTAAGGTTAGGTATCTATGTAAAGGAACTAATAGGCAGTTCCTTCGTCGTCTGCTGCTGTACAATTTGTACCTACAAAGCTAAGCTAGCAATTTCCCTCTGTGTAGAGATGCAAGGTTTACACTCTATACAGAGGATCGGGAGTTCTCTCTCTGTATAGTAGTGCAGAGTTTTCCCTCTATTTAGAGGGGCGGCAGTTCCTTTCTGTGTAGGGCTATAGGGTTCTTCCTCTATATAGGAGTAGGGTCCTGTCGGTGCTTCCGTACAGAGGGTAGGGTCGTGCTAGCGCCGCTAAGTCGCAGTCCTTAGGGCAACGGCTAGCTTAGGTCGGGTCTAGGACCTGGGCTAGGCGGCGCCCCCTAATAGGGAGAGGGGTAGTGTTACAGTAGCAGAAAGGGGTAGGACTAAGTAATAGGGTAGACTCTTAGAATTTCGGCTCGGACCTTCTAGACTGAGCCGGGCCTTGGCACACCTACCCCTAAAGCCCTTACCTACTGCTATATAGATTCCTTTCCTTCCCTAGTTCGAGATATAGTTATTAAAACAGCTGTATTGAATTATATCTGTATACTCGGATTAGAGCAGGGGTCTGTAACCTTCTTAGATGCTAAGGCCTTCTTAATGTCTATAGTCGCAGTGTTAACCTCGGCGTTAGCGTTAACTTCGGCTTTAGCATTGCTGCCTAGTAGAACCCTCCCTTAATCTCGGAGTCTCTGCTTCGTTGCTGCTAGGTACAAGCGTCCTTGTCCGACGTCGAGCTTGCCCTGCTAGCGCTCTATCTATAGTTTCCCTAATATTAGGTTATACCCCAACTTGTCTCGTACGACGTAGAATAGGTCTTTCTCCTAGCAAAAGCCTGCAATTCTGTACAGTGTGCCCTATCTGGCTATACTGGTAGCAGCTCCCTTCTGCTCGTCTCTTGTTAAGGGTAGCTGCGTCTACCTATAGCGCCCTCTTAGCGCCGACCCTTGGTTATACAGTAACGGCTGCCGCTACTCTCGTTGTCGTCGTTGGTTCCTATTCTATAGCGTCCTGCTGCTAATAGAGGGGTTGTCGCATCTTGTAGGCGTAGCTTATCTGTCCGAGCCTGCACTGCTAGTTGTCGATTATCCTAAGGAGATTACAGAACGCCTCGTACGAGGCTAGTCGCATTACGCCTACTAGCTCTGTTATAATCTCTCTAGAAAGCCCAACTTCTAGGGTAGTTACCTTTACCCTATCCTCCTATTAGAGTCCTCCTACCTCTGCTAGGGTCTAGTTAAATTCTGCGAGGAACTCTTATATAGACTTACGTCCTTGCTTTATAGTATTAACCTGTACCAAGGCTCGGCTTTCGCGGTCTAGGTCCTTGTAGCTCCTGTTTAGAGCTGCCTAGAGCATTGTCGTAGTTGCTATTGCTGGGTTGGCAATAGCCGTTTCGTAGTACAGCAGAATTCGTGCTGCTGCCCTGCCTTTTAACCTCCTAAAGAGGTACACTACCTTGTTAAGCTCGGTCGGGTATGCTCCTAAGTCGACTAGAAGCTTAGAGCGTATCTAGGCAGCCTAGGAGGGGTACTCGGCCGGTGCCTTACTATCGTAGGTAGTAACGTTAGGGAGTTTGCTCTTAGGGACTGTAGTGTAGGCCGTCGTGTTCGTTGTTGTCGTTAGGGTCGGGTCGCAACCGGACGCCCTAAGCTGTCGGAGCTCCTATTCCTATTAGGAAATCGTCGAGGCCTAATAGCCTATTTGTTCTTCGAGCTGGGTCTTGCATGCTAGCAGATCCTTATATATGCGGTTTATGTAGTCCTACATATCTGTCGTATCTATAGGGATAGCGTAGTCTATCTTTGTTAAATTACTGCAGTTACTGACAGTAAGATTTGTTCCTAATATAATATGTTTAAGAATCTTGATTTAGAAACTTAAAGCTAGGTATCTATATAAAGGAACTAATAGGCAGTTCCTTCGTCGTCTGCTACTGTGCATTTTGTACCTACGAAGCAAGCTAGCAATTTCCTCCCTGTATAAGGGTACAGAGATTTCCCTCTATATAGGGCTATAGAGATTTCCCTCTATATGGGGGTACAGAGATTTTTCCCTAGGCAGGGGAGCAGGATTTTCCCTCTATACAGGGTTGTAGGATTTTCCTCTGTATAGAGGGTAGGGTCTTGCTAGTACCTCTGTACAGAGGGTAGGGGTCGTACTGGCGCTGCTAAGTCGCAATCCTTAGGACAACGGCTAGTAGTTACAGGACCTTGCGGGGCGGCGTCCCCCTAACATTCGCTGTTATTATTCGTCCGATATAGTCGGCAGTTAGTGTTAGCAAAGGCGAAGCCGGTTACAAAGCGCGCCGAAGCAGTAGCGCCGTCCTTAGCTTTACTGCTATTATCTAACTCTCAAAAGCTAGCAGTAGTAGTAGTAGAGCCGAGGACTCTAGCTAAGCGATCGCTACGATCGTTTCTATTAGTTTTCGTGCCTATAGAGCGGACGCAGTCTTCCTTCTTTCTTCTTCTTCTATTTCTCTAGGGCTATTAACTTTGGAGCTACTTAGGTCTCGGCTTCTTCGGGTTTTAGACGTAAAACTCTCTTAGCAGCTCTGCCGAGTTTCGGAGATTCTTAACTAGATACTATTTATAGTCTTTTTCTGGCTATCCCCTTATCCTCGCTTTGATAGACCCTCTTATCGTCCTTATTATCTACTATATCTTCTACCTGTCCTATTCTTCTTCCTTACTATCTATCTCGATTAGTAGGGGTTTAGCGAACCCCTGTTCTAGAAGACTATCTTTAGGGTCTAGGTCTTAATAGGTCCGAATAGAAAAACATCGTAGATCCGGAACGCCTTGGTAGCTAGAGCTAGATAAGTTACTAGCGATCTCTTTTTATACTATTGTAAACAGACTACGTAACGGGGGTTAAGCTTGGCGTTTCCTTTTAGCCTTAGGTTCTGCGTATTAAGCTATACCTTTTTGGCCTTCTTCGAATTCTATTAGTAACTGCTTTCTATTAGTTCGAGTTACTATCTTCTTTGGAAGCTGAACTATTCTATCGCCTTTTCGCTACCTAATCGCTTCTTATTCTAATTTAAGATCTGAGCGCCTTCTGCTGTAGCGGCAGCGACTCTCTTCGACGAGGTAGCGGTAGAAGATTCGAAGGGCTAGGGTCTTCTAGCAGTTAAAAGCTTATTCTTAGAAGATAAATATAAGTTATCTCGAACGGCGTTAGTAAGGTCGCTTCTAACTGTGTCGAATTGGCATAGAATTCGGCTATCGCTAGCACCTTAACCTACTCTCCTTAATACTAACTGCAGAAGATTCGTAGATATTTTCTATCTTACGATTGGCTACTTCCGACTAACTGTCGGTCTAAGGGTAAGCGGCTGTGCTAAGCTTTCTGCAAATCCCGAGAACTTGGTAATAGCCTTCTATATATTAGCGTAAATTAAGGACCCCTATCCGTAGTATAGTGTCCGGCAGGCCGTAGTACTTCTATATATACTGAATTAGCATTTTGCTGGCTCTTCCGCTGTAGTGCCTTTTGTCCTTTGGCTTAATAGGGGATAAAGTAGCGTTTCCTTGCTTAGTACGATCCACTACGTTAAAAGGGTAGCATTATATCTATTAGAGTTCTGGCAGGCCGGTTACGAAATCTATCGTAATGTATTGCTAAAGTTTCTTAGGGATTGAAGTAGCTTTAATAGACCGGCTAGAAGGCTATAACGTAGTTTCGCAGCTCGATATACGTAAACAATTAGCGATACATCAGTTAGTATCTGCTCGAAGATCCGCAGAACCAGTAGACCGTCTTACTGCCTCTATCGTCGTTCTTATAAGCTAGCGTAACCAACAATCTTTAGAAACTATAGATAGCCTGGATACACCTCCGTAATTAGTTTCTTCTAGAACTATCAAACTTTTCCTAAGCCTAGTTTCGCTAAGCTTCTGCCTCGCCTTAAGCTGCTCTAACTTTCTCGTTGCGAGTCCTCTTTCTTAGTCGGCGGCTCTCCTGCGTATAATCCCTGCTTCCTTGAAAGCACCTCGGCGGTCTAACTATCCGGCTGTTACCACCTTCTGGGAACATGTTCGGATCTTCTTTCGCACTAGATGGGTTTTCCTTCCTCCTTGTTACGTGTTAAGCCCTTTCTATTTTGAGCTCGGACTGATAGGTAATCTTGAAGTCGAAC